>CM070042.1:31860087-31871267 GCA_036250615.1 Ptychadena robeensis
TTTAGATTTCTCTGTCAGATTTCCTTTAGATCTCCTTTTGTTTTACCAAAACAATGTAATTTGAGGGGCTTTCTAAACCATCAAGTCTACCTGTGTTCAATCACAGAGGACCCGCACTACATAGTTGTTGGTAGATCTAAAGGATATCTGACACAGAGATCTAAAGGTGTATGGCCAGCTTAACACATAAGTATTGGTCTTTTACATGGAATTCCAATAAAATTGAGTCATGTTTGTGGCTGTAATGTGACAAAATTCACATGCAAAATACTTTTGCAAGCCACTGGATATAATATATACGTTCACATGGTGTCCTCCTGCTCGCCTCTAATCTCCAGCAGTAACATCGCGGAGCTATAGGTTTCCCTTAGAAGAAAAAAGAAGCTGATGAAAAGTTTTAAATCTAAATCACCTTTTTTTTCTTCTTTTAAAGCCAGCGATCTATACGACTCAATCCCCAGCGCTCAGCGCGATAATACTTTTGAGGAAGGCGTTGTAAATCTGGTGAAAAGTCGATGCTTCATTTTCTTTTTGAGAGTAAATTTCAGCGACGCCTTTTCATTCAGCCGTGAGAGCTGGAAGTTAGTGGAGAGGATACGTACGAGTCAGTAGACGGTCCAACGCTCAGCTGCCCCCGGCCTTTATTTTACTTAGAAAACCGCCCTTGGCTTGCTTAAGGAACAGCAAAAAAAAAAAAAAAACAATTACTGCTTGTGCCGTGAACTCTTAATCTGAATGGCCTGGATTCCGGGATCATTCGAGTCCTTTCTTTGTAGTTTGCAGCTTTCTATTACACTCTATTAAAGGGTCAGTCCACCAGAAACTGATATCTCCGTTGTACTCGGTTAGCACTTTGAAGGCCAACCCTTTGACATGGTTGTACTTTTTGTTGGGAGACCTATGTAATACCCAACGGTGCAACTGGCAGTGTGCTTTGACTTACAATCGTTATTGGTTTTTGTGCCCTTTATCAGCTGTACATTTTTATTTATTACTCTCTCACCCCAAACTCCAATCATGTCTTCTGCTGGATTGTTGTTCCAATAATCTTTGACTTCTTGTTTTGGTCAATATAATTCTTATGTAAAAGTTCCAAATACAGGAAGTGGCATCACTTCTGGTATCGGGAGGTTTACCTTTCCTCCCTCCTATTTAGTAGCTGACTAATTTAGGATGGAGGTGGTGTTACTCTCCCTACTAACTTTCCACCCTGCACGTCATCTGTACAAGTGGGGTGGGAACTTTAGGTGCCCACACACGTATCGAGTGGGGGCCGACAGATGAGCTGTGGAGAGCACCCTTTGTGTGCCAGTCGTTAGTTTGAACGGGAATGCCGGTCCCCTTTCAAACTAATGGCATTGGCCAGAGATTTACGGACATGTCCGTTCTCTGGCCAACCAAGCTTTGGCCATGTGGGCACCCGCGATCGGAGGCCGCTCGTTGTCCTTAGGGTCCCCATACACCTTCAGATTTCTCAGATTTCCTTTAGATCTCCCTTTTTACCAAAACCATGTAATATGAGGGACTTTCTAAACAATCAAGTCTACCTGTGTTCAATCGCAGAGGACCCTATAGTACGAAGTTGTTGGTAGATCTAAAGGATATCTGACAGAGAGATCTAAAGGTGTATGACCAACTGAAGGAAGAGTAATGCCCCTCCCTCCTAAATTTCCCTGATTTCAAAATCCTGGGAAAAATCCGACATGTAATAAAACTGACAGGGAAAGTCACAAAAAACAGGATGGTTGACAGGTAGGTATGTGAATGAGGATCAGTAAGTCACACTGAATTGTGTAATAGTATCCCCAAGAGATTTAGGACACGTCGGTTTCCTTGCCGACCGAGCTTTGGGGTAACAGTGTTTTGTCGCCCCATGTGGGCACCTATGGCCGCTTTTGCCACCGACCGAGGGCAGCGTGCGCGCACGCACATCGGTCACCCTAAAAAACGCCCGCGGCTCGCTGCGTGTATGGGGGCCTTAACTCCTAAGTTAGGATTAAGGTGGCGTTGCACTCCCTCCTACCTTCCCACCCTACTTGTGAAATGGTCATTCGACCCCCAAGGAGGTTGTGACCCACAGGTTAAGAACCGCTTACATAGAATAGGATATTGCACTAATTTCCTTACAGATCACAAAAGTGTTTCTGTGATTGGATGTTCCTTCTTCTTGTATGTCCGCAGTATACACACAGTACAAAATATTGGTATCTGATGGCCAAGCAATCTTTACAAGCTTTAGTAGGAACCAGAAATATAAACATTTCCTCAATGATATGTTTGTGGTCGGTCACCTTAAAGAAAAAGGCTATGTGCTGCAATTTTTAGACTATGCTCCATAAAACAATAGAACGTATGTATGTTATGAACCCTCTGTGGTGGTCTAACCTCATTATCTGCATGCTCCGTACCTGCTTGGCAGGACCACCAGACTTTATCATTATCTGCCAGCAAGCGCTCAGGCAGGTGGGTGTAGTGCAATGGACTTTGCCTTCTCTGACTGTTTCCAAGATGAGTTTACTGCAAATAGGTTTTGTGGTTGTTACACCTGCACAGCGGCGGTACAGTGACCCGCGACTCTCTCTCTCACCGAGCCTTCTGCATAGTAAATGGCAGCTTGGTGACCAGCATGCTAAACAGACACACTCTGCCTTCTGCATATGAAATCCTCCGCCTATACATAATGCAAAGCCCATACACAAAGTTGAACACTTTCCCGTTACTGCAGAAAGCAGCTGGACTATTGGCTGTATAACAAACTACAAAACGTTTTAAAGTTAGGAGTCCTGAACTGATCAATAAACTCAGTTTTATCTAAATGTAATCTAAAGATTTATATCCAATATTTTTCCGTTTCAAGCTGCACTCCAGGTAAGTCATGGACAAGGTAATTGGGGATGCTTCTCTAATTGCTGCTTCGTTTTTGATCTCCCCTTACGATTGATAGAAAAATCGTAGCGTGTATGGCCAGATTAGGTAATAGTTATGGATACTAGATCAGTGGTGGGCAACCAAGTTGATATGGGCAACCAAGTTGGTGGGCAACCAAGTTGATATGGAGGGCCACAAGTGCGGCCCTCAGCATCACTAAAGGGCCACACATTACATTTTCTAACTATACTGACTTGTATAAGCATTTAATAATGTGGAAATGACAGCAGGCAGATCTAGAAGACATAATTTTTTATTTGTAAATAACAAAACTTATTTAAAATGATACTTGGGTAACACTGGGTAACACTGTAATATGGTGATGCACATTTTGATTCAGAGGTAATGTGATGCTATAGGAGTTCTTATGCATGAACAATAAGGTTTCGGGGGCCGCAAGTGGATGACTGAGGAGGGCCGCTGAAGAATGCCCAAAGGGCCGCAGGTTGGGCACCTAGGTACTAGATCCTAACCAGAGCATCCTTAAGGTCTCAATAAATATCTCGCTTTTGCGTTCGATTGCCTTGCGTGTTCACAGCAATCTATGTTTCAGAAATCAAATGAACTGAATGCCAATTGAACAGGGTGGTAAAACCCATGTTGGTAAAACTCTGTTTTATCACCTTCACTTTGGAAGGGGACCCTCCATTCCTCAAAATGGTATATTCAAGTTTGAATAACTTGGCGAATATGTTAAGGAACATTCGAAATTGGTAAAATTTATTTCAATTGTATTCTAGTGCCTTACATTGCATGTAGCCTTTCGCAATTATTCGCAAAGATTCACGAACCAGCTTTACAGCTTCTCTTCTTCATTCTGTGATCTTAGCCAGTACGAGCATGGTGCGTATTGTGCTTATCCATTCGCAATGCACACACATATTCGCAATGTATGGCGACAAACAATGTTGAACGTCATTATGACAAATTTCAAATATCCAAGCATACATCCGCAAATATAGCGAATTCTCAAATGTCGGATATTCGTTGAATTTTGAATATTCTCGCTCAACACTAGCGGTGCACATAGATTAAACGATTCAAAGATTTTGGCATAAGCACACTGCAATTGATCATACAACGATACACAAATATATGTATCTATGGCCAGCTTTATTGGTGGCCTTATCAGGTTGTGTCTCATGATATACTTGTACTCAGGGATGTTGATTAACCTCTAGCCCCATCAATAAGCTTTAAAAAGATACTGTATACATACAGTAGATGTAATTGTAAGGTTCAGGATCAACCATGACAAAAGGCGGATGAACTGTTCAAAATGACTTTAATGAAACTTAACAACACAACTCACGGTAACTTTCAAATTGCAATCGCCGATCCCAGCCGGGCAGTCTAGTCTTTGACTCTGGTTCTCAGTCCGCTTGCTCAACACACTGCGGCTGCTGATTCGCCTGGCCAGTACAGCACGGGTCTCTCCCAGAATGGGGGACCGCTTGTCTGCCACCAGTCGAGGCCTGGAGAGTGGAGACCTCGCCACCCCAATTGAGCGGCGTACGGGGTCGGCGCCCAACAGCGACCACACGTACTGCAACTGGGTCTGCTCCAAGAAGCGCAGGCTATTCCTGGTATAAACAGAGAAGGACCATTTTCCTCAAAACCGCTGGTGTGCCCAGTTCATACCTGTCAAGCCTCCCGTTTTGGCCGGGAAAGTCATGTTTTTATGTGGCTTTCCCGGCCAAATCCCGATTTCAAGAAATCCTGGATTTTTCCCAGGTTCTTGAACTTGAGCTGAATCTAGCAGGGAGGGGGCGTAACTCTCTCTTCTAATGTCCCGCCCCGCACATTATCAGTACAAGCAGGTGGGACATTAGCAGGGAGAGTAATGCCCTCTCCCTGCTAGATCAGCCAAAAGCCTGGCGAACGCCGGAAGTGACGGCAGTGACGTCACTTCCGGTACGTGGAATGCGGAAGAACCACGATCCATGTACTGAAAGTAAGGTCTTTCCTGTACGCCTCCCGGTTTTCAGATGCCCTAACTTGACACGTATGGCCCAGTTGCCGCAGTCATCAGAAATCGCGCCTCCGGACTGACTCCCCCCACCCAGGGTCGCCCTAAGTACTTCTGGGGCCGCGGGAGCTGCTGGGCATTCTCCTTAAAGGGACCGTTGTCCTGATCTGGTAGAGTGACTACGCTACATATTTAAAAAGTTAACAACGTCCCTGTCACATGTCCCCTATTACACATCACTGCCATCTTAAGTGATGCATGGAATTGGCACACCTATGGTGGGTCGGCCATTTTAGGCTCTCGGTCCGGCCCCTTTATCAAATTTAGGAAGCCAATGTGGCCCACGAGTCAAAACGTTTTCCCCACCCCTGGTATAGACACATTTAGCCCTGCACATTTTGCTAGAGCGAAGACTTTCCTCTTGGCATTGGCCTATTGGCTTAGCTGAATGTAGTAGAATAAAGCCTTACCTTCCAGCAGTGGCCTTTTGCCTTGATTGGAGGAATATAGAGTGAATCCTGCATGGCCCTGTCCTGTTCCTCTGACTTTTTTTTTCTAATTTTCTCTCCAAATCTTTGGGGTGCATCTTATAATGCAGTAACTATTGGACGTTTTGCATCTGTAGAGAGTTCAGTTTACAACTAATTTAGGGGAGCCAGACATTTGGTTCAGTGAGTTCCTGGCATGTATTGTCGTCTTCTAGCTGTAGTGTTGGGGTTCTTGGTATCCTAGCACTAATATTTTTGGCAGATTATGACATTTATGCATCTATATCAACTTAAAAACATTTGCCTTTTTGTTTTCTGTAACTATGCACTGATTTAGGGTACCATAAAAGTTTGATATGCACTGGTGTAAACCAGAATGTGGATATACAGCAAGGACCTGGCCATTGTAAGTGCTGGGAATAACGTACGTCTTTCTGAGTGGTTTTCAAGTAAATAACCCATCTCGGTGGACTGAAGAGCTACAGCAGCTCAGTCCTGTCATTAAGTCAACAGATGGAGTTATTACCTTCTATCACCCACAGTAACCTTATTAACATATAAATCAATCCACCTAATGAAGAATAAACAAAACTATTCTCAAGCTGCCTCTCCTAAATGGGATCATCTATAGGACGATGGTTTTATCATGTTCAGAGAGTCAGTTATCTGCAGTTTTTAATTTCGGACTTTTTAATTAGAAAAAAGGATTTAAACTTATTTGAAAGTTAAGTCAACTTTCAAAAGTAAAGGGTTGCTTAGTACCCTGTTTCCCCGATGATAAGGCACTGTCTTAAATTTTTTTGAAATGCAAAAGGCCCTAGGTCTTATTTTCAGCAGGATGTCTTATTCCGATCACTCTGTGCCATTTATTGTCCCCTTTGATCACTCTGTGCCAATCCATGTCCCCTTCTGCTTTTTCTGTGCTATGCATTGTCACCTTCTGATCACTCTGCGCCATTCATTGTTCCCTTTGATCACTCTGTGCCAATCACTGTCCCCTTTGATCAATCTGTGCCAAACATTGTCCCCTTCACTGACTCACTATTTTTGGGTTCTTCAGGTACAGCCGGGTAACAGACTCCGTTACGGCAGGGATCTGCAGCTTTGTAGTCACTTCCTGCTCCACTCTGCACTGCAGCCAGCCCTGACAGAGTCACACGGAGGCACACAGTTACCCATTGTACCATCCGAATGGGAAATTCGGGCAGGGGCAGGTATTGGTGGGTGTCTTATTTGCGGGTGGTGGCTTATTTTAACATTTTGGGGAAAAATCAGGGGGTGGGGGCTTATCATAGGGTAAACAGGGTATCAGGAGTAATTGGTTTCCTAGTATAAGGAGTGAAGGGTTCCTTAGTATAAGGACTAATGTGTTCTTTAACAAGAAGACTGAAAGGTTCCTTAGCATCAAGTGTAAATAGTTCTTTAGCTTTAAAAGTTAGGGGTTCTTTAACAAGAAGAGCGAAGGGTTCCTTAGCATCAGGAGTCAGGGGCTCCTTAGCATCATGGGTGAAAGGTTCCTTAGCATTGAAAATAAAGGGTTCCTTAGAATCAAGAGTGAAAGGTTCCTTAGCATGAAGAATAAAAGCTTACTTAGCATGGAGAGTGATTTTTTTTTATCATCAAAAGGGGATGGTTCCTTATCAGTAATGAATGGTTCTTTAACAAGAAGAGTAAAGGGTTCCTTAGCATCAAGAACGAAGGGTTCCTTAGCATCAAGACTAGGTAGTTCTTTAAACTTCAAAAGGTAAAGCCCCCCATACACCTGCAGATTCCTCCATACAACTTTCATGAGACCTACCAACAACTATGTAGTATAGTGACCTCCCTGATAGAATACATAGTGATTGGAAGCTGTAGAAAGGTCCTCCTATTACATGGTTTTGGTAGAAGAAAATTTGGTTGTACAGAAGTTGCATGGTAATTGTATGTGGTGTATGGGGGGCTTAAGGGTTCCTTTGCATCAAGAATGAAGAATTCTTTAACAAGAAGAGTGTAGGTTTCCTTTGGATCAAGAATGAAGAGTTCCTTAGCATCAGAAATTAAGGGTTCCTTATAATCAGAAGTGAATGGTTCCTTAGCATGGAGAATGAAGGGTTCCTTAGCATCAAGAGTGAAGGGTTCCTTAACATGAAGAATGAATAGTTCTTCAGTATCAGGAGTAAAGGGTTACTTAACATTGAGAGTAATGAAAAGAAAGTCAAGGTCTGGCTGATATTACCCGGGCTCATTTCATGTGACATTGCAGGTTCTTGGGATTAGACCGCCCACCTCACTACTCCATGGAACCCATAGCCAATATATGGGTTCAGGTGCCAACCTGACACAGTCTGCATACTACGTTCTGTATACAGGCATTTCCTCCACATGACAATTCTGCCCACACAAATCAACCTCCGGGAAGGATAGCAACCTGAACAGCGTGTTACTGCTGATTATAAATGAGTAACAAGGTAAGTATTGATTGTTGTAGAGCCAGTAAAGAGGGGAACCTTATAATGATGGAGGTCAGAATACATTCTGAATGTAATACTGCTAAGGTGAAAATATCTTCATTGTACCACATGGGGGATTTTACACCGAAGTACAGAGTGCTAAATTTCTTGTAACATCTAGAAATAATTATCGATTCCAAGAAAATATACCAGAAGCTATGGTCTACGCTGAAGACATTTAATCGCTATTAGGGTCAGTTCTTGAAAACTCGCTTCATAACCCCCTACATAGATTTTATACTAACAAACAGTAAAGGTGACCTGTCAGGGAAAACATTTTTCACAGTAAATATGTTTTAACTTTTTGATGCTTATATCATAATTCAAGAGGGTTACACGTTTACATATACTTCATTCATATTTGGTACAATTGCCTTTCTCTTAGCTGGTGCCATGCACATTTCTGGGAGCCTTGCACAAACTTTTGAAATAAGTTACTATTACATGAGTTAAGGCTTTTTGAATACCTTCTCACCATACCCTTCATGGTTGTTCCTCTATGTTCGGCTCCTGAGCCTCACTCCATAGAGCCATGGTTTCCATGCATTGGGCTAAGGATGGCAAACGAGCCTTAACCCACTTTTGTGTGCACTTTACAATTAATGGCTCTGTACAATAAGGCTATAATTGCACTGTACACCAGCAGGTCTGTATGTATGTGGGTCAATGGAAAGATTTGCATGGCCACACCCAGTTTTTGCGACGTGATCATGTGCGGCTGCAGTTTTTTATGATCAAACAGTGCAACTAACCCGGATCGCGGCCATGGAGAATAAATGGATGCGTTTATTTAACATATTATGCAGCGCTGTACAATACATTAGAGTTGAGACAACACAAGATAACACACAGATTATAACACAGGAGGAGTAGAGGACCCTGGCCTGTTGGGCTTACAATCTAATAGGTTGGGGAACAAAGTATACAATATGTGGGGAAACTAATGGAAGCGGTATGCCATGGACAGCTAAAAACTTTGCTGATGTGACCACGGTAGATCGCTTCCATTAAGCAAGTGGGGACAAGCTCTAAGAAGGACGGTATGGCTGTATCCCTCCCTCTAATGGTCACCGGCACAATTGATGATACCAGCGATGTGGATATACTGGAGGTCTATGGGTTTGCCACCCCTCTCTTTTTCGGCATCACTGGGGGCGGTGCTGGAGGGGGAAGGAGAAGAAGAAAAGGAACACGCCCATACATGATGGTCCTCCTTCTTCTTCTCCTTCCCCTCCAGCAGCCCCCACCATCCAACTCTTCCCTCCTCCCCATCTGCAGCTTGCACAGGTAGGGAGGGCGCATCAGCAGCTCCACCAATAGCACCTACCCTACCCCCTCCTGAACTTGCATAGGGCCCCCGAAAATTTAGAAACGGCAATGACTCCATTTAGGATACATGGCTTGCATGGCTGTATGCATTGCTGGAAAGTAATAAAACCTTTGCTTTACAGAAAGTAGATGTGCCAAATGTTGTCAAATTTACATTTTTCAAAGCTTTTTTTTTAGTATCTACTCTACTAAGTGTATGTAAACTACATATAATTCTATAAATATATAATACAAATGATATTATGAATGTGACCCTTTAAATTCAGGCAAAATCATAAAATAACAAGAAAACTGGTGGGGTTTTAAGGCACTGGACTTACAGATATTAACATAAAGTAATCGTTTATTTACAAGGTAACAACAAACATAATATCAACACAAATGCAAAAATACAAAACAATATAAGCATACATAAGGGTGGGCTGGTCACCACCCCAGTGCATAGAAGATAACCAACAACATGTTTAATGAAAATGTATACTTTCTTCCTTTCAACATGTTTCGCCCATGCGGGCTTCTTCAGGAAAGATCTGAAGGAAGTATGGGGCAGATGTTATAATCATGACATATTTTCTACATGTTACATATTATGCATTTGTGTTGATATTATGATTGTTGTTACCTTGTAAATAAACGATTACTTTATGTTAATATCTTTAAGTCCGGTGCCTTAAAACCCCACCAGTTTTCTCATTATTTTATCACTTTTCAAAGATCTTAGGGTGTGGCACTTTATATTAGTGATGACTCCGAACCAGAGCAATTGATATAAAATTGAACTTTAAATTCAGGCCGTAACCTTTTCTTGGGCCAAGTGATAAAGTGACGCAGTAACAGCCACATTAACTCAGGGTAATGCACGACAAGAAGAGTAATAATACTTAGAAGAGGCTGAAAACCGTCCTGACAGATGACCCAGGAAAGTAAAACGATGACAGATTGAAGCCGCATTTTATCATACAGGGAGTCTGCTGACTCTAATATGATAGAGGAATAGTTACAAGCAGAATCCCAAGCAGCACGGATGGACAGGCTCTATCTCAATAGAGAAATTACAATGGAAATGTACATATGATGGATGAAAGGAGCTGTAGACGGATGGTTGGGCACAGAGATGACTAGATGCTGAATATTGTTAGAGTTGTATAAATTTACATCTTTTGTGATCCCGTGCTCTGAAGTCTCATATTGAAATCTGAAATTATAATTATTTTCCTTGTTGCTAGCATCGTGCCCTCATACTTTATATATATTCGTCTCTCTTTGTTCAGAAGTATGAGCTAAAAGAAGGGCAACAAAGAGAAGTTTTTTCTATCAAAGAAGACCAAAAGAACAAAGTTCACCAGTTTCCTGAACTGTGAAGCTAGAGCAAAAAAAAACAAAAAACAATCAGACGCGTAATTGGAGTTCAAGAGTTTCAGTTCCATAAGTTGTAATCACAGAAAGGTGGAGATGGCAAATCTACTGGGACTTTATCCAAAAAACTCTTCCCCTCATATACTGTACCGCTCCATCTCCATAATAACCTTTCTTTAATCAAGTTTCGATGGGGCGTTGGTACACATATAACTACACAGCCCCACCACCATGTGAGTTTACATTGGTAAGCAGTCAGATTTCCGTACCAGTGTTGCTAGAAAGCTCTATTTGTGTCTCATCTCTCCAGAGGACTTTCTCCCAGGACGATTGTGTCTTTCAAAGTTAACTAACCTGACATTCTTATGTGTCTATTCCATTACCATGAAGAAGCTGGGGGACAATAGAAGCAGGGGTAATAGACTTTGCTGTGGACGTGTTCCAGGTTACAGCCCTCAGATGCACCTGTGCAGTTAGCAGCTGACAATTGAGTTGAAGTGCCCAGGAACAACACAAAGACAGTCCATAGAACAAGCAAAGGGTCAGAAGCCGGGGAATGAGACAGTACGGCTGGGTCTACACTATGACACCTCTTAAACCGTGGGGGGGGGGGGGGGG
>CM070042.1:31883647-31893958 GCA_036250615.1 Ptychadena robeensis
AGACAGCTGGTGACAACGATGAGGGAGAGTAGACACCAAAGCAGGGGAGAGATAGCTGGTAGTGATCGGCTCTTTGCAAAGATTCGGCTCTTTTGGATCGGCTCCCTTTAAAGAGCCGGCTCCCAAACGGCTCCCAAACAGCTCTTTGTCTAAACGAAATATTTATCACTCAAATATTTATATTTTAGCCTATTCTGCTACCCTGAAATATTCTGCTACCCTTACAACTGTGCATCTGCAGATAGCCCTTGTTTTGGGGCTTTTCAGAGTTAATCTTCCGAATTTTGGCTGCCAAGGTTAGGGGTTTGGGGGGGTTAGGGGTAGTGGTGCTGGATAGTAGGGGTAAGTTTCGTGGATTGGGGAGTTAAAATCAATCTAACCACCCTAATCCCCTTTACCCCCCCCCCAACCTTGACACCCGCAATTCAGAAGATTAACCCTGAAAAACCCCAAAACTAGGGCTATCTGCACATGCGCAGTTGTAAGGGTAGCAGACTATTTCAGAACAGGGGCGGTCTCTTACTGCTGCTGACACGCCCATCAGGTCCATGCAGCATGGAGTTCTTCCTAGTCCTCGCCTCCCTAAAAAGCCACGCCCCCGTCCAACCCATCTATTCATCCATACGCCCTCCCCAGCAACCACGGGAGCCCATCAAAGTGCCTGACCAGCAGGAGCCATTGAAAGCATCGGCTCTGCCGGACAGGCATCGGCTCTTGTTGTTCGCGGCCAAGCATGGGCTCTTAGAGCCGGCTCGTTCGCGAACGACCCATCACTAATCGCTGGTGACACAGATGAGGGAGAGTAGACACCAAAGCAGGGGTGAGACAGCTGGTGACACAGATGAGGGAGAGTACACACCAAAGCAGGGGAGAGACAGCTGGACTAGCTGCACAGTAGGCAGTAGGTGCAATCTTAGGTGTGTAGTCTAAGGAACCACATGGTGTTCATTAGAGCACCCCTCAAGAGGTGATGGACTTTGCTGCACAGGACTCCCAGGTTGTGGCCCCCAAGTGAAGAGGCCAAGGAATGAGACATGGACAGTCCATGGAACAAGCAGAGGGACGAATGCTGGGGAATCAAAGAGTAGGTATTACATGCACAGGTACCTGGGAATAGAGACATGAAGACCTTCCTGCTCAGGCAACTTTCTGTTGAATGAGACTTCCTTAAATAGGGAGACATCAGGGAGGAGCACAACACAAAGAAGAGAAGTGCTGTTTGCAGCCAGCAGGGTGAGAGCTCTGGTTCTCTGAGGCAAAGGGACACAACAGGAAGAAGACACTGTTTCAGCAACAGATGCCCTGGACCTGCGAGGATCTGTGACAATCACAATGACACAAAGAAGCTCCTTGGGACAAAATAGATGGGCAGGAATCTACAAAGTAGGGCTGCCATTCCAATAAACCCACATTGGCAATGCACTGTTTCTCTTTACACTGAAAGGTGCAAAATATTATTTCAGATAAACAAGGGAACTCTTGTTAATTTATTATTTAATCCCAAAATCTTCATTTGGCTGTCCCACATCCTGGTTCCCTCAATTTCCTCCGTTTATGAACATCAATACACAATGCAGTCCCCAACCTGGTCACCAGGGATGGTCAATGAGATGCAGAAACTATTAGCATGCAAATTGAAAGCAGATTGAAACTAAGCCAGTCAAGTGCAGTGGCCCCTGTACCCTATTGGCTCATTTTCAGTCTCCATACCCTTTGCATTTCATTGACCATCTCCTGCATAGACCACCATGAGAAGCCTTCTGAATCTGAGTTCATTGGAGTTTATGCGTCCAACCGCCCAAGAAGGATCAGTTACCAATAACGGGTTACTTGACCTACAATGCTATTAATATAATAGAACTGAACATGCCTTTACAAATGTTTATAATTGTTTTTTTATCTTGTGGCGTTCTTTTCTTCTTCTGTCTGTGTACCGGTTAATGAGCTGCCGGATTGCTTTCCGCGGGCTGCTGTTTTACATGTAAACAAAAGCATCAAAGCGCTTGCAGATATAATTTTAGGCCGTTCCAAGAATCCTCTGCATTGACTTGTCACCGTTGTCATAAAAACAGTTTCCCAGGCAATAGGCTCTGTGACTTATTTCCACGTAAGGAAAGGAGAGAAATTATCATAAAGCGCTGTGATCATTGGCAAGTTAAAGTTTTTATACCTCTCTCCCAATTCTTTCAACAATTTAACATATACATGGGGGTGTAACCCCATAATGGTGTGCTACAAGTACTATGGTTATCAATTTGTATGGCTATATATAGCATGGGCAAAGGGGAGTCGCATACTATTAGGCTGAAGTCTTTATTTTTCCTGGACGCACTGCAAACATTAATCTTTCTCCACGACTAAAGGGATGCCTGGGATGCGCTGATATGTGTAGCCAAGCCTTTAGACATGGGACTGTACTTTTACTTGCCTATGATCACAGCGAAACTACCGCCCCTTATGAATGATAAGGGGTGGGGTGGAGTGGTGGTTTACACTGTGATCATTGGCAAGTAAAAGTATTTTTTTACACCTCTTTCCCAAGTCTTTCAACAATTTAACATATACCTGGGGGTGTAACCCCATAATGGTGTGCTACAAGTACTATGGTTATCAAATTGTGTGGCTATATAAAAGGGCAGTCACATACTATTAGGCTAAAGTCTTTTTTTAACCTGTGCTGGACACACTGCAAACATTAATCTCCCTCCACGACTAAAGGGATGCCAAGGATGCGCTGATATGTGTAGCCAATCCTCAGGACATGGGACTGTACCATTCACAAGGGGCGGAGGTCAAGCCAAAGACAATCTTCTTAAGGAAGATTGGAATCCACTAGCTGCCTTGCACGTCCTTTAGCTTTCATATATAAAATGGAATTGGGTGAAAAGTTTGGTGTCACCCAGCAGGGTGTAACATGGTGCAAACCGAACCACCCCACTGGGCTAGTGATGGCATTAGTAAATTGATTACACTGGGTCTATATCTATATTACAGTGGCTTGCAAAAGTATTCAAACTTTTTTGTCACATTACAGCCACAAACATGACAAAAAATTTTTGGAATTCCACATGAAAGACCAATACAAAGAGGTGTACACGGGAGAAGTGGAACAAGAATCATACATGATTCCAAACATTTTTTACAAATAAGTAACTGCAAAGTGGGGTGTGCAGCGTAATTATTCAGCCCCTTTGGTCTGAGTGCAGTCAGTTGCCCATAGACATTGCCTGATGAGTTCTAATGACTAAATAGAGTGCACCTGTGTGTAATCTAATGTCAGTACGAATACAGCTGCTCTGTGACGGCCTCAGAGGTTGTCTAAGAGAATATACAACACCAAGAAGTCCAAAGAACACACCAGACAGGTCAGGGATAAAGTTATTGAGAAATGTAAAGCAGACTTAGGCTTTGATTTCCAAAAGCCTTGAACATCCCACGGAGCACTGTTCAAGCGATCATTCAGAAATGGAATGGCACAACGGTAACCTACCAAGACAAGCCGCCCACCCGTCCACTCACAGGCCGAACAGGAGAGCACGGATCAAATGCAGTCACCAGGCCCATGGTGACTCTGACGAGCGGCAGAGATCTACGCTCAGGTGGGGGAATCTGTCCTAGGACAACTATTAGTCCATGCACTGCACAAAGTTGGCCTTTATGAAGAGTGGCAAGAAGAAAGCCATTGTTACCCGAAAAGACATAACAGTCCCCGTTTGCAGTTTTGCCACAAGCCATTTGGGGGACACAGCAAACATGTTGGGAGAAGTGCGCTGGTCAGATGAGACCAAGGAATTGAAATTTTTGGCCAAATGGCAAAACCCTATGTGTGGCGGAAAACAACACTGCACATCACTCTGGGAACACACCATCGCACTGGGAATATGGTGGTGGCGAGCACACGCGCTGGGGGCGCTTCCCTTCAGCATGGACAGGGAAGCGGTCAGAGTTGATGGGAAGATGGAGGAGCCAATACAGGCATCTTGGAAGAAAAAAAAGTCTGCAAAGACTTGAGACAGGGGGGGGGGGGGGGGGGGGGGGGGGGGGGGGGGGGGGGGGGGGGGGTTGGGGCTGAGGTTCACCTTCCAGCAGTAAAGGACCCTAACACATAAAGCCAGGTCAACAATGGAATGGTTTAAAACAAAACAATATCCATGGTTTGAATGGCCCATTCACAGTCCAAATCTAAATCCAATCGAGAATCTGGTGGCAAGATCTGAAAACTGCTGTTTCACAACGCTGTCCATCTAATCTGACTGATCTGGAGCTGTGTTTGCAATAACGAAATGGGCAAGGATTTCAGTCTCTAGATGTGTCAGAGCTGGTGGAGACATCCCTAAAGAAAAAACTGGCAGCTGGAGTGCAGGCAAAAGGTGCTCTAGCAAAGTATTGACTCAGGGCTGAATAATTACGCTGCACACCACTTTGCAGTGATTTTTGGTAAACATGTTTGGAATCATGTAGGAATTTTCTTCCACTTCTCGCGTGTACCACCACTTGTCTTGGGTCTTTCACGTGGAATTCATTTTGTGGCTTTAATGGTGACAAAATGTGGAAAAGTTCAGGGGCCGCTGTATATTATCTATACACATACAACCCTAATCCAGTCTACCAGCTTTCATTGACTATTTTTATGATTATCATGCCGAATCCTCATTTTGGCTCCCTGAAGATCCGGTAATCATTCAATATGCCCATGCCACAGCGGCCCTGTGCCTGGAAGCCCCGCCAGTGCTATGTGGAGATTTTCCTTAATCCTTAATAGCTCCAACAACCGAGAGAAGCGTTTTGTCAGCATAAAGCATGCAAATGCAAAGCGTCTTTCCATTATACCGGAATTAATATCGATTAATGAGTGAACGGTCGCATACTCTGACATAAGTGCTGCCGCGTGATTAAACAGCCGAGTTAATTTTGCTGTAAAGATTCTATTAAATAAAATACTGCGCGAAGTATAATATAATAGATTGTCGGTCGATTGGTTTATGCTGAGGCTGTTGTCATACCCCAGTGCAGGATTTATTTAGCTGTTGTATACATTTTCTACACTATGCCTCATTTAGTTTCCTATATATTTATTTTTTTAATCTAATTTTAATATATTTTTGTATATATTGTGGGGAACAGCTCACACGTGCTCTCACAGCATCATCCACACGTTTTTATCCTCTTTACGGGCTCCTGCCCATGTTTTATTTGAGTGCAAAACACAGTCCAAATAAAGGGTTCCCTTCACAGGGTTAATAGACATCAAAATAAAAAGTTCCTCGAAAATTGCAAGGCCCCTTGTGTGCCTGTGTTTGCTGCACCAGCCGCACTGTCTCCCACCTCTCTCAGAGCCCTGACTACCGTATTTTTTTTGGAACCATAAGACCGCACTTTTCACCCCCAAAATTGGGGCAAAAAGTGCACTGCGTCTATGGTCCGAAAATGTTGCCCCCGGGGCCACTCGCCGCTGGTGGTCGCATCTTGGCTGTCCCGCCAACTCCCCCGGCACGGAGATTAGTCGTGTGGAGCTGAAGGAATGTCCAGTTGAGAGATCCGGCTGGTGACGGCTCTCCTCAGCTGTTCTGTAAAATTCTGTCAGAAAAGCTAGAGAGAGGGAGAGATGGAGTGTTCTCTTTCCCTCTCTCAGTGTCATGGGAACCGCAATAACTCGGCACTTCCCACTGACACACGGGCAGAATCACAGCTGAGCTGTTTAGAGCCGAGGAGAGTGAGAGACAACTGCTGTCAGCATCGTGCCCCCTCCCTCCTGCTGCCGCATGCTAGTGTAAAGAGACATGTGCTGAGTCCACTGCTTCTAGTGACCCTGCTGGCTAAACGAGAATCTTGCCTTCCAAATCCACTGCATTACGTCAATTGATGTGAACACGTCATAAATATTTTTTTTCTGGATTTTCCTGCCCTAAAAACTGTGTGCGTCTTATGGCCGGTGCGTCGTATAGTCCGAAAAATACGGTAAGTGATCCAGCCCTTTTGTGGAGACACACCCAGCCATCTCGTTAACGGGTCTATCAGGGTATCTTGGTGATACACACCAGCAGACCCCTCACTGCCCATATGGACCACTTACAAATGACAGACCTCGGTCACAATAAAAACATGTAACCCAAAATAAAAATTTTCAGGATCTCGTACGGTAGATTTTTTTTTGGATCAAAATTTGTCGATTAAATTTTGTGATAGATTTTTGTCAAACATCGTTGTCATTTATCTGAATGTAACTTAGAATTTTATGTTCGTCCATCCTGATATCGAATGAAATACATTCAGAATTACTACACCGATAAAAAATTTTATTTACCAAACATGATGACCTTTTGAACGATTTTTGTTCGAGATCGAAAAAAATGTATCCATCAACCAATTGGCCATTCTATATTTTTGCTCAATCAACCAAAGAATCGTTCGTTCTTTATTGATTGGACGAAAAAATCTACAGGTGTAAACCCACCTTTACTTTCATAGTTACTGATCTGGACACAGCAAAGACAAATACTCTTTCCTCTACCCAAGTTGTGTTTAACCCCTTGGTGGGAGGCGGGAGGTAGGTTTATATAATTGTGCATTAAATAAATTGAACTTCCCTCACTTCTGCACTTTGTAGCTTATTAGTTGTAAAGTATAAGAAGTACCGTAATTCCCTGCTGCCCTTCATAATGACTTGGTGTAGTCCTTCTTGGAAGTACTGACATGTGGAAGCATAACACCTGCAACTGGGGGGTGTTGCAGGAAGGAAGCAGACCTCACCGGAAGTGACGCAAAGAGGAGGTGGGATCTTTGTGGCAAGAAATGGAGATGGCGGATGTGACGTCGCCCTCACTGGAAGGAAGACATCCCCACTCTCCCTTTGGGTTTAGAGTTGGCTGGGTAATTTTTGGGGTAGGGGGATGGTTTATAGAGGGTGAACGGAGTAGTTTACTTTGCATTGTCAATTTCTTGTATATTATGGTTATCTATTTAATTTGTTCTTTGTTCCTTGTCACAGCAGGGGCGGGTCCCTGGCCGTGCCTAGGAATATATACGGTTAATGTACTTGGGTGACGTGCTGGTGGAAGGGGGCAGTCACTGGGAAGGTAAACGTTGCAATCTTTTGAGGGTCAAAAGTCCAAGGTGGAGCTGCAAAAGGTGGGGGGAGGAGGCAGCGTTTCTTGAGTACCCACCATGCTGGTGTAGTTGAGGCAGGTACATGAGGTTATAGGTGTATGTGCTGTTAGGTTGGTTGGGGGCACTGTCAGGGACCAAAGTTTTGTAAATGTTAATCTGTTCAAGCTGTGGCCAAAATATAATATCCACTTTGTTCTGACAATTTTGTCTTGTGTCATTTTTCATAGTTAAGATTATTAGCACTTTATGTAAGGTGAACCAATAGACGGGTCAACAATCCCACAGTCAAGGCCCTGCTAATTGTAAAAATAGCTGCCACTACATATGAGTAAGATCCATTAAAGTGTAACAACAGGCAGTATTGATCCTGTCAATTTTTTTTTTTTTTTTTTGTGGGCTTCAAACTGAACCTGAAGATTTTATTTTAATCTTTCCGAGTGTAGCTCATGGTAGATGTACACTGCAAATAGTGGTAACCCCAAGCTACATTTGGAGTTGCTAACCTCCTCCAGCCGTGCCCACCGTGAGTCCGCCAGTCTCTTTGCTGGAGCCACCTCCCTGACGTCCGTACCCCAATTGCCTGTATTATAATGCAGGCATAGGCATCTTGGTCCTCACATCCATTGTGTCCGTGATGATGGCGGGAATGTGTTGGGTGGGTGAGAACCG
Source organism: Ptychadena robeensis (assembly GCA_036250615.1). Classification (NCBI taxonomy): domain Eukaryota; kingdom Metazoa; phylum Chordata; class Amphibia; order Anura; family Ptychadenidae; genus Ptychadena; species Ptychadena robeensis. The sequence continues at coordinate 31,891,424 of CM070042.1, forward strand.
ATAGAAAATACAAAAACAAAATCTACTTTAATCTGTTTGTATTTTTCATTCTGCTTTGGGAAGTGGTTACTCTAAAAAAATTAGACCAATCCAAATATAAGCCTAGGTACCTCATTTTACAGAAGTTTTTTTTTCTCAGAATTTCAGCAAGTTTAGCTTTGCAGTTAAAGCGGATGTATACTCAAAATCTACCTCTCTCAGCTGGTATGATGGTTGGGTAGCAATTAACAATTGTAAAATAATACTTACCTGCTGTTTCCTGGAATGATATGAGAGATTCCATCTTTATATTCCAGACTTCCAGGGGTTAACTCAGGGTGCAATATAGCAAGTGACCACTAGGGGAATATATAATGGTTTTTTATTGGAAAATGTGTATGTTTCATTGGAGAGCCAAGATTAGGGATTTACTTGGCTGCTCTCAGAGATGTCACCTTGTGTCATCAGGGCCAGCAAGCCAGGTGTCATCAGGGCCAGCAAGGGATCTTCTTAAATTACTCATTACAGGTGCTTATTTTTTTCTTTCCTCCCTGTTATTCTAGTGCCATTGATGCAATGATGAGTTTCTGGTGGTAGGTCCATTTTAACTCACAAAGTCAACCTGTGAAATTTTTTGACATCTCTTGACTCAAATATAAGCCGAGTTTTGTTTTTTCAACCTGTTGTAGGTGCTGAAAAATTTGGCTTATAATCGAATAAATAAATAAAGTTATTAAGATTTAGGTCTGAGCTCCACCCCGAGACTGGTGGGGGTTTGGGTCACTTTCTTCATTGTGACCTTGGTCACACCTATTAACCTCCCTAGTGCACTGCCCGTACCGCGCACAAAGTACACTGCCTGTCACTTGCTCCCTCCCACCGCTGCTCTTCACACAGCCGGTGTCATTATTGACACCAGCTGCGTGAGCGGGAAAGCCGGTGCTCCTCCATTAACATGGAGGTCTATGGCGCCTCCCCCCGTCACCTTCCGCGTTACCGTGACGCGATCAGAGCGGTGCCGAAACCCCGGAAATGCTGCAGCAATGAAGACAATCTCTGCAGCTTTCCAGGGAGGCATCGGGTCTACCCGATGCCGGCTTCCCCTGCGGTTGAGGCGAGCCTAAACAGTGGACGAGCTGGGCTCGTCTCAACCGCTAGGGAGGTTAATAACCAATGGCCATGATGTAATCAATACCCACCTGTACCTATTTTACCTAAGTCACTGGGATGCACACATTTAATTTCAAAGGACACGTCCCACTCCATACAATGGGGTGTGCACGAAGGCTATGGCGCACCTGTGTGTACTTTGACCATTGCTCCTGTGTGGAGCCTAGGCCTTCATTTCGATTTCTTCTTTTCTGACCTACATGGTCTTAACTTGTCTTATTTTATATGCCTTAAAGGAAATATATTTTCTTCTTGACTATCGCTCTAAGAAAATAACAAGTCTGTGAAGTTACAGATATCCTAGAGGATATAAATAATATATAAAATATATAAGTGTTTTCATTTGCACGCTTCAGCAGTGAGTGTCCTTCAAATGGAAGTCTCCTATTGTGGCTTTGAATTTCGCGTGGTTCCTTTCCTTCTGACCGGACACGATTCTTCATCGGCCACAGACAAGCAAAGTACTTGTAAAATGAAGCAGAAAGCGCTGGCGATAAATATAGCAGAATTGTATTAGCCGTTTCTTGCGCTTGACATGCTTCTAAAAGCTCCGCTCTCCAGGCCTTGCTGATTGATGCAAGCTCAAGACGGACGCCCTTCAGCCTCTGCGCTTTCCTTTCTGCGGGAAATCTATTGCCAAGAAAAAAAACGTGCGCGGCTTGAGGTGAGGTGGCCAATTCCAATTAAAAAAGCTTTAAAAGTTCTGCTTCATTGGACAACCTCACACAGCGTTTCTGAGGCTAAGGAAAGTTATGGGTTGCCGGGTTGTTTACACGGCAGTCAAACAATACTTCAAATCCGGTATGTGGAACATCAACACGTATAGTGAGGTTTCTTTAATAACATTTTAGGTTAATGGGAGAGCACAATGTCTTGGCTGGGGGACACTTCTGTTTTATTGGCTCATCCAAATCCTTGTGTACATTAGTAGTAGAATGGGGCATTGTGACATCAATTCCTACTTGAGGAGTGCGCGTGCCTCACCATTTGGTTGAAGACTGGGGTAAGTTGAAGCTTACAGGCCCTTTGTTGCCTATTGTAAAAGATGGAAAATAAATATTGCTTACGTCTGTCTGCATTAAAGTGAACCTGTTGATTTGAGATTAAAATAATAACTAACTAGACCTCTTCAGTCCATCATAAATGGTGCTGCTAGATTCATTTACTACTCTAACCGCACCTCATCTGCTGCTCCACTCTGTAAACTCTAAACTGGCTTCAACTTGTCCTGTACAAAAACATCGCCAGCCTGATACATAAATACACCCCTAACTTTTCCCACACCTCCTGTCCTCCTTACATCTCCAACCTGGTACATAAATACACCCCTAACTTTTCCCACACCTCCTGTCCTCCTTACATCTCCAACTTGGTACATAAATATAC
>CM070042.1:31960112-31970238 GCA_036250615.1 Ptychadena robeensis
GCCCGCGCGGCTCCGCCCCCGGCTGCGTCACGTCCTGCTCCTGGATCCTTTTCCGCATCCCGCCCCCGTCATGGACCCCGGCGCCACGGGTCCCTGGCTGGGGGTGGATATGACATTGATTGTAATTCCGTACAACTCCTGCAGACAATGGAGCATTGTTGTCCTGACTTTCATTGCACACTTTGGCATTGATGGATCACATCAAATTCCTGCTATTGTGTCGCAATGACAGAACGCCAATACCATTAATACCTCCGCACCAAGATACAGCGGGTATACAGGCTTATAGGAACAATCACAGTAGATAAAGGGGATGGAAGCCATGCTGGTGGTATTAGGAGCTCAGGAGCAGGAGAGGGAGGAAATAAGAACCTGATGTGATCTGGCTTTCCGGGCATTCACCCTTCACTGTGCCACCTTGTACACAGATCTTATGCTAGCCACACACGGTTCAATTTTTGTTAAATTGATGCTTGATTAGATGAATTTTTCATCGATTGAACAAAAATCGAGAAATGCCCACATGGTACGATCGATTATAATTGTTCGATGAAGGCAGAAAAATTTATCGAATTTTGATCGGACATGTTGGAAAATCATCATCGATTGTGCCAAAATCATTTTATAATCGTCGATGTTTGTGGTGTTTCTCCTGGATCGATTAGATTGGATTTAATAACATAGACCACTTCAATCTGAACTTCAATAGTTTCCATACCAAAATCGACGATTTTAGTAATCTTTTTTAATCTAAATCTCACCACAATCGCAATCTCAATGTGGGGTGTATGTTGATGCAATTAAGATCGATTTTCGATTAGATTGAATTCCTCGATCTAATCGAGCATCGATTGAACCAAAATCGAACCGTGTGTGGCTAGCTTTATAGCACCATGCAATATGGCAGGAAACCCCATGATCATATATATATTTTATGCAGTATATACTATAGAACATATAGGGACAAAGGATATCTGTAATCTACATTTTTCCGTGATTCAATCTTTGTTGTTGCTCCAAACCTAACCCTACTTGGGGCCACCCCGGAATTTTTCAATGTTTGTTTGATGTCTAGGGGGATTGAGCATATTTGTTTACCCTCTCACTTGTGTAGGAAAGTGGGCCGCCCCTTCCAGCACCGAATACACCACACGTATAAGGGCAAACCAGGTTCACGACCCTGGGTTCCGCAGACTTTCTGCTAGGCCTCTTTTCAGCATATACTCCCCTTCCATGCTAACCATTTTTCTGGAAATTGATCGGGGGAAATGCCGATTGGATCATACTTCTATCACCCAGCAGTCTAGTGAGGTTTTACTCAATTCAATCTGATAATTGCTGTCTCAGAGGAAACATTAGAATGTTTTTATCCATCATTTCTATCAGTTTTTTTATTAAATCGAGAAGAAGATTACGTTATAAGTCTTTGGAAATTTAGAGATCTCTTTTCTATAGGTTTTAAATGTTGATGTAATACAATGGATGGATGGTGGTGACAAGCTGCTGGAGGCAGGAGTGATGTTCTCCGCACCTCAGATGCATCTAGCAGCCCCCCTTGAATCCATGTTCAACTTTATGGGTTGGGCTTGTAGTTACGTATGGTAGTTTGCTTTCACAAGTATATATACTTGTGATGATCTCTATGAGTAAGCTTCAATGTAAGTGAAACAGAGGGGTGACCTTTTAAGGGTGACACTATGTCGTCTGTACTGTCATTTGTGAATGTAATAAACAAGCAATTTGGATTTCAAACACCTCGGAGTGCGGATCTCATCTCTTTCTGTTTGTGCATAGACATTAATGGACGCATTTCAAAAATGCATCTCAATTCATTGACACGTGTTCTTGAAACACGTCCATTCATGTCTTTGGGCTCAATTAGGGGCGATTGGGCATGCCCGCCCGCAACCTTCAATCAAAATTGCGGTGAGACATGTTTTAGATTGTGGGCTGCAGCTGTGGGGAAGAGCCCATTCAAGTGCATTGTCCAAAGTGGGACAATGTGGTAAGGCCAATGTGTTTTGGCCTTATACCACCTCTGTCCCACAGGTTGGCCACTCCCAAATGGCATGTCACAGTTACATCAGATGGAAAGTTCATATTACATTTTCTCATTGTATCCCAGAAAAGCACAGTTGACCCTCCCACACTTTCTCCCCTGAAGTCACCTCTACCATGACACCCCCATCTGAAACTCTGGACTGCGATGACAGCTTCTGATGTCATCCCCCACCAAAGAATGAAGACTTATCCAGAGCCGGAAGTAGTAGATTCACTAGGTTTAGTGTCACCTGGTCCCGGAAAAACTATTATGTCATCCTGGGCCATTTCTTCATATACAAAAATTTATTTTATGAAAATATACACATATAAATAGGTAGTTCATTTATAGTGGCTAAAAAGTGATGTTAAAAAAATACACATTGAGGTAGATCATGTAGTAGGGGGAGGTGATGCAAGGTGCTATTTTCCAGGTTTAATTCCCTTGGGATGGTAGAGTGATGATGATGGAAGTTTGATGAAGATGCATGATGTGTGTAGACAAGGATCCAGAGGATGTGCTGAAGAAATAAGTAGAAGGCTTAGGACTGTATCATTCACAGAGGGGAGAAGGGGGGGGGGGCACGCCAAAGATTGTACTGCAGCTATCACACTGACATTACCAAAGGTAAAAAAGAAATTCGATTTGGTTGGAAAGTTATGTGCCACCCAGTGCTTACTACACACCCTGCATCAGGCTAGTGAAATCCATAGCTGTCAAGTTTGAAAATGAAAAAAATGGGGGACGTACAGGAAGTGACGTCAGTAACGTAACTTCTGGTATGCGGATCGTAGATGGCGGCAGGCGGACTTCTCGGCTGAGAGGGCATTACTCTTCCTGCTAATGTCCCGCTTGTGCTGATTATGTGCGGGGTCAGCGCGATTTCCAGAAACCGGGAAAAATCCAGGATTATTTGAAATCGGGATTTGACCGGGAATGTCATATAAAATGCGTGAACTGTGCTGTGGCTACCGCGGGCGACCGCCTCCACTCATGTCTATGGGTTTGTCCCCACTTGGCTAATCGCGCCTATAGACATGAACGGACACGGTCAAAAGACGCGGAGGCGGCTGGATTGAAATGAATGGTAAAAAAAAAATGCGGCCATGACCGCTCGTGCAGGTGGCCAGTAAAAAAAAAAATTTCCTATTTCAGAAAGCAAATAATTCCGAAACATTTAGTTTATTTATACTGATTGATACTGATTGATACTATTGATATTGATTGATACTATTGATATTGATACTGGAACTTTGATACAGCTGATGTGATAAACACATTAACAAATATTCAGGTAAAAATTTCAGATTTTATTTAATAAAAATTTAAGCGACACCTGCCGCATTCTTTGTCACACGACGCTTCCCCAAGTGCACAATCTGTTCCGTCTTTCGGAATTTTCGCAGTCATCTCTGATTTCCCTCCTCAGATGTCTCCATCGCCCCCCCGCTTCATTGAGATAAGCGTCTGTCTTGTTCTCAGACTGTTCTTACTAGAGGCGGCAGCATCTGCTTGTGTTGCTTTTCTGTCTTATTTCCCTATAAACCACGATAATGGTGTTCAGCCTCCTGAGCCCTTATGTATCCCTTCGTTTTAAATTTTTTTATTCTCTGCCCCAGTACAAAAAATTAACGTTTGCCAAGTTAACCTAAAGGTGCCCATACACCTGACAATAGCCAATCGATAGATGGCCGCTTCGTTCGAGCGCTGATGTCACACCTTGCACGCTTGCGGCCATCTATCTAGTGGCCATCTGATGCAGCCTCCGGACATGACCATGAATCACGGTTGATGTCCATTGCTGTGGATGGGGACCACGGGTCCCCATGCTAAGCATCGGCATCTCCTTCGATATCAGGCTCAGTGGGATGACGTCACTGCACTGAGCTTGAAGGCTGATTTATCTCATAGGCATCGACCTCTGTATGTGCCACTAGGCCCTTCATCACAGCTGGCATCTACCTGCTAATCAGAAAAACTGCTAGGAATGCCTATTCACTGTCACTTCACGGCCGGACCTTTAGTCCTCTATCACAGCTGCACCCCCTTCCACTTGTGGGGTCTAGTACAATCCCATTCCCAAGTCCATAGAGTCACTGCCAACTTGGTGTAAGAACTGGTACTTTATTGATGTTGCTTCAGGTACAGTTCATCAGTTCTGTGCCGGCCATGTGGAAGATACAGTTGCCTTTCATAAGGTACCCTTGCCCCAAGCTGGGAACAAGAGAGATGTCTGTAATTTCTGTATTTTTCAGACCATAAGACACACCTTTTCATCCCCAAAATCGCGGGGGGGGGGGGGGGAGTGCCTGCGTGTTATAGTCCGAATGCGTGACCACTCGGCCGTGGGTGGTCGCACCTTGGCTTCCTGGCAAGGAGAATAGCCGGGGAGCTGGAGGAGCTGTCAGATGAGAGATGCTGGCAGGTATCCAGATCTCCCATCTGAACTGTATATTTGCTTATGCCAACAGAGCCCAGAGCCCTGCTGGCATAAGCAATGAACAGAGGGATAGATGAACTCCCATCTATCCCTCTCTCCGTGGGAACTGCAATCATTGCAGCTTCCACGGACACGGACACAGGCACAGCCAGAGAGGAGAGACTGTGCAGCTGTCTGCCCCCCTCCTCCCGATCAGTGAGGAGGTGACTTAATGTGCTGTAAGTGTACTGCTGCTATTGACATCTACTGGTTGATATTTGATATTGCATTAATTGAATTCATTGCATTAACCCAATTGATGGGAAAATATATAGTACATTTTGTTTTCTGGTTTTCCAGCTCTAAAAACTGGGTGCTTCTTGGCTAGAATGGTACTGCAATGGTCCCGCAGGCCTGCAATGTCCGCCACCCACGGAGACAGACCTGTCAAGTCTCCCCTTTTTTTGCCGGGAAAGTCACATTTTTATGTGGTTTTCCCAGCCAAATCCCGATTTCAAGAAATCCCAGATTTTTTCCGGGTTCTTGAAATCGAGCTAATTAGCAGGGAGAGGGCGTTACTCCCACTGCGCCGCGCACATTATCAGCACAAGCGGGTGGAATATAAGCAGGGAGAGTAACGCCCTCTCCCTGCTAGATCAGCTAAAAGACTGGCAGACGCCGGGATTGACGTCAGTGACGTCACTTCCGGTACATGGAATGCGGAAGAACCAGCAAAACTCGACTGGTATGCACGGGGACCAACAGCCATCCTCTCTCTGCACTCTCCTCCTCTAAATATTTTTTGTATGTCAATTAAGTTCCAGTTTGAGCATTACAGCCGCCTTTGTCATCTGATTGATTCCTGTGTTATTACAGGTATAATATATAGTATAATATTGCCTCATTGCCTAATAGTATAAACGTATGTGCGCTCATTATTTAGAATATTGAAGTAACACTGCGCTCTCAATATTACTTATTCAAGAATTATTATTTGGTAAATTTTATTAAATATGTTTTCCTTGCTCAAAACCCAGATGCCTCCTATGATCTGCTGCATCTTGTAGAGCAAAAAATTCTTGAAATTTGGAAAACATTTTGGGAAGAAAGTTAGGAACTCTTTTACTTGGATTTGCCATATTTAAAGGAGCCCAGGTTTGCCAACTCATTTTGGATGGCATAGGAGGAGGATTTAGACGGTAGGCGCCCAACCTGCGGCCTGGGGGCGTTGTTCGGTGGCCCCCTTGATCCTTCAAACGCGGCCCCCAAAACCTTACTATTAATGCATAGGGCATAGCAACTCACCTTGACCCAGCTCATCTTTATCAGTCCTACATCAGTAAAATTGTCAATGTTGATCGCGGAAACCAGATCTACATATGAGCTCTGCACCCAGGGGCAGGAGGGGAGGGGGGTGCTGTTGGATTTTGACTGCCTGTTGGGATGTGGTCCACCACCTGCAGAGATATGTTGACTGGAGGAGGGTCTGGATCGATGTTATGTGCGGCCCTTTAGTGATGCCGAGGGCCGCGCACTTGTGGCCCTCCATATCAACTCAGTTGCCCACCACTGATTTAGACCCTCGCTAGTTTATATTGGCGCTTTCTGTTTCCTGTCGGGGGTAATATGTAATGTTAAATCGCTAATTTACATAGCCTGGACTCGGCTATGTAAATCAGCATTTTATTGTCTTGCAGATGTAGCACTGACACCCGTAGGTGCTGCTGTGTGAAATGGGACCTGGGTAGTAGTAATTTGGCTCGGAGACAAAATATGCTTTGAAACTGAAGAAACTTTTATTTGCCGGCTGCACGGTACAGGAATATTGGCAACGTTGGAGGAGAGAGGGTTAGGGTAGGCAGGATGCAGGCACACCACAGGGTCTGGCCTCTTCTGTGACCAATCTCAGCGCACTGTGATTCACCAGTCACCTTGTCTTCACACACTCAAACAGGTCTCACTATCCTGTGACACCCAAATTCAGCCTCGCTGACACTTGCTTCTCCTGGAATCTCTGATGGCCCAGCCCATTCACCAGTAGCAGCTCTGACCAAAGCACCTTTGCAGATTCCTCTGTATATTCTCACACAATACTTCTTCCAGTAGCACTTGTAGAAATGAACAGGCCTTTCTGTATCCTCTCACAATAGTACTCGCAAGAGCAGACCTCTCTCTATCTTCTCTCAATATCTCTTCTTGAATGAACTCTTGTAGGAATGGGTCTTACTGTATCCTCTCACAATAGTACTCGCAAGAGTAGACCTCTTGAATGAACTGGCCTTCCACTTCTAGCACCTCCAGTAACTGCACTTCAAGCTAGCTTCCTTGAAGACCCCTCACACTGACCTCTCTGGCTATGTCCTCACAAGGCCCACACGCACCTCAGGTTCCAGTGACTCTTAGGATCTGGACAGCAGCTTCTCTCCTGCGGGTTACTCGGCAGTGGAGACAATAGGCCTTGACTTGCAGCCGCACTCAGCACCATCCCTCAGTCATCACACCAGGGCAAGCAGCCCCTGGCCTGACACAGCAACACATCCCAGGGCCCCAGGAGGGGACACCCCAGGGAAGAACTCCTGAGCAGAGGTGATCACTCCTATTTATAACATCTAGCACCCCCTACCAGAATCTTCTATCTCTGGGCAGATTGAAAGTATCACTTTTGCACAGAACTCTGTCAATCACCAAATAGATACATTTTCTCCCTCCTCCTGTCTAGGCAGCTGTCCTAGCTGGCAAAAAACCTCTAGAAACACAGTTAACCCCTTAGACACTAGTCACCTCTTCCAGAGGGGCTACACAGACGTTGTACAAAGGTAAAGAATCAATATCTTGTTTTCAGAGTGATTGTAAAGCACTGGCAGCCTTCACGTCACGGTTGGCGCTAATGCAGGCCGGGAACATTAGTAAACGACCATTCCCGGCACAAGAGCAAGCTTCTGAATCCATTCCCTTGGTTGGGGCAAAATGTCCTGTCCCACCCCCCACTTGCTGCCTGCAGGACCATGCCGCGATTCTCCCCACCCCCATCAGTACGCCCATGTGGGGACATAGCCCTGGATGTTATGAACATGGTGCCTTTCTCCGTCCTCCCCTTCACATCCCCAGTGTCATCGTTGATGCTGGGGATGTGCTGCAAAAAAGCGACTCCATGTCCATTACATGGAGGTTAATAGCACTGGCTCTCCAGTGTCATAGTTGAGGTCATCGAGGCGAACCCAGAAAGATAAGCGGGTCCGCCTATATGGAGGGATGTCGTGGGCCCCCTCCAGACAGGTGAGTATGTCTGAGGCTATTTCGGGGTGGGTATTGTTAGTAATAACTGATCCCTTTACAACCTTCGTACAACATATTTGTCTGTCTTTACATCCCGCCAGCCTGGACTCGGCTATGTAAATCAGTGTTTTATTGTCTCGCAGACGTTGTACAAAGGTAAAGAATCAATATCTCGTTTTTAGAGTGATTGTAAAGCACTGGCAGCCTTCACGTCACGGATGGCGCTAATGCAGGCCGGGAACATTAGTGACCGACCATCCCCAGCACAAGAGCAAGCTTCTGAATCCATTCCCTCAGATGGCGCTAGTAATTATTTTTCTTCAGGCTTTGTAGGAAACAAAGTGTAATTGTAGCCACAATGGCTAGCAGACTATTTTCTTTCTTAGTAACTATGTGTGATGGTGAACCCGGAGTCAGGGCAGCATCTTCTTTTATCAGGAACTACAGCAAATAACCCCCCCCCCTTTGCAAAATAACACATATCCGCAATAGCTGTAGGCATAGATGTCATTAGCGCGCGTGTGTGTAATTTTTACAGAAAAAGGTTTCTTTATATCGCATGCAGCTGTGTAATTGCCAGCTTTATATACACGGGGACACAGCAGTCAAGATTCCCACCAGTCACTAAGGAGGAAATTATATTTTTGAAAACAAAAACGCGCCTGTCTAAATCTGGCGCGAATGAGCCATCCCCGCCGCCTATCTGCTCACTTTGATTAGAGCGTTGTTAAGGGGAGCGGAAACATCTGCAGTTGGGTCTGTATTTAAAAGAAAGTCCTGTGGTTATTACTCTGGGAGGGGGTAATTGAGGAGCATGTAGGTTCTTGCAGCAAAGGGAATATTAATTCTTGACACGGCGGAGTGTAGGCGCAGAGATACAGCAATGCAGCTCGGTGGCGGGGGGAATTGTAGTACTGAGATTGCAGTTTCTCGGGGTCTCTGGGATTTGTTTAATGATGAATTATTAACAGTTATTACTGGTATTTTATAATTCTGTAAAGCTCGGTCGGCCAGAGAACCGACATGTCCATTAATCTCTGGCCGATGCCATTAGTTTCAATGGGGACCGGCGTCCCCATTCAAACTAATGGCCGGCACACAAAGGGTGCCCGCGATGCTGTGAGCGATGGAAAGCATCTTCACGCTGCTATCCACAGCTCATCTGTCGATTGCCACTCCAAAAGTGTGTGGGGACCTTAAGGCTATGTCCCCACTATAGCGATCTCCTGCGATTATAATTGCGGCTCGGAGATCGCGGCCATGTATTCGAATGGGGACATCCTCACATCTATGGGTGACCGATCGCCCCTGACTGCGGCCATAGAGATGAATGGAAGCAGTTCAAAATCCCATCTCCATCCATTGATTCTTAACCGCGCCCATTCATTCTCAATAGGAGTAATCAGGTGGGTTGGGGCAAAATGTCCTGTACCACCCCCCACTTGCTGCCTGCAGGACCATGCCACGACTCTCCCCGCCCCCATCAGTACGCCCATGTGGGGACATAGCCAAAGGCTTATTAACCTACTGGATGTTATAACCATGGTGCCCTCCCCGTCCTCCCCTTCAACAATGACACTGGTGTGCTGCAAAAAAGCGACTCCATGTCCATTACATGGAGGTTAATAGCACTGGCTCTCCAGTGTCATAGTTGAGGTCATCGAGGCGAACCCAGAAAGATAAGCGGGTCCGCCTATACGGAGGGATGTCGCCCAGACAGGTGAGTATGTCTGAGGCTATTTCGGGGTGGGTATTGTCAGTAAACAAACTCACCCCGAAATAACTTGGGCTAACCGCTCAGGAGGTTAAACCTTCACCCAAAAATGTTTGCATTCAGCATACAATACCCCAACAAATTCCCCCAAATAAATTACACTTATCTTCGTGGTTTCCCTGGTATAAACCTTCCTGTTTGGTGCCAAGTCCTCTACCATAGGGTTCTATAGGGTTGTCCACGTTTACACCACTGCATAAGCGGTCCCCTAGTGAGCAAGTGATTATATACAAAAAATTCTTGCAACCATTAGGCTCCGGGCATGCGCAGACCATCATTTTCTTGGATACCTGAATAGCGCAAAAATGGCAGAGGGATGCTTTGTTATTGTATCAGCCTGGAAGAGTACTTGCCTCTGACTTTAATGGTGTATACAGTGGACCCTCAACATACAACCAAAGTTTCAATTGACAATCAGAATTTGTTGATGCTTTCCAGGTGCCCTCCTGTGGCAGAAAGTGGTACAATGACGCTTTAAAGCATAGACTTCTGTACAGCCAGTACACAGGCTATTGCCTGGGTGTTGCACCCAAGAACACCAGAGGTGTCCAGAAACTTTCCTCTGAGCCCAGATATATGAGCATACACGGGGGTGTAAGCAAGGACCCCAGAGGTG
>CM070042.1:31974865-31995193 GCA_036250615.1 Ptychadena robeensis
GCTCCTCCACTGGAGCCCCCTGCTGGGTGGCCCCCATACATCGCCATACTGCCTATGTCCAACTTGGAATCTCTTGCTGCGTTCCTCCACCATACTTCAATCTATCGGCTGACTGTTTGCATATAATACCGATCAAACCTCCCTGAAGAAGCCCAAAGGGCGAAACATGTCGGAGAAGATTGATATCTGAACCAACAGTCATAGCATTTTTGCACACCGTGGATTAACATGTTATTTGTGGTTTTAAGGGGGTCACCCCAATGTATGGCGTGGCTCTGACCCCTATGGCATTATTTGTGTAACTGCACTATTTTATATGGATGTAATAAATGTTTTTATCTATGAACGACTGTATGCCTCTTAAAACCCCTCTTTACTGGGTAACTTCCGGGGCTGTGTATGAACCATTCTTCATGGTTCCCCCACCCTAGTGAAATTGACCACTATTCTTTTCTTTGATATTGGTATTTGTTGTTGATTATCGCAGCTTCACAACAATACCTGAATATACTGACATTTGTGTTATACTGTACACCCCTTTCACAATATAACCAATACCCTATACCCAAGAACATTTAATCTGTTCTGTAGTACTAAAAAAATCTGGACCTCATGCAAAAAAAGGGCTCTTCATAAAGTTATTATGAAATACAGTAACTACCATAAACTCTTTTGATTTAAGCTTGAGCAGCAGCACTCAGACTGGAAAAGGGAGAGACAGCAATGTAGAATGCTACTCTAGCTTTGCAAAGCAGGGGGCTTTTCAATTCATTTTCAATGATGATTTAAGAACAGAATTACCCGACAAACACTTCACTCTTGTGATGTCTCTCCTCGGCTATATGTAATCAGGACCAGAAAGTGAGGGAGAGCTGCGGGGGATCTTCTTAAATTACTCCTTACAAGTAGGTTTTTTTATGCATTCCTCCCCTTTGTCAGCATCTCTAGTTCCATATGTAATGATCATTTTCTGGTGGAAGGTGCGCTTTAAATACCCCAGGAATCCAGGAGGATCATAGTCTGGAAATTAAAGGGGACATTACCCTGCATTGTCAGTGGCACTACACTATACTTGTAGAACTTCCATCTTGGTTGGCTGGGTTAAGCCAGAGCCTTGATGTTTTTACTGTAATATATAAGTCCGTTCTCTCCTTCTAAGCGTCTCTCAATTCACTGCAGGAGGTGACCCCACATAGACACAGTTAGTCCAGCTCCAGGACCCCTGAGCTAAGATACCCCCATTACATTTCACAAGTGACCTGCCACTCTAATCAACTCTCCCTGCAGCTCCTCAGCTTTGCTTATACAATGACCACACCGCAGGTGCAGTCAAATGGGACGGTTTACTGGCAGAGAATATAGAAAGTTTAAGCACTTCCACTGTCCACATTGACAGAATACATCCAGGGTACCACATAGAGAAGCAGTGCTGCTAAGTGTCATGGCTAACTTCTTCTGGAGCTATGCCTCTCCCCACCCTAAGTCCAGGTATGGTGTTCTTCAACACTCACATGTTGCTGGCTAGTGCTTGTAGTCCCACAGGCTGATGACTCCCACAGGGTTTTCTCTCCATACGATACACACCAGTACACTACAAGCTACATCTAGCTCATCCTAGAAATGAGAGCACCACCTCTGCACCGCAACTTTGCTACCCACTAAGATGGTATTCTTGGTGGAGATTATTTCAGACAACTTAGGTTAAATAAACCATGGAAGGAAAGGGAAACCTACTAGGTCATATATATTTGCATGCATAACTGTGAGGAACTATTTCATAATCAGCCACCATTGGAGGAGGAATCTGGTGCCATCACTGATCCGTAAAAGTGTAAGTTAACCCAAATAAATTTTGTCATTAGAGGTTCTGTAATGAAATTGTTCTTCCTCAATTATGGTTTTTATTTTTTGGTCATGTGACCCATAAGCCAAGTAGGGGTGACAGAAGGGGGTGGGGTGGTGTCTTCGGGCAGCTTAACCAGCATCCTCAGCTGCTGCAAAACCAGGGGGGTGATTGCTCAGGGGGCCACACACAGGCTAGGACCAGCTCTGCACACACTGTTTCCACCAACTACAGTGCAGTAATGTCAGTGAATATAAATAAATAAATAAAAAACCCCATGACTATTTTATATACAGAACATTAGATCTGCCACATCACAAGTCCACAATTACCAAAATAAAGACTAGAAGCCACCATGTTTCTCTGGGTCACAGTCCCTCTTCATAAGTGCTTATAATGAGGGTCCCAACGTATATACACTCAACTGCCACTTTATACGGCACACCTTACTAGTTTCGGGTTGGACCCCCTTTGGCCTTCATCCTTCATAGCATAGATACAACAAGGTCCTGAAACATTCCCCTGAGACATTGCTCCATAGTGACATGATCACGCAGTTGCTGCAGATTTGTCGGCTGCACATCTATGATGCCAATCTCCTGTTCCACCACACCCCAAAGGTGCTCTATTGGATTGAGATCTGGTAACTGTGGAGGCCATGTGAGTGCAGTGATCTCATTGTCATGTTCAAGAAACCAGTGTGAGATGATTGGAGCTTTATGACATGGTGCATTATCTTGCTGGAAGTCGCCATCAGAAGATGGGTACATTGCGGTCATAAAGGGATGGACATGGTCAGCAGCAATACTCAGGTAGGTTGTGACGTTACAACGATGATCAATTACTACTAAGGGGCCCACAGTGTGCCAAGAACATTTCCCCCACACCATGACACCACCACCACCAGCCTGAACCGTTGACACAAGGCAGGATGGATCCATGTTTTCATGTGACGCCAAATTCTGACCCTACCATCTGAATTGTTGCAGCAGAAATTGAGACTTATCATACCAGGCATCTTTCCAATCCTCTATTGTCCAATTTCGGTGATCCTGTGCGAATTGTAGCCTCAGTTTCCTGTTCTTAGCTGACAGGAGTGGCACCTGGGGTGGTCTTCTGCTGCTGTAGACCATCTGCCTCAAGGTTCGGCGTGTTGTGCGTTCAGAGACGCTCTTCTGCATACCGCGTTTGTAATGAGTGGTTATTTCCATTACTGTTGCCTTTCTATCAGCTCGAACCGCTCTGGTCATTCTCCTCTGACCTCTGGCAGCAACAAGGCATTGGTGCAGACAGAACTGCCGCTAACTGGATGTTTTCCCTTTTTCGGACCATTCTCTGTAAACCCTAGAGATGGTTGTGTGTGACAATCCCAGGAGATCAGCAGTTTCTAAAATACTCAGACCAGCCCATCTGACACAAACAACTATACCACGTTCAAGGTCACTTTAATAACCTTTCTTCCCCATTCTGGAGCTTGGTTTGTACTGCAGCGATTCGTCTTGACCATGTCAACGTGCCTAAATGCATTGAGCTGCCACCATGTGATTGGCTGATCAGTTATATGCATCAACGAGCAGGTGTGCCTAATAAAGTGGCCGGTGAGTGTATACTAGACTTGGTATTCTATTGGATCTGATTGGATCTGATTGGCTCTGATGCTGATAAAACAGTGTGACAGTTGGTCACATCCCAAGCAGAAGTAAGCCCCCAAAATCAATTATATCCAGAAAGAGTTGGCACGGGCTGGTAAATGTTACATCTCCGGAAAATGCGCTCGGCGAGATGTACATTAAATAACTTGTGCATTTTATTCTAGCCGTGCTGAAACCTTTTCATGAGCTGGGAAATGTCATATTTAATAGTCTGGCTGAATCCTTGGGGACCCGGAGTTTTCTCTTCATATCCTTGTGTCGTAGATAGTGCAATCCGACTGAAGTCGTGGCGATGTGTTTTCTGCAGGAAATAAATCAGCTTCTTCATACTGTTCACCGAGGGCTCGTTCTGCACGTGGAATGGCATCTGTAAAGGCTGCAATAACAATATTGCTTCTTGCTGGGCGACCTCTGGGGTGAGGTGAAAGTACAGAGAATCCAAACTCCAGGAAGTTTGCTGACATTAGAAAGTTTGCAGCTCTTGTTTATGTGAGTGTGCCGTCCTTACATCTCCAAAATGTCCTGTGTTATAGTGGAAGGCTGTTCCTGATTTCCCTGGACACTCCTGAAACATCGGATCTCCTGACATGGATCTATTTCGGGGAAGGTCCCAACCTCGTTACTCTATAATGGCTGTGCTGGTATGATGTAGAAATAAAGACAATTCTGGCTATTGTTCCCTGTGCGTTCATAAACCACGACGATTACCTGAATTTATTTACCGCCTTTTTGGTATTTTGAAGCCATTTGAATTGATTAGTTATGTCTGTTTGTCCACAAAATTCTGGTGCGCTAACAGCGTCCTAAAGGCTAAATTTACATTGTCGTTTATTAACCTCCTGGGCGGTTTTGCATATCCTCTAGGCCCGGAACATATCCCCGGCGTCCTCTCTTATCGCCAGAGTTGTGCTCTAAAATAGCGAAGCCTCCTCCATTACATGTCTGTCAATGGCCCCACCTACCCCCGCCCCTTTGGTGTCATATATGACGTCATTAAGGTGGACCCGGAAGGATCGGTGTGTAGGCCAATACAGTGTTAGGTCTGTAGGCTCACCTGAGTCTGAGGACACTGAGGCTGGAGAGTGGAGTGAAGCCCATGGGCAAGGACCGCAGGATGCAGCTGGTAGCATGATAGAGCAAAGGAGTAGTAAGGTAACAGGCAGTAGGTCAGGGCAGGCGGCAATAAGCGTAGTCAGACAATCCGGGTTGGCAGCAGCAGGGCTTTTTTTCTGGGGGAACGCATCGGAACGGCGTTCCCCCACCTATTTTTAGACTGGCCCCGCAGCTTTTGACCCGTGTTCCCTGCACAGCCAGAAAGGAGAGACTCGCATTCCCTTCGCCACCCTCCCCCTTCTCCCTGATGTGAGTGTGACAGGCAGCAGATTCTGTGCTTCTCCTTCAGATACTGCTTCCTGTAGCTCCTCCCGCAGATACGTCCTCCCCATCAAAACACCGGACAAGACACACCCTCTCCCTCTGCAGCTCTGCTGTAGAAACTAAGCTGAATGAATCTGTGTGTAACTGTTACTTTACACATTCATAGCAGGAAAACCATTCATAGTATATTCATGAAACTCTCAGGGTCAGTAATGCTCCCCTACTACTACTTACACCCCGAGTTTCACCACTCTAGCTACAACACTTATACGTTAGATTTCAGCTAAAATACAGCTATCAGATATTGCTTCCCCATGAGCATAAAGCACTACTCTGCTGCATACACGCTTTCACTTCTCCTATTTTGAACTTATAGATCTTTGAAACTCTTGGGGTTTACCAGTTAACCCCTGAGACTACATCCATGCAAATTTTCAGGTCCCTGAGAACAATTCTTCCTACAGTTTTTATTGTCATCGCATACAATTTATGTCACTTGGATAACCTTAGGGAAACAATAATAGCTATGAAAGGTTTGAGATAGTGGTGTGAAATGGAAATGATTAATCCAAAAAATTAGACCCAAAGCCAGCTGGTGACCTGTGGTGGAGGGAGACCACCCTACATATGGGGTGCGTACCAAACTCCCTCTCCTGGTACTCTGTATCTGAGGAGCTCACTAAAAAGTTATGTGCACCTCTAGATAGGCATTCTCTGGAGGCCTCAGGCCGGCTGGAAAGGGAGTGCTAGTGGTAGGGGGCCCCGAAAAATGATCCAGTATGGGGCCCCGAAATTTCTGATGGTGGCCCTGCGTGCCGACCGGTGAGCAGCAGCAGGTGCCAGAGTGAGTAGCTCTCTCTGTTGGCGGGGGGGGGGGGGGGGGGGGGGGGGGGGGGGTGTGATGAGTTCCACCACCTTTTCCCTGAGAAAAAAAGCCCTGGGCAGCAGTAAAGGTAGACAGTAGAGATCAGGCAGTAGAGTAGTCGAGGGCAGTTCCGAGGTCAGCAGCGGTAAACCAGTAGTAGCAGAGGAGTGGAGGAGAGGTAGCACGATCAAGTCTCAGAAGCAACAATAATCAGCAAAGGTAACAGAGGGTAGCAGAGGGTTGGGCTTTATAGGGAAAGTAGCAGGTGCCAAGGATCATGGTAATGAGCTAGGCTGGAAGGAACAAGGAAGATCAGGAAGATTTAAGGATGAGTAGTCCAGAGAGGACGGTAGCCTAGTGAACAGAGCAAACGCCTAAGGTGCAGCTCAAAATCTAAAAAATACATATGTAAAATGTGACTTACCTCTGCTGGTATGATGGTGGTGTAGAGCTCCACAGTCCTAAAAAAATATTCTTACTGGAATCATAGGAGAGATTCCATCTTTATCTGCCACGATTTCAGAGGTCAACTCAGGGTGCAATATCGCTAGTGGCCACTGGGGGTCTTTATAATGAATTTCTTTCAGAAAATGTGTGTGTACATTTCAATGCAGAGCTGAGATTAGGGTGTTACCAAGCTGTCATCGTGCTCCATTCTGCAGTGTCATCAGAGTCAGGAAGTGAGGAGGGCCTGCGAGGGTCCTTCTTAAATAAAGTTTTTGTTTATGCCATCCTACCTATTATGAAAACATGAAAGTTCGCTTTAACCCCAGAGTCAGGCCACATTTTAATTACCCATATTGGTAACACTGAGTGACACATTCAGGATTGCTTAACTGAACCAGGTAAACCCGTGCCATCCTCCAGCTTGGCTCTTCCCTGATGTCAGTGATGATGCTTGGGGGGTGCCCTCACCATCCGCTTGTATAGAAATACAGACATAGGCACTCTCATCCCTGCTGTCAGGCTGTGCGAGGGGGGTCAGAGTGGGCAAGAAACACAAACCAATTACATGGTCATCTATTTGTATTTCCTGTAAAGATTTTTGAATTGAAAATAGGAGAAAATGGTACCACCAGGAAGGTTAACCATGTTGTTATTGGCTCTACAGGGACATCTTGTGGCAGGAAGCGGTAGGATGGAAATCTATAGGAGTCGTTTTTTTAGGCAGTAACTAATGCAAATGCCTGAAAAACAACTATGGATGTTTAAAGCGTTCTCTTAGAATGGGAAAAAGATGAGAAGCCAAACGACCTTTTGACACAGAATTCAAAAAAAGGTTAGGAACCCGCACCATTTAAAAAAAAAAAGATGACACCTGAATTGCACTTTTTAACCGCTTTCATATGTTTCAATTATTTTATTCCTTTTCTTCACTAGGATATCCAAAGGCCAAATGTTCCATCGTAGCAAGATTTTAAATCATCTGTTCCTATATGACGTATGTATTGCAGACATAAAAGGCTAATTTGCACAATGATGTCTCGGAATGAAGCGGCATATAAACGAGACGACTGCTCCGCTCTCTGACATCTCCATCCCAGTCACAGCTGGAGCCGACACGGGATGTGCACAGGCGTTTGGGATGTGAGGAGCGGTGACGCGCTGCTTGAGAGCTTAAAGCAATCAAGTATTTTTAGTAAGACTCTCACCATTCAATTTTCATAATGGGGCTGTTTATCATGTTTCAGGCATCAAGAACATGCCAGCCCTCATTTGCATTTCTTCCCAGAAAAATATTAAAGGTGAACCAGGCTCGATAAAAATACCTCGCTGATCCCAAAGTAAATGGGAATTTCCTTCTAATACCGTTCAATTAAATAAGACACTGCGCTGGAATATCGATTTCCTCTCTGTAATTTAATGTTAAGGAGGATATTACATTTCTTATTGTTATCTGCAGCTATAGAAAGCAACCAGAGCAGATCTATTCTATCTATGTAAAGGCTTGGCTACAAATGAACAGGTGCTCAGGTCTTTATTAGGGCATGGTTCCACTTGGGCGCTTTGCCGCGGTTTGAACCGCGGTGCTGACCACAGGAGATTGATGGCACCCAGTGATCTCTCGCAGTCTGAGGCAGAAGGTGGGGGTGTGGCAAGATGTCCTGTCCCACCCCTCCCGGCTAATTCACTCTCTATAGGCGCGGTTAAGAATCCATAGATGGAGACGCGATTTTTAACCCATTCATCTCTATGGCCGTGAACAGCCATGTGTGTCCCGTAACTGCCTGCTATCCAAAATGCAGTAGGCCGACTGCAGCTGTGGAGGTGACCCTATTGAAATGGGCGGGATCTCCCACAATTATAATCGTGAGGTGGTGATCGCTAACAATTTTTCTGGCAAGTGATCTGGCACACTTTTGGCCACGATTATGACCGTGCCCACCCCTGATCGCGTCCATAGAGAAGGAATGGGGGCTTGTTTTTTTAAACAAGTCCATCCATGTCTATGGGCTTGACCCCACTTGAACGATCACCCGCGGCGCGATTTTAATGCGGCTGATCACAAAACATATGTACGTCCATTCATTCTCTATGGGCGCGATCAAGCATGGTTGGACATGATTTTAATGTACCACCAACTAAAAAATGCGTGTGATCGCAGTGGGGACAAGCCCTATGGGTGGCGATTGGGCGGCATTTTAAATTGCGGGCTGCACCTGATGGTGGCTTTGGGGAAGAACCCATTCAAATATCACGGCTAACTGCATGACATTTAATTTGCCAGAACCCCCCATGGTTTTGGCATCTAATTGCTTCTGTTCTCCTTCAGCTGCTTCCTTTTTTTCTATCTTGAAATAGATCCCAAAATTGATCAAATCATCACACGCATCATCTAATTAAGGTCATTAGGTGATCCCCCCTTTGGTAATCATCATGTTGCACTAACTTTAACAATGCCTGTTTAGTAAAGTCACATGTTCTTGCATTAATTTCACCCTAAGGCTAAGTTAACACTGGCGATTCCCGAGCTGCTAGCCGCTCCCTGTAGTCGTCTGCAAAACAGTGCAGGTGATTACAGGGCGTCTAATTAAGGACCCCATAGAGTTTCTAAGGGACGGCCGCCCGAAAACCGACCAGCGGACACCACATTAGGCTCGGTCACGCTAAACGGTCGTTTACCTGGCGGTAAAAAAACTATTAGGTTGTAAGCCCGTCCGGGCAGGGTCCTCTATTCCTCCTGTGTGTACCTGTGTGTTATACTGTGTTGTATCTCCATTCTAATGTATTGTACAGCGCTGCGTAATATGCTGGCGCTATATAAATAAATGTTAATAATAATAATAATAATAATAATAAACTTAGCCTTACTCTTCAGCTTCAAATCCATCAGGTTTTTTCAACAATATTCTTACCAAATCCTTGAAATAAGAAGATCTACTTCACATCCCCTAACACAGGATATTTCATTCAATTTCTAGCCGTAACTTAAACACAAAGGGACATTGTCAAAATATAGATTTATATATTGAGTAGTTATGGCGGCTGCCAGTTGTCGCTGCCATTTACGCATGGCTGTAGGTTTCAGTCGCTCTCTCAACTACAGAGGTTGAGGCTGTGTTGCTGCCACCCAGTGGTAGGTCTTTGATGTTGCAATCGCAGAATTAGGATCTGTTAGGGCGGTGCTGTATCACAGGATTGGCCAGATGTCAAGATATCAGTGTTTCTCTGGCATGGATTTGTGCCTGTGATAGCGTCTGCTTTTCTGTACAGCTAGGTGGGTTACTCTAAATATTTCATTCTGGTTTCTGATCCTGAATTGTCTGACTTTTCTTGCTGCACTGACTTATGCTGTGTTTCTAGACTCCCCTTCTGATTAACCCTTTACTGTCTCTATTTATTGGGCTAATCGCTACTCTGATCTCCTGATCTCCTGTGCATGACTTGTTTTTAGACTTGGCCCGAGGAGTGTGTCATCAGTTTCTGCACTCAGGTAGGATACTTTGTGCAGGTATGTTCTGGGGGCAACTGAAGTCTGGTAGATGTATCATGTATCCTGTTCAAGTGGGGGCTTGGCTTGAGGTGAAGACCACAGTGGTCATATAGAGACTGGTGACCCCCCTTAGACTGGTTTAGTAGTCTTGCCTTCACCACCAACACACTGTCTGCTTTATTCTAGAATTATAATTATCAGAAGTCAAGTATGATTTTAAAATAAATGTGGCCACTTGTAGTCCAATGTACAACTGGGAACAGTACATTGTGTTGTCACCCTCTAACAGGTAGAAACTGTTCATGAAATTATTACTATTTTAATTGAATGGTGTTGACTAGTCCATCTATTACCCTAGCATAACCCACCTGTATAACTTATATAAATATACAGGGGTGCACATAAGTGGTACGCAGGTACTCACCCCAGGGGCCAAAAACTAGCTCTGTATACCTGCAATATTGTTACAAAGCTCATATGCGTACTAACAACTTGGAGGCGCTCCGTGTCTGGGCGGCCGCAGCTAAATGTTACATGTATACAATTTATACAATTAATAAGAGCAGTGGTTGGCAAAGCATTTAAGGCAGGTGAGTTAGGTGAGTTTTTTTTTTAACAGAACTGAAAATAATTGTAAAACCATGACTGGGATATACGTTATAGACCTGCTTGTCTTACCTTGTTTCCTTTTCTTACCCCCCTCTATAATAAAACACTTTACACCAGGATGGATTTAAATGGCCATAGCGGCCTTTTATTATACATAACATCAAAACAATTATCAACACAATTCAGTGTAATCCCCTGGTTCTGAGTCTTCAAAGGTCCCCATCATCATCATCAGTAATCACATCAGTGCGGGTCACCAGTGCCTGCTGCCTTAGTATGTAGGCCCTCAGCCGCCACCCACCGACTCGAGGACAACTAGGCCGCCCACAGGCCCACTGAGACCGCTCACCAGATTGGTCAGCTCACTCTGACCTACCCGTGAGATACCACCACCAGATGGTTCCCACCAGCCATTAACTCGAACTGTGCACCTTCAAAGACCCAGAACCCGCCAACCGCTACCACATCTGTAATAAAACACACAGTAAACACACAAGCAAAACAGTTAAAACCAGGACCACCCACCAATTCCTCCGATTCCCTCAGGGACACCACCATTCCCTCCCCCGCACACTGTACCCCAGTGACCAGTATCACCACAGGGCAGGCTGGCGGGAGATTGCTCCTTTCTTGCTTCACCTGCGAGTGACCCTAATCCCTAACTGCACCCCACACTCCAACTGCTGAACCCCACCTTCATGCCCCCTTACACCAATCCTCTCCTTTCCTCCTATATCATAACACCAAATATTATCATTACCTTTCTCTGACCCCCTGACACTTCTGTCACCTCTCATCCCAGTCATGTGTGCCTTCCGCTTATTCCATTACATTCCAAATGCTACAGGCCGGTCTTATACGTGAATATATATGATGGGGGTTTCAAAGGTGCCTCTTCAATTGATCTATTTTCACAAATTCAGATTGTTAAAAAATCTTTTTTTTTTTTTTTTATTCATAAAAACTAAATCTATAAAGATTTCTGCCACTTAACAACAAATAGGGTCAGACAAATTTTAAACATGAATATTGTAAAAATATGTATATATATCTTAGATTTTTGACAAAGGGGAAAACAGGCCTTCCCCACACTGTGGCCCCTGTTCCACCTCTTTGAGATACAGTCCAAATGTCACATATATATCTCAGGGTGATTGTCGACGCGCTTCGTCTCCTTTCTCTTCCTTTTTCAAGAACTACCCACCCTGTTTCTTGTAGGCTGTTTTTTTATCTTCCAATTTTTAAGGCTTTCTTTGTTGGGCTGTATCTGTTGCTGCCCATGCCCTTATGCTAACTTGATCCAAGGAAAGCGCACAAAAGAAAGGGGGGCCTTCCTTTAAAAATCACTGAGTGTGGGAAAAACCGCATTCATTGCCATGTGTCCTCCTCTCCTGCTTCTGTCACTTGCCCCTCCGACCACCTTTACCATCTCCACCTTGGGTCATTGACCCTATAAAGAGTGCAACGTTGCCTTTCAAATGAATGCCCCCCTCCACCAGCACGCCACCCAATTTACATTCAACCACTGTCAGGGACCCGCACACGCTGTAACAAGAGTATAAAGCGGATTGGACATGTAAATAAATTCATAATAAAAACAGTATCCCAAACCCAAAACAAACCCCCCCCCCCAAATACCAGGACCCCATACTGAACCACAAACTCAATACTAGGGGAGGGAGGGTGGGGATGTCCTTCTTCTAAAGGCAACGTCACTTCCGCCTCTTCTTTTTCTTTGGCCCACCTTCCTCTTCGTTTCACTTTTGATGGCGCCGACCATTCCCGGTATTGCCCCCCCCCCCCAGTCAGGCACCAGTACACCTAGGTGCCTGCCTGTGGGTCTTAGGGCTTGTTTTCACTAGAGCGATCGTCGGTGGATGGACGCGTTTTAATTGCGCCGCCACATCCACAGCAGATCGTTCCTATTAAATATAATTGCTTAGTTCCCATTTAAGCGATCGCAATTTAGCATGATTTTGAACTCTACCCTACCACGTTTTTAATCACGTCCCCTAGTGGAGAATCGCGCTGGCCAAAAACCGTATCCCCAGTGACATTTTGGACCGCGTCCATTCATTTCCTATAGGCATGTTCGAACGCAATCGCACATGATCAGAAAAAAAGGACGGACCACATATCACGGGCGATCGTGAGGACAATCACATGCAAACACGGGGGAGCGATCGTCCGCAGACAATTGAAAATTGTTTTGTTTTTCCTGTGCGCCTGTATCGGAACAAAGGCTTTGCGTCCACTTGTCTCTGGCATCCCGTAGTGTTGACTCTTCGCGCTCGTCGCCTTTTCATTTTTGTTAAACCTTTTTTTTGTCCAGAGAAAGGGAACGGCGGTAATGAAGTTGTGTATGCTGAGCAGCTGTGAGATCTCTGCGCAATATTCTCTTTAATAGATACATATAGCTCTTGCTAGGGAGCGTGACACAATAAGTTGATGTTCCATTTACTGTAACATGTTTACACGGAGCTCCTTCTCACAAGATCCTATTTGTTCAAAGCGTTGTTCTCTTATTGTTTTTCAATTGGAAGCGCTGGAGGAGGTTACAATCCAATCACACGAAGATTTCCCTTTCCATGCTCTTATCTGATCTAGCGTTTATTCTTTTTCTGTTTGGAAGTGTAAGATGAATTGAGCTTCTTCTAAAACAAAAGAAAATAATGACATTATCGGGTATATAACTATATATTGTAAATCTATTTATATAGATATGTCGTTACAGGATGATTCCACTATTTTCTGCTGAAGAGGTGTGGGGGTATTGGGGATTTTCCCCTACATTACACCGTCTGCCATTTTATACAGCCTCTTATGTAAAATGACAGTCAGATCCCCTGTTGCAATATACAGTTGTGTTCAAAATTATTCAACCCCCACTGAAATTGGGTGTTTTGGCCATTTTGACATTCATTTTGATCATTTCAGTCATCTTGTTTACAATGAAATCAGCGAGGCACTTGTAAGTCAGACAAATATAACATAACATTAATAATGAAATAACCACAAATGTCTTTTCTGTGCTCACATCATTATCAGTTTGTAACGGCAGCTGCTGTATGCCGCCGTCGCCTCCTTACTTAACGTTGCAGATCTAGGCGCCCTGTTCAGCAGTGATTCTGATATTCCTACACACTTCCTTAAACACCAGCGCGTGTCATTTCCTGTGATTTAAGGTATTAGTCATATGACCTGGCTGACCAATAGTGGACCTCCTGCAGCTATATAAGCAACCCTGCCCTTTCAGCTTTGCCTCAGTATTAAAGTCTCTGTGTTATGCTAAGCACTGCCTGTCATTGCTGTTCCTGTAAGATAGAGACTGCCTGTGTTCTGAGACTGATACCTGTTAACCCTTACCTGCCTGCTGCACTCTCCTGCTACCTGCGCTGCCCCACCCTGTCACACTGTCTGGCTGCCTGGCTGACGACACCTGTGTCCCTGGAGTCTTCCCTGCTGTCCCCTGGACCAGCTTCCTTGTGTTCCTACATTCCCTCAAGAGGTAGCGACCTGGTGATCCCCTTGGGAAAGTCTATCTCCACCATCAAGAGTATTGTGAAAAATGAGTGGGTTCACTTAGACAACGCCTTAGAGGAGGTAGGACACGTGGCACAGTGGGTCCACACCTGCTGCTCTGTGACACAGTTTTATTCAACCCCCAAGTGACAGTCATTCTTAGTACTTAGTACAACATCCTTTTCCAGTTATAACAGCTTTTACACGTGAAGCATAGCGTCACACAAGTGTCTTGCAGTGATCTACGGGTATCTTAGACCAGTGTTTTTCAACCTTTTTTGGGCAAAGGCACACTTGGGCAAAGGTCCCCGCCGGAAGTACGTCATCAGCAGGTGCCCCGCTGGAACGCAGATGCGTACCAGCAGAGCAAAAACACCGCCCCTTGTCTGTGGGGATGCGTGTTGCTAAGCAACCGCATCCTCACAGAGCCGGTCCGTGTATAACACGGATCGGCTGTATAAGTCTTATAGTTATACACGGACCGACTCTGTGAGGATGCGGTTGCTTAGCCCTCCTATCTAGCTGCCTCTTATAGTATAAGACTTATACTATCAGAGGCAGCTAGATAGGAGGGCTGAGGGTGGGGTCAAAAACCCACGGCACACCAGGCAACATCCCGCGGCACACTAGTGTGCCACGGAACAGTGGTTGAAAAACACTGTCTTAGACCATTCTTCTATCAATACTTTGATATGTTCCATTAATGTATTCTGCCATCTCTCTCAGGATATAACGATGGGGATTTAAACTGAGGACGAAGGACGTGGAAAACAAACAGTGTGAAAGTCAGATTTGTCCAGCTGACAGTAGAGCCCTATGGTCAGCGTGAGCTGATAGACTTAATTCGTTGTAGACGTCACATGCCAGTCCGAGGGTTCCGGTTAGATCTTATAGCCGGGTACGCGGTATGCTCCGGGCGTCCTTAGATGCCACTAATTATTGGACCCTGCCAGACATTAATCACCAAGTTTGTGTATATTTATATATTTTTCTTCTTACTTAACTCGGAGTGAATGCTTAATCAAACGTTCAACCAGCAGAGTCTTTGCCTGCGGCGTTCGGAGGCGTAACAGGAACATGTTGGAAATGTAAATTGTGACTTGCTCTTCTCCCGCTTCTAATCGGAGAAATAACACATCTTTTGTTCAGCCGCGATCTCGTTATTTTCTGTGATTGGTGCTAATCTTACACAGCCTATTGACCATTCTGCTCACAGCTTTCTGGGGTCAACTGCAGAAAATCTGAAAAAGGTTAGAAAAAAAAAAAGGCCGTAGTGCAAACCGACATTATTACCATAGAAACCTAAAAGTCGGAGGATGATTGACTGGCATATTTAACAATTTTGCACAGGATGGGCTATCTGGCAATTGTCCTCATTGACTGGGTTTTAGAGGAATCAATTTTAAAAGCTTTAGCTATATCCTGGGCCATTGTGTGGGCAAGTCGGCTACTAGGGCCCGAGTTAACTCGGGTTGAGTTTCATGATGGATGAAATTCAACTTGAGTTAACCCTAGTTCTGCCGGCGATTGGTATCATTGGGGTGTATTACGCGCCTGCCCCTGATCGGGTCACCAGTGACGCGAAGGGGGCGAGGGTAGGCAGCACCATAGACCTCCATGGACTTCCGGGCAGACAGGTACCCATGGTAGAACGTGTTGTACTCTGGCACAACCACCCGTGGAGTGCTTTTAAAAAAAAGGGCATCACGTGTGTAACGCCCAGGAGGTTAATAAAACTGTCATGGTGGTTGACACCGGTGATTCATGGAGGTGGACCTGCTGGACCAAGTTGCACAGTTGGCAGAGGTGCAATCCGGGCTGCAGAGTCTAAGGGACTGCCTGGTGTTCACCAAAGCATCCTGCAAGGAGTGATGGGCTTTGCTGCAGGCAATCCCCAAGATGCGGTTCCTGTTGGCAGCTCATGTGAAACCGAGATATAATGCCAAGCGTAAGGAGAATCTGTTGAACAAGCAGAGCGTCTGGAACCGGGAAGTCAGGGAGTCAATAAAGGAGGCTGGTAGCAAACACATGAAAATGCCTAAAGTTCAGGCAACTTCCTGTTGCTTGACACTTCCTTAGGGCTTGTTTCCACTTGGGCAATCTCCCATGATTATAATCACGGGGTGGAGATCGCGACCATTTATCTGATGGGGCTGATCCCCACATCTGCGCTCTAGAACATGGGTTACCACATTTCGGATTGCGGGCAAAGGTGGACGATCGCACCTGACCGCGGCCATAGCGATGAATGGACATGGTTAAAAATCGCATCTCTATCCATTGATTTTTAACCGCGCC
The DNA here is from genome assembly GCA_036250615.1 of Ptychadena robeensis. Classification (NCBI taxonomy): domain Eukaryota; kingdom Metazoa; phylum Chordata; class Amphibia; order Anura; family Ptychadenidae; genus Ptychadena; species Ptychadena robeensis. The sequence goes on from CM070042.1 coordinate 31,990,966, forward strand.
TATTCAATCTCTATGACCGCAATCAGGCAGGAAGTGGGGGGTGGGACAGGACATCTTCCAACACCCCTCCACTTCCTGCCTGCAGGTGCCATGGTTCCAATCGCAGGAGATCCCTGGGTGCTAGCGATCTCCTGTGGTCTCCGTGCTGTGATTGGAACCGCAACAGTGAAAACATGCCCCATGACGGAGGAGAAGCAGAGATTGGCAACCACTGTAGGTGTCCAGCAGAGGGAGCTCTAACGGCTGCACATTTAACCCTTGGCGGCAAGGGCGTTTTTTTAGAGCTGGATGCAGCCACAGCAGACACAGATCCCCTAGCCCAGCTGGGATCTGTGACAAAACTTTTTTTGATTATTGAGAAATAAGATTGACTTTATGTCAATCTGATGGAACAATCAACCTGTGTATGGCCAGCATTAGTTATCTGCTAAACTACAAGGACTTTTTGAATCATGTGACATGAACCTGCTGTCCTACCATTAACACCTCTGTAAAACCTTATTTAATAATTCAAGCATGACTACCAATCAGTAGCTCTCATGGAAGTGTAATGGCAGCTTAATGATGGTTAACCAATGGACAGAGAACACAGAACCTGCTGATCCTTCAGGGAGCTGTGATTTATGACAGGGATTACGTGTCTGGGGTCATCGCAGCAAAATAAGGAAGATAAAGAATCACAAGGAAAATGCATTTACTGCAGCTCAGCAAATGTTGTTAATTACACAAGATGAATTGCAGAGATAATATCCAATTTTAAAATAAATTTATATAAATTGTCCACATTTATAAAGGTGTCATATATTGTGCTGCAACATTTAGTGTGACGGTAATCAGCAGCTGCCTCTGCTTGGTGGTGGATTTACTTTTTAGAGTGCACTTTTCTTTTAAACAGTTTAGACAGGGCCCAGAGTCTAAGGAGCCCCCCAGTATTCACCAGATCACCCCGCAGGGAGTGATGGAATTTGCTGCGGGGAGCCCCCAGGTTGCGGTCCCTAGTTATACTTACTGGCAGTGGCTGACAGGTGATAGTTAGAGCAGGCGGCAAATGGGGTAGTCAAAGACGGTCCAGGGGTCGGTAACCATAAGGCAATATGAAGAAGAACCTGTGGATCAGAGACTTAAAGACCTCATTGTTCAGGCAACTCCCTGTTGCCTTAGACTTCCCTATATACAAGGTCAGGTGGTCTGATTAGACAAGGCTCCAGGTGTGTGATAATGAGCTGTAACCAGTATCCTCCAGCAGAGGGAGTAGGAGCCACATCATGTGCCACAATCTTTTTCCCCAGCAGAGGGAGCAGGAGCTAAATCATGTGCCACAATCTCTTCCACCAGCAGAGGGAGCAGGAGTCGCATCACATGTCACTATATCTTCCACGAGCAGAGGGAGCAGGAGTCACATCACGTCACAATATCTTCCACCAGCAGAGGGAGCAGGAGCCACATCACATTCCACAATCTCTTCCACCAGCAGGGGGAGCAGGAGCCACATCACATGCCACAATATCTCACACCAGCAGAGAGAGCAGGAGCCAAATTATGTGCCACAATCTCTACCACCAACAGAGGAAGCAGGCGACACATCACATGCCACAATCTCTCCCACCAGCAGAGGGAGCACGAGCCACATCATGTGCCACATCTCTTTCACCAGCAGAGGGAGCAGGAGCCACATCATGCGCCACAATCTCTACCACCAGCAGAGGGAGCAGGAGACACATCACATACTACAATCTCCTCCATCAGCAGAGGGAGCAGGAGCCACATCACATGCCACAATCTCTCCCACCAGCAGAGGGAGCAGGAGCCACATTATGTGCCACAATCTCTTCCACCAGCAGAGTGAGCAGGAGCCACATCACATGCCATAATCTCTTCCACCAGCAGAGGGACCAGGAGCCACATCATGTGCCACAATCTCTTCCACCAGCAGAGGGAGCTGATCTATGAAAGGTCCTGGTCCTCTGAGGTTTGGGATGAGACACAACAGAACTGATAGAGGGTGCCGCTGCAGTTACAGATCGCTGGGCGACTGCAATCTGTGACAAATTAAAGGCTTGTTACGATAGTACGATAAAATGTCAGTAATTACAATGTCCTTTCTTCCGCAGCTTCTTCTATTGATGAAAATCTTCAGGGATCCCACTTCCTGTTTTTCGTTATCAGGCTTCTGCAAAGTCCAATATAGGGGTCACACCAGAACTTTATTATTTCCTCCCTAGCCCTAAATGGCAGTGTCTCCTCTCTGCGTGCATAGATGTAGGGTACTTCCAAACTGTTGTCTAGCAACATACAGTATTTTTCCCTTCCCACACACAAGATTGACAGCCCATACTTGTATGTATAGCTTCCTCCATTCAGACTAGATTCTCAGAGAGGAGGAGGTGCAGAAGCCTGAAAATGAAGAACAGGAAGTAGGACCCCTGAAGATTTTTAAGACACCATGCATTATTGTCATTTTCTTTTTTTTAGGGTTTTAACTGCAGCTAGTTTTCCTAAGTTATATACAACTTACATTGTTTTGAGAGAATCCTTTTTTTTGCTGAAGAGGTTGTCATAAAGCTGAACAAAACAAAATATAAATCTGCTTTATGACCACCAGATGCATTTGGGGAGTTACTGACTTTGTAGTGTCACCCCATAGGCTATGTCCCCACTTTAGTGATCTCCTACAATGCTAATCACAGGGTGGTGATCCCCAGCTGTTTTTCAGGGGATCGAACACGACCCCATAGAGAATGAATGGGGTCGTGTTCAAACATTTTTAAACGTGTCCATCGAGCCCATTGAAATGCATGGGCACGATCGCCCGCCATTAAAATTGTCCATAGTGGTGTATTTGGCATGCTAAGGGCTTGTCCCCACATGAGCGATCACCCACAGGGCGGCGCAATTTAAATCACGTCACATTTATTTAATGGCCCATAGAGAGTGAATGGGCGCGGTTAAAATGACATGCGATTTGTCCTGTCCCACCCCCACTTAGCGGGAGACAGCAGGAGATCCCTGGGTGCTAGTGATCTCCTGCGGTCGCTGCACCACGATTGGTATCGCGGCATTACGCCCATGTGGAGACATAGCCTAATATGGGTGTCAAAGTGTGTGGCAATGATGTACAGATAAATGGATGGGAAAATGATCGGCAGGTCTGTCAACCTATTCTGATGCAGAAGGGGTGTCACCCAGTGAGAGCTGCACCCCCGGCACCACCATGGTGACATCACTGTGCAGAGAGCAGGAACTGAGCAGGCTACACCCACTGCAGGCTTTCTGCTGATTACTATAGGAGGGAACAGAAAACTTTGAGACACGGTGAACCTATTCTGGCCATCAGCCGTTCTCCTAGACTTGTTATACATTGTAGTGTACTGCAGCTGCTTAGTAAGCAGAATCAATATTTGAATTCCTCTAATCCAGCTTTCGCTGCACGCTCTCTTCCTCTCTCTATAATTCATCAGTTACCAGTATAAATTAGTGGCATAAATGATGTCCGCTTTGTAAAAAAAATCCCTTTTCATAACATCAACCAATATGTCAAACATCTGAGCAATAAAAAATAATGAGAAAGTATATGTGAAGCCGCAATCCTTAAATTAATTTGCCACGTCTTATCTACATATGACTAATGAGATGAAATTTGAACATTACTATGCTAAATGAATGGAGACTGAAACAGAGCCAATCAGGAACAGCAGCTGCAGCATGTGATTGGCTCAGTGTCTGCATACGATTTTCATGCTAATGTCGAAATTTTGCAATGTTAATGTATTAACCATCTTTGGTGTGGGCATTTGAAAACTGCCGCATCTAACACCCCCAGGTGACCCCATGGTCAGCAGGTGTTATGGGGGTTCAGATGTGAACCCATTCAGAATCAGGGGGTCCCATTTACCAAGGAGACCCCTGGATCCTGTCTCCGACCTTATGGATAGCTAGAGAGGTCTCATCCAGAGGTCTCCATTCCCATGAAGAGTAATAGTCTTGCCTGGAGATAATACACAGATGCATAGAATAAAAAAAAATATTTTCTGCCATTGTTTCACTGAGGTAGGGCATCAAGCCTGGTTGTATTGGGGTGTATGTTCACTTTGTTTAATTTGGACACATTGCAATCTCCTACATCTAAAGGGATGCCCAGGATGCACGATATGTGTAGCAGGGGATCCAGGGGAGGTGCTGCAGGAATGGGCAGAGAAGAACAACACATGCAGAGGCTGTACCATCTATA
>CM070042.1:32109130-32122555 GCA_036250615.1 Ptychadena robeensis
TATTCTTAAACATATACAATTTATGTCACCTGAAAAACTGCAGGGAAGCTTTAATAACTATGAAAGGGGTTAGGGGTGTCAAATTGGGAATTCAAATGACTAATTCAAACACAGGTCACCTATAGATGGGGACAGCTAATTGGAGGATTAATGAGGAACAGGGAGGTCCATCTGCAGCAGAATCTACCATGCAGGAGGGTGACGCAGAGGACAGTGAGTAGACCGCGCTACATATGGTGTGAGTACCAAACATTATTTCCTGGTACTCATTTGAGGAACTCACTAAAAAAGTTATGTGCAACCCTGGATATTGAAAACATTTCTATTACATCCTGATGCTTGGTGGAGATCACAGGGCTTGTTCTTAGTACCCTAGTGTGTACTTGTATTCTTTATATCAGTCTTCACCTCACACACACAAAAAGTGCATTTTCTAAGTAACAGAAGTTGTGTAACAAAGCCACACACTCCTCTGTGGTTTGTTTAATCACTGAATGTTTATTGATTGAAAATTGAAGCATGTCCACATGGTACGATCGTTGAAATTCGATTTTAATTGTCATTTTGCTCGATCGAAATTTGATCGGACCAGTTGGAAAATTTTGATTGATTGTCCCCACATTGTGTCAAATTTTTTGTACTGTTGTTTGACCCTTCCATTGAGATTCGATTCAATCAACTAGCATACTGTAACTTCTGGGAGAAAGGAAATGCAATACAGTCATTTAAACCATGCAAGCATGCATTGTAATGGCTTGTGTGTCTGTTCACGGACACACAAGCATGCAAATGGCGATCTCTGTGAATACATCTCCTAATGTAATGTGTGTCCCCCTGTGTCCTTTTGCCACGATTATAATGTACTGGATTAAAATGCAAAGATATGACCTATGGGTTTTTGATCCCTCTGTGACCATCATTGGTCCCTTTTTGATCACTCTGTGACAATCGCTTTTTGATTACTCTACATTTAAAAACGATTAAATTCAATCGAAGTCGGGCTTTGATTGCATACTCAATGTGGTGTGTACTTCGATTCAATTACAATCGACATACGATTTAATGATCGAAAACTTCGATCGAATTGATGATCGATTTGATGTCAATTGAACCATGTATGGCTAGCTTAACACTCTAATGTGTGTATTTCTGCTTTCTATATTCACATAAAAGGACCATCAACTCAAAAATCTTCTATGGCTAGCTCTAGAAATATATAAATCAGGAGGCTACTCATATATTACCTAACTCTTAATATAAATATACAGGTCATTGTGAAGAGACAATGACTAAGAGACTTGCCATGCATCTTCTCCATAGAACATTGCTTTGCAAGTGCTGTTTGCTTCTAGACTTTCTAAACAAAATCCTCTTTACATGCACGTGTTCCACTCTCTGCACCTCATTGCTCTGGACCAGCTTCATGACAATGACAGTTAACCAAGACTGTGCAACATGCATTTGCAGGTTGCTTGTTGTTCCTACTAAGGCATACGTGTCAAACGCAAGCCAGAGGGCCAAATTTGGCCCGCCAAGCATATATTTTTGGCCCACGGTAGAGCCACTACCAGTGCACTCACTGTTCCGCTGTCTTTCCACTCTGGTAGTACTATGGGTTTTGGTAGAACTATGGGTTTTGGCTGCTACAGCAATCTCATAGTGAGTGTCTGCTGCCTGAAGTATGCTGGGATCCATAGTTCCCTAGTTGGAGAAGGCAGAGCTGGGGAGAGGAGCACAAGGATTGTTCTGGGGAAAGGCAAAGTACACAAACACACAGGGATAGAGGCACACATAGTCTATACACACTGTACACACAGGGATGGGGGCACACATGGAATACACACACTGTACACATAGGGATGGGGGCACACATAGTCTATACACACTGTACACACAGGGATAGGGCACACATAGTCTATACACACTGTACACACAGGGATGGGGGGCATACATGGACTACACACACTGTACACACAGGGATCGGGACATACATGGACTACACACACTGTACACACAGAGATGGGGGCACATGTGGACTACACACACTGTACACACAGGAATAGGGACATACATGGTCTATACACAATGTACACACAGGGATGGGGGCACACATGGACTACACACACTGTACACACAGGGATGGGGGCACACATGGACTACACACACTGTACACACAGGGATAACACACACTCTGCACACAGGGATGGAGCACACATTTACTACAACACATGTGTATGTAGTTCAGAGGTCTCAAACTCTGACCCATGGGCATAAAATGGCATGCAATGTAATTATATTTTTAAATAAATATAAAGGTTGCCCCGCTACTAGAGACATGTGGTACAAGGTGGCAACCCAAAAGCAAAACTGGAAGAGAGTTGTCCTTACAGCAACAAGTACATTTATGGCAGGATCAGCAGTGACTGTTTTAATAAAAGCTGACATTCTGTGATCGGGTTCATTCCAAATTATCTGTACAATTATCTGCTACAATAATTACCAGGGATGGTCAAATTTTTCAACTAGCTGAATTTGTGAGATAAATGCAAAGCCCCTGAGCATGGTATCACCACCAAAATTGCTGGAGATTTAGAGAAGGGTTTTGCTCTAGCACATGTAGTTCTTGCACAAATTAAGTTCAAAATTTGACTTGACTTCGAACTTAATCTGTGCAAAAACTATTTGTGTTAGAGCAATACTTTTTTTTTTTACAGTACTGTATTTTTCGGACCATAAGACGCCCTTTTTACCCCCAAAATTGGGGGCAAAAAGTGCCTGCGTCTTATGGTCCGAATGCGCGGCCCCCCACTCAGAACCAGTCTGGTTCTCCCATCTGAACTGTGTATTTGCCTTTGCCAGCAGAGCTCAGAGCCAAGCTGGACTGCCATCTATATCTTTCTCCTGTCCGTGGGAACTGCAATCACTCTGTAGCTCCCACGGATACAGTAACAGCTCATCAGCAGAGGAGAGTAGGAGACAGCCCCCCCCCCCCTTCCTGCCGATCAGTGTGGAGAATGACGTGTACTGCTTCTAGTGACACCTACTGCCTGAATTGAATATTGCATTAATTGAATTCATTGCATTAACCCAATTGATGTGAAAACGTATTAAATCGTTTTTTCCTGGTTTTCCTGCCCTAAAAACTGGGTGTGTCTTATGGTCTGGTGCATCTTATAGTCCAAAAAATACAGTATATCCCCAATGCTTTTCTACATCTGCAGCAAGTCTGGTGATGATACCATGTTCGGGGGCTTTGCAATTAACTCGAAATCGTTGAATTTTTTTAAAAAACATTGGACCATTTTTTGTTATTACTACAATTATGAGTGACCTTGCTGCAGAGGAGCAAACTGGTTCACAATGAAATACATTTCACATGCTACAAGCCAGCAGACCCTTTGCTAGAGAGGTTATTTGTTGTCCTGTCCCGATGGTTATCTCACCACCAGAAAACACAAGGCGTGCTGCTCAGAAAGTGACTCTCGGCTGATCAGAGAAAGCAGAAATTGTTGCGATGTGCATGAATCACTGACAACAACTTACTGATGGTTCCGTACTCTGTACCAGTCCTGCATGGTTCCATTCTAACACTTTCTAGCAATATCTGCCTATATCACTAAGCGCTCATTTACACGGTGGTTGTCCGGTAAACGCCTCATAAGCGCAGCCGCTGGGCCATTTTCAAACCTTTGCCCGATAGAGCTGTCATGGGGGAGTTTTTTTTTTCCAATAAAAGTTTATCAAATTTTATACATAATAGAAAAAAGAAACATTACGAAGTATATCCGAGCAACGTACATTGAGCGTGACACAATAGTTAAAGATATATTTCTCATAGAGGATACTGTGGCATACGTTTAAACAAAAACAAAAAAATGGTGTACATGTGCACATATTGTAAGATAGTACCTGCCATAAAAAGGGAAGGGAGGGTACTGCATGAGTTAGGGGGGATGGGGATATAAGAACCACAACATATCATAAATGGCTGGCATGATCCTGAAATCTCATGGGGGAGTTATATAACCACAGTGGTTTTAACTTTTTACTTTACCCAAAAGAACCAAGCTTTTGCTTAAGAAATATTTAGAACGCTGTACCGGCAGAAATACAGGCGCTACAAATCCTGCCCCCATCCTAAGGGCTTGTTCCCACTAGCACCATTTGCGCGGGTGGTCACACTAGCATGGGAGGTCGCGTCCATTCATTTGCATGGGCTTGTCCCCACACAGGCAAACGGCTGAGGCCGCCCAAGCTCCCAGCGTTTTTGACCACGGGTCACGGACGGCTGATCACCCCAGATTGCATCCTATAGACATGAATGGACGCGATTTTGTAATCACCCATTCATTCTCTATGAATCTTTACAATCTTGCATAATGCACTTTTATTTTTAAATCGCGTTGCCTGGTCAATCCTGTGCGATCGCGTGCAATGGCGGCCACTCGCGATTGTCGTGCACAATCAAAAATTGTGCATCACCATGGCTGATCGCTCTAGTGAGAACAAGCCCTAAGCGTATTGCTTGGCGGGGATCCCGACGGAGCACATAGACCTTACCTGCTCGGCGGATGTCTAAACACAGCATCCACCGAGCAGGTAAGGTCTATGTGCTCCATCAGAGGCTCCACATACTCCACTATGTTCAGTCTTGCATAGGCAGAACGGCTCGGCGCGGTGAAGACACAGCATCCGCCGAGCAGGTAAGTGAATGTGCTCCGTCAAGATCTCCCGCCAAGCAATACACTCCTCCTCTCTACACATGTGGGCCGGGAAAATGACGCTGAAGACGCAGCGCCGGAAACAATCGGCAGGGCCACAGAGATGCGAAATCGTCGAAATCTTGTCGAGCACAGGCAAGTATGCCTGATCCCAGTTTTTACAAAACAAACTCAGCTGGAACTGGGTTCAGGCGTACCGCCAAGGAGGTGAAGAAGGTCCTCGCGCTATTACTATTTCTGTTATGTTTGTAATATTCTTTATGCGTTTTATTTAAGCTTCTGTAATCTATAATCCGCTTCGGGATTAAGTGCTTATTAATGCTTATTAATGTCTGTACTCTAAACAAAAATGTCAGAAACATTTAAAGATTAAAAAAAAGGTCACTTACAGCATTCGATTGGATTGGATGCCACTTGCAAAGAAACAATCCTCCCGTTGGCCTCTGGGATATGAATTCGAAAGACAAGGCGCACTCTGGTATTCTTCCTTCCAATGTCCGTCTCACCTTTCCTCAGCTCGATGTCCGCATTTTTTAACTTCAGGATTCCAGCACAATCGATACTGTCATCAGAGAACACAGAACGATAATTATGGTCATTTATCCAGAGACAGCATAAAGTTGAAATGAAATGCACACTAATCCATGAAAATTGGTTGTAAACGTACTGCTGGTGAATGTTATACGCTGACTTATAGACAGGGGTGCACATAACTGGTACACAGGTTTGTGTGTTGGAAGAAAAACTAGCGATGCATAGTGAAAGTCTGGGTGTCAGTGACCACATGATACAGGGGAGCTATATATATATCTATATAGAGCGAGACAGTGAGGAGAGCACCCTACATATGAGGTGAGTACTAAACACCATCTCCTGGTACTCATCTGAGGAGCTCACTCACAAAGATGTGCCTTGAAACTGGCAAGCAGAGAACATAGAGAACATAGGACATAGATAGAAGTCACCAAAATTACCTATCAAGCTGGCCATACACACAGGTCGAATGCACGCTGTGAACGATTGTTCGGGAATTGAATACTAAATCAACCCGTGTATGGCCAGCTTTAGGCTCTCACGCCGCGTGACACGGACAATTGCAGATGTGGGGTTGATTCCCATCAAATACATGGGCACGATCTATTATAATCGTGGGTTATCGCAGGCGGTCGCTTAAGTTGAAACATGACCTTAAAGCTGGCCATGCAGGGGTCGATTTATCATTTAGGATTCCTGAACGATCAATCGCCACGTGTGTTCAGGAATCGCACACAGCTCACCTTGAGCGATCGACCCTGCTCCATAGGGGTCCGAGGATCCTTATCCTAGTTGTAAGCCCAACCGGGGAGGTGTCATAACCTGTTCCTGTGTGTTATCTTGGGTTGTATCTCCACTCTAATGTATTGTACAGTGCATTGTAATATGTTGGCGCTATATAAATAAATGATAATAGTAATAATAAAGTATCGGCGATTGCAAAAGGTGGTTTGCATCTATGGTCTGAATGATCACCATAAGTCGCACCACCATGTTGCAATCGATGGTTCATCGACCTGTGTATAGCCAGCTTCATTCTGAACTTAAAAGATGTCATTTTTAATAAAGGCAGAAGAATGGCCAAGAGGTAAGAGCTGCCCCCATAACCAGTGAAGTAGAGCAATAAAACCAGAGATATGGTAGTGAAAAGCTGCCCATACACCTTTAGATCTCTCTATCCTTTAGATCTACCAATACTTATGTAGTGCCCAGTCCTCTGCGATTGAACACAGGTAGACTTGATGGTTTAAAAAAGTCCCTCATATTACATGGTTTTGGTAAAACAAAAGGAGATCTAAAGGAAATCTGACAGAGAAATCTAAAGGTGTATGGGGACCCAAATGTAACACACCCCCTGGTTTGTGTTTTGCATAGTGGCTGCTGAAGACCCATTTGTTTTGTCCCACTTAAGGCCCCCATACACCTTACAATCTGTCCATACAATTTCTGTACAATCAACGTTTCTTTTACCAAAACCATGTAATATGAGGAGCTTTCTAATCCTTCCAATTACTATGTATTCTATCAGGGAGGACCCGGCACTACATAGCAGTGATATATACCTTCCAATCACTATGGAGGGAGGCTACTATAATACATAGTTGTTGGTAGATGTAATGGAAATTGTATGGAGCAATCTAAAGGTTTATGGGGGGGCTTTACATGGATGTACAATCAGATTTGTGTGTTGAACAATAAAAACTGTACAACCTCGAACATCTTCACCATTACCTGGACTATGTACTACAAGAACCGTACTCTACCCAGATCTCACATCTCAACATCTACCGAGAAAGGATGCAGCGATAAGAGCTGCAATACTACACCACAGAAAACTGTTTCCTGTCAAATATTCACCTCAACACAAAACAATCACACATTAGACAATGTCCTATGTACACAGAAGAAGAAAACAAGTTACAGCAGAACTAAACCCAAATAACCACATGTATGATGCAGCCTGTACATAACACAGTAGATTTGGGGGTGATTCAATACTCCTAGTACATAGTTGCATTACCTGTTCACTCTGCCAGGTCTCACTAATTTGAAGTCCATCTAGCATTACCTTCTCCAGGCATTACCTTCTCCAGGCTATGTCTCCGCTGCATTGTGTGCTCTGTCGGGACCCCCTACGTTTATACACATTACCTGCCCGGTGGATCTTCTGTTCATACATCCGCCAATGCAGGGGTTAACATACTGCACTACGCTAACCCCTGCATCGTGGATCGGCTCAACACCAGGTGAACACAGAATCCACCCGGCAGGTAATGTGTATGTGCTCCATCTGGACCCCCGTGTTTAACATAGGGGTGTCCTGAGTAGTGTTGAGCTTGAATATTCGATTTACGAAAATCTAGCTCGAATTTTGCCATTTCGCGAATATATCATCAGATATCTGCCGCAATCTATTTTTAGTAATTTATTGCAAGGTTTTGGGAACCAATTAATCGCAATGCAATGTTTTTTTTTTTTACGGAAATGACGAATATTCTCCAAGTCGAATATCTGAGCTCCATTGACTTGCATGAATTGTGCATATTTGATCGCATTGAGATTTTTAGATTGCGATCCATGTCCACATGACGAATATCACATCGAGTATTCACGAAATTACAAGAATTCAAATATTGCCTAGTCGCTCATCACTAGTCCTGACGGAGCACACAACGCAGTGGAGACATACCCTTAATGTGGGCATGCACAGCTTGGTTTTTTAATGTATTCTAGTACAAACGCAGCACTTCCGTGGTGAACGATTCTGCTCAAATCGATATCTTTCTTCAAACGGGATCAATTGAGCGGATATACTCTTTGGGAGACTAAAATTTTAACAGTTTTTCTGTAATAGGTTAAAAGTCAGAATCAAACTTGTAATTGGAGGAAAATCCCAGTGACTGGAAGTCCGCCTATTTTTGCTCTCTGTAACCAATATTTTATGGTCAACTATTTGTGCTGTGGGAAAATAGACCCACGCCTTGGCACTTGTCATTCAGAATGATGTGAGCGTTGTGGAGGACTTTTGGCAATACAATATGTATACACAGGGGTGCACATAAGTGGTACTCTGGTACTCGGAGGGGGCCAAAACCTAGCTCTGCATACCTGCATTATTGTTACACAGCTCATATGTGTACTAACAACTTGGAGGCGCTCCGTGTCTGGCGGCCGCAGCTAAATGTTACATGTATACAATTTATGTCACTTGGATAACTGCAGGGAAACATGAATAACTATGAAAGGTTGCAGTTAGGGGTGTGACATTGGGAATGTAAAAATAAAGATTGGACTTCTAAGGGTGTTGGAGATCTGGGGGGTGAAAGTCAGAGTAGGCATATGTAACGGTAAAATCTGACAAGAGAAAAGCACTGTGTGACAGCTGAAATATGACTATGAAAGTTGACATTTGGACTGCAGGTAGTCTCAGGTGTTAGTAACTAACCCAGAACATGTCAGGGTCACACTACTGAGGTATGAGATCTGGGGGTCACACTACTGAGGTATGAGATCTGGGGGTCACACTACTGAGGAATGAGATCTGGGGGTTCAAACGTGTTGTACTGTGAGTTACATGTGACCCAAAGCCAGCTGGTGACCTGTGGATGGAGGCCGCTAATCGGAGGCTCAATCAGGAACAGGGAGGTCCATCTGCAGCAGAATTTACTAGCCAGGAGGCTTACGCAGAGGACAGTGAGGGAGACAGTGAGGAAGACCCCCTACATATGGGGGGAGTACCAAACACCATCTCCTGGTACTCATCTAAGGAGCTCACTAAAAAAGTTATGTGCACCCCTGTGTATACAATGTGTGAGTTTGTGTTAATTAGGTCTAGTGAGAAAGTACTGTAAGCGTATGACAAACTTGAGAGACATACAGTGACAAGTCACAAGTGAAACTGTCACTATTTTCAGTAAAGCTGCCGCTCATACAAAAGTATGTACAGTATATGAATGTACACATTTCAAAAGGAGTACTTCTATAGTAGGACTATGGTTTAAAACAATTGTATATTTTAGTTCTTTCTGAGTCCCCCTGTAACATAGTTGTATGATCCTGCCAGCCAATCTTACTTATCTGTACTTTCTTTAACCTCCTGAGCATTAGCACGCTATTAAAAGATTGTCTGCTCTCCCCCTTCACATCTCCGGTGTCATTGATGATGCAGAGGATGTGCTGATGTGCCGCCTCCATCACATGGAGGTAAATGACGCTGCCCCCCCGTCACATCCACAGTGTCCACAGCGTTGTACACATTACCTGCTCGGTAGATGCTCTGTTCTCACGGTGCAAAATTGATCCGCCGATGCAGTGGTTAACATAGTGTAGTACGTTAACCCCAGCATCGGCGGATCAGGTACAGTGTATGTGATCCATCAGGTCACCCACCAAGCAATGAGCTTAGCGTAGGGGTCGGGCTGACCGCTCGGGAGCTTAAAGCCCCCCATACACGTCTAGATTTTCTGTTCAATCAACTTAAAAAGAAAAAAAATTTGGGGGTCAGGGAAATCGGTGATTGATTGTATGTTTGCCAACTGTAGTAACAGATATCTGATCAACTTTTTGGGATCACTGAAAGTGTAATCAATTTCAATACAACCAATTAAAATTTACCAGCACGTCCAATCATTTTTCAATCTATTTTTTCCCCAGTTTGAATTGTTTTAGGTTGATCTAACCATGTGGACTGCCATAGGTTTTCCATCAATCAACCAAAAAAACTGATTGAGTTAAGTTGATTGGATGAAAAATCTAGACGTGTATGAGGACCTTAAAGCTGGCCAAACACCTTTAGATCTCTGTCAGATTTCCTTTAGATCTACCAACAACTATGTAGTGCCGGGTCCTCTGCCATTGAACACAGGTAGACTTGATTGTTTAGAAAGTCCCTCATATTACATGGTTTTGGTAAAACAAAAGGAGATCTAATGGAAATCTGACAGAGAAATCTAAAGGTGTATGAGTACCCTAACAGACAAAAGAATAGTTAGCATGTCTATTACTGGCAGGATCACCAGGTAAACAAGATAAAAGCCTAACCCCCCCCCCCCCCCCCCCCCCCCTAATCTAAGGATTGGAAAACTGCAATTTAACAAAAATCATAACTTTGATCATTGTACCGTAGCAGTTAAATTATATTTTCCTCGCCTGGCATTTTAAATAAAGGCCATGGGGATTATTAAAACTTTTAGAGTAAAAATACGTTTATTATTGTTACGGTCTCCATAATTTTTTAGTGATTGTACCCCAAACCAGTCAGTTTCGTTACTTACGTTGCTCTCATGCTGCTCTTGGGCTCCAGAGGGATCTCCAGGACTTTGGTGTGTCCAATAATCTTTTCATAACTGGTGGTGGTAACTGTTTTGCCGGTAATGCGGTGAACCTGGTAGAAAGCGTGAGGTTTAAGAATCCTTTCATCAGCAGTACCGATGAAGATCTGCAGACCCAAAGGCTTGTTCTCCATGTAGCCATGAAGCTGTGGATATAACATAACTATAGTCAAAACACTGGTATTGGCATCAAAACATCCGGAGGAAGAAGACACACATATAACACATATAAAACATACACACATATAACACATACACACATATAAAAAATGCACACATATAACACATACACACATATAACACATTAACACATATAACACATTAACACATACACACATAAAAATAACATACTAGGGAGTAACTGTCTCTAAACTGATTTTTTAGCTTAAAGTAATCACGAAACTCAACCCGAGATAACTGCGGACAGAGGCTGTGTCTCCACACCACTTTGTGATCCGTCAGGACCCAAAAGTTAAGCGCAGTGCTTGGCGGGGGTCCCAACAGATCACCTACACATTACCTGCTTGGCCGATGCTCTGTTCTCACAGCGCTGAGCTGGTCTGCCGTGCAGATAATGTGTATGTGACCTCGACAGATCACAAAATGCTGTGGAGACATAGCCTTACACGGCAGGAGGTAGGCGGCACCATAGACCTCCATGTTAAAAGAGGGGTGTCGCTTTTTTATAGCATGATTCCTGCTGGGTACCTCAGCGTAAATCCGCCGCAATGCGCAACACTCAGGGGGTTAAGGACTTGTCCCCACTATAGCGATCTCCTGTGATTATAATCGTGGCACGGAGAACATGGACATGTATTTGATGGGGCTCCTCCCACATCTGAGGTCATCCGCAATCTAGAACTCTGGTCACCGCGTTTTTGATCGTGGGCCGCGGGTGGTGGAGGCCCATCGCCCCTGATCGAGGCAATAGACATGACTGGACATGGTTTAAAACATTTGTTCTCTATGGCCGCGATCAGGCAGGATGGGCCAAGATGTCCTGTCCCACCCTCCCCATTTCCTGCCTGCAGGTGCTGGCGATCTCCATGCTACGATCTCCGCGCTGCGACTGGAATTGGGGCAGATCGCTATAGTGGCCACATAGGCTTAGATTGTCGCTTGCAAGCTAATTCCTCTTTTTGTTTTATTAATTGTCTATGAACATCAGACGCTAGCAAAATATTTTCGACTGACTATGTGAGTTGATTATAAACACCCTGAACATGGTATCATCAACAAAATTGCTGGAGATGTAGAGAAGGGCTGTGGGAACATTTAAGAAAATTTTATGTAATAAACCCAAACTATCTGCACTATGAATGTTCTATAGTACAAAAACCCAGGTATAAAAACACAGAGCGCTCTTCCTGCGTGTACAATTTGTTTAAGCAGATGTCCTGGATAGGACCGGCCCCGCTCAGGAGGCAGATGTTCCCCCATTTGCATTTTCTGACGTCTTCACACACGAAGTACAGGGAAGAGACACCAGAAAGAAGACTGGAATCCATTTATGAAAACAGTCGAATAAAATGATGTAAATATTTGGCGATAGCCATCTTTGTTAAACAAATAAAAGGAGTGTTCAGCCTCCCCGCTTTGCTGCGTTTATCAAAGAGGAACTGCAGTCAAATATTTTGTCATTCAACCAAGAAATAGACGTACCCTGACCTGTACTCCTCCAATACTTTACTCAGAGGTATAGTAAGGCTGGGTCTACATTACAGCGGCCCAGCAACAGCGGGGGGCATTATGGGTATGTCGGCATGTGCGTGCCCATAGCGCCAGGCCGACAGGGATCCAACATGTTGGTATCCAAAGTATTGGCCAGGGATTGATTGCCAAAGTTGGTGCGTTTATTCGGCGAACAATCAGTTGCATCACCACGTTGAGATGAGTCGTTTATCGATCTCATGGGAATTGGCCCGTGTATGGCCAGCTTTAGACTCCATAAAGTCTCTGGGTTTGCGACTATCAATATACAATATGCTCCAGCCTTGCACACCCTGCTGGAACATGCTTTAACCTCCTGGGCGCTATGCCCTAAGCCACTTCGGCGCAGTTTGATCGTGAATCAAACTGCGCCTGTGCCAGGATCGGGCACAACCGCCAGCTCTCTGTCTGCAGCTCTTCTATAGAGCTGCAGACACACCGAGCCTTCCGGCCCCGAGTCTTCGGCGTCATCTGCGACGCCGAAGGGGGCAGTGCCATAGACCTCCATGTTAATGGAGGGGCCCCGCTCTTCTCCCCACACCGCCGGCGTCTATTTGGCTTAACTTACATTTCAAATCTTTCGAAATGATCAGTTTGCATTTGAACTGTGTTTTAAATCATGCAACATTAATATCCTGAAAATATCTCACAGATGGCAAAAGAGTTTAGATACATGACAGACTATTCAGTATGAGGTTAGTCAGGATGCTGATATACCAGAAGGCTCGGTGATGAGTTTCTGCAGACAGACCCCCGTGCCATACACAGAGCGGCCATGATTCTCTGCAAAGGACTGTGGTCGGAACGCTCTACCACAAATACAGCAGTGTGGGAGGCCCTGTCAGCGAGCTTCTCTCAGAAGTAAGTTGTATCCAAATCTAAGCAACAACCTCTTAACCCCCACAGCTGTAAATCTCAGCTAAAAGAAAAAAAAAGAAAGAAAATTCTAAGCAAAATGACATTAAAAGTTCAAAAACTTTAGCTAAGATTTTGTAGAATCAGGGAGGACCCGGCACTACATAGCAGTGATATATACCTTCCAATTACTATGTATTCTATCAGGGGGACCCGACACTACATAGCAGTGATATACACCTTCCAATCCCTATGTATTCTATCAGGGAGGACCC
>CM070042.1:32122655-32133498 GCA_036250615.1 Ptychadena robeensis
ATACCTTCCAATCACTATGTATTCTATCAGGGAGGACCCGGCGCTACATAGCAGTGATAACATCTGACAGCCGTTCCCTGTACATGTCATACTGTTCAATTTAAAATGTTCTACTGCATATATCTCAAAAACTTGCATTGTGCAAACCTAATGAAAAATTTGGATCTTTGGTTGTTTACCTTTAAAGTATGATGTGTTTTTATTGAATTCATTGTTATTTGTATTATTAAAAACCAAAAAAATTATTGAAACAGAAAACTTTAGGATCCAAGGGCAATTAGGAAATCAAGGGTCACAGTAAAAGGCTTGGAAACCCAACAGTAAGACAACGAAAAAATCATGTTAGATGTAAGCAGTGGCTCCCAAACTTTCCTTGCAGGGCCCCCCTTTTCTATTTGGGAACATTATCAAGCCCCCCCCCCCTATTCAACACATGTTAAGAATGAGGGCCCGCGCCCCCCAGGGGGGCCCACCACTGATGTAAATTCTGAAATACTGTAAACAATACAAAAAACTAATGATCACTACCTGATCAAAAAAAAAAACACCTACTAGACTACCAGACAAAAGGCCCCCATACACCTTACAATCTTTCCATACAATTTCTGTACAATCAACTTTTGTTCTACCAAAACCATGTAATATGAGGAGCTTTCTAAACCTTGCAATCACTATGTATTCTATCAGGAAGGACCCAGGCACTACATAGCAGTGATATATACCTTCCAATCACTATGTATTCTATCAGGGAGGACCCAGGCACTACATAGGAGTGATATATACCTCCTAATCATTATGTATTCTATCAGGGAGGACCCAGCACTACATAGCAGTGATATATACCTTCCAATCACTATGTATTCTATCAGGGAGGACCCAGCACTACATAGTTGTTGGTAGATCTAATGGAAATTGTATGGATCAATCTTAAGGTGTACGGGGGGCTAAAGAAAGTTGTAGAATAACAGGGTGGTTGGTACAAGACTCCTGTGCTGGGTACCCTAGGCACCCTTGATATTTGTGATCTTGATGAACTCCTACAGTTTCCCTTGACGTGTTCCATTGGCACATCATAGAAGAAGGAACACCTTTTCAGTGTTTGCCAAATACGGACTCATTCCCTTGGCGTGTTCTCTGTCTGCTATTTTATGAAGTTCTAGCCCAGAATGGGCCAGTGTAACCCCCCTTGACAGACAGATTACCAAAAGATCCCAGCCTTAGCCTAGACAGAACTTATTGTGAATCAAGGGAGACAGACAGATTTACTTTCATGAAGGAAAGTCTGACAGACATAGTAAAGGATACCTTTTTCTTACATTACCTTGTGAAGGGCTGCTGTTCTGTGCTCACTGTCTGTACTTAAAAATAATTTACTTTTCACAAGGTCCAGATTTATGATTCTTGTAGAGAACACAAAAGTCACAAGAACAAAGTTTAAACTGTCTTAAAAAAATACCAAAATGTATTTAGTCTTTGGACATTGTTACCGGTTATGACATAACCAGCTCATCCTCAACCTGTTTACCAGGAACTTCTTGTACATTCCCTGTGCTTTGGGACATGGTAAACAGTGTTCAAAATAGATCAGCACGTCAGGTAAGATCCATTCTTTATTGATCCATTGAAAGAAGAGCAAAGAAAATACACAATCCACACAAGCAGGGAACACATGCATAGATATGAGCTAGATCTATGGCTGCTTCAAGAGCCGTTTGCGCTCACGGCCACCTATCTGGCCTATATCTAATGCAGCCATCCCTGTTTTCGAGTGGGATCAATCTATTCCGCTCAAAAACAGGGTTATCGGACATGACTGTAAATCACGGTCGATGTCCATAGCTTTGCATGGGGACCACGGGTTTGGCCAATCGACCTGGAAACACCGACAGGTTGGTTCCCCGGCCGATCCGATTCGGTCGGCGTGAACGCGCCTGGTGATCGATCGGGCAGGAATCGAGTGTGAAATCGACCTGTGTTTGATCTACTTAAAACGATCGATTTTTAAATGGGATCATACTAAAATAATTTCCCGCACATCTGGTATGATCGAGCAGTGATCAGACATGTTGGTTAGTTTTACTCGATCGGTTTGTAGAAATTTTGATCGATTTGTGTACGATCGCACCACGGAGCATGCGCACCATAGTACGATCTTGGAGCCGATCGGTAATTCACACAGTCATTTTTCAGGATGGTTTATGTTAAAGAGGTTTTAAACACAAATGAAAAAAACAGATATACATTAGACAGACACAATACTCACCTGTCAGTTCAGATGCTGGAAAACTGCTTCTTCACCTGAGCTGCAGCCAATACTGCTGAGTGACCTCCTAGGTTAGTGGTGGGCAACTGAGTTGATATGCAGGGCCACAAGTGCGGCCCTCAGCATCACTAAAGGGCCGCACATAATATTTTCAATCTATACTGACTTGTATAAGCATTTTATAATGACAAATGACAGCAGGCATAGATAGAAAACATTATTTGTAATTTTTAAATAACAAAACTTGTTTAAAATTATACTTCAAACATTAGGGAACACTTTAGTATGGTACTGTACATACATCATCAAAGCCTTTGAGGTTATCTATAGGGCACATAAACTTTGATTCAATGGTTATGTGCCCCTCTTCTGTTCCTCTCCTCCTCTCCCGTTTAAGAAGATGTGTCAGCGGGGGATCGGCAGACAGATGAGTTCCCATGCATTAATAGTTAGGCTTCAGGGGCCGCAAGTGGAGGACTGATGGGGGCCGCTGAAGAATGCCCAAAAGGGCGCAGGTTGGGCACCTGGGTCCTAGGTGGTAGGTCCGCTTTAAGCTCCTAAAAATCATCAATGTGCTCAGGATATCATATTAGTCTATGAGGGCGCACAAAATTATGCTGTCATTTATCCAGCTGTGCGCATACAGGTTGTTTTTGAATGCCGGGTGGCTGCAGATTTTTTAAATGACCGGTCGCACGTCATGACGTCATCATACGAGGTCGATCAGCTGCAAAATTGTTGCATTGCACCGTCTATGCCGGCTTTACCTATACTGTCTTTTTGATCTTTGGGCTTTCTGGAACCTGTAGTTCCCTAGCAGGTGACTGCACCCTTCCTAACAAATAAACATTAGTAGGAGTAATGGTTTAACACGCTAAATAGACATTATATAAGAGCAGATGATGAATACTGGCCGTACACGAGGCCGTTTGTCATCACCTCTTCTGGGTCCACCTGCCTAGACAGAGCCCATAACAAAGGACACCTGTGCAAAGGTAATGGCTTCAGGAGCCTAGGGCGATGCCCCAGAAAAAAGTATTTTAATAGTAAAGCTTGGATTTCTACAAAATAAGCACCTTTTCAGCAGAGAGGGGGAAAAAATCCGCCTTATAATACAGCCAACACCTGGGAAGGAAATCATTTCCGTAAAAAAAAATAAAAAAAAAATAGGTACACAGTTCACAATAAAAGCCTCTATAAAGACTACACAGTCCTCGCTGGAGAGAAACCAAGAGCCCTGAGTCACATTTGCCACACAGGCAAAGAAAAGCCAGACGTAATGTCTGCCTTTCCACGGCCCTATTTTGGGATTTCAAAATCCTATTTTTTCTGTAAAAAGAGTTTTCTTAATCTTTTTGCATAATTGGTCCGATATTATAACCCTGGCCAGACGTGATCCGGTCTGTGACTTAAGGGGTGAGGTGGGGCGCGCTGGCAGCTGAACACTCATCTCCTGAAAAAACAAAGAGGACCTTTCTTGTTTCCTACCTTACGTGAGTGGAGTAAATACGACGCTAGGTTGTTCAGTGATTTCAGCCATTGATTACGGACTGAGAGGGGATTATATGTAAGTATCCAGGAGCAGTCCTCTTTACCTTCATTTATACTTGCCAAATTAACAGCTCCTGCAGAGATGTGTGCGTGCTGGGTAGCCAGCGGATAGTGAAAATGGAATATAATCCAAGGATATATAATATTCATTCTCAGCACCAACAAAGAATGCGGATTATGAACCAAGTGAGGGGGGGGAGGGGTTACATAATTATTCTTGAAATGTAGCCTGCAAGTGGTTAAACATGTTGATCAGCATTGCATAATGTCACACGTAAAAAATACATATTTTATTTTAAGAGACTCCAATTAAAAACAACATATATTAGTGCTGTATACGCAAAGCAACAAACATTTAAAACCAAGCTAAAATCAACGATAGATGGTATACAGCAGTGGTTCCCAAACTTTCCTTGCAGGGCCGCCTTTTTCTATTTAGGAACATTATTGAACCCCCCTACCTATTCAAACACAGGTTGAGAATGAAGGCCCCTTGCCCCCCCCCCCCCCGGAATACCTCCGCGCCCCCCAGTTTGGGAACCACTGGTATACAGTAACTTTTAAATACCAAACATGGGATTGTTCTGACACGTTTCGCTATTACTTCCTCATGAAGACAATTGCATGGGTCTGAAATAATATTTATGCTTCCAGTACCAGATGAGAAACCAGCATCCCAAAATAAATCAATATAAAGGAAATTCCCGGGGTATTGAGGGTCAACTCAAACCCCGAGCCAAAATGTCCTCTGACTGAGCAGAGGCTAGGGGACTTTAAAGGCTTCGAAAGTGCAAGGTTAATCCGTAAATCATTCAAATCATAAATAAAAGAAATAGTCGAGGGGGTGGCCCGACGATCAGTTTTTCTTACCATATGTCACCTTCAACTCCCCCATCTTCTTGGATAAGGGGATGAAAACAGGGTCCGATGATCCACTAGGCATCGTGTCAATTGTACCATCAATACCAAGACTGAAATATTACCTTGTTTTTATGGACATATTATTCTTTTATTTATGATTTGAATGATTTACGGATTAACCTTGCACTTTCAAAGCCTTTAAAGTCCCCTAGCCTCTGCTCAATCAGAGGACATTTTGGCTCGGGGTTTGAGTTGACTCTCAATACCCCGGGAATTTCCTTTATATTAATTGCATTAATTACAAGGTACACTGAAGCCATTATCTTATGATGTTATTAACTAGTATTTGTTACGATACACTGTTGTGTGATAGATGGTATACAGTAACTTTTGAGTACCAAACATGTATTGTACTGACGCATTTCGCTATTGCTTCCTCATGAAGACAATTGCATGGGTCTAACAAAAACAAATAAATACAAGGTACATTGAACCCATTATCTTATGATGTTATATGTGCCATTATTTGTGTGACATTATCTTATGATGTTATATGTATCTTATATATTTTATGATGTGCCATTATTTGTGTGACATACCCATCCCAGACTGTTTCCCTCAAAAACACATTGGGTGCACCAGGCTAATTAAATGGACAATCCCCATATTTTGCACTCAAAAGTTAGGGTACCCATACATGTGTAGATATCCGTGAGATCAATGACGCGTTCATCGTGACGTCACCACGCTATTCTGAAGCGCACACTGATTGGACTCTGGTCGAAGAGAGATTTACGGACATGTCTGTTCCCTGTTTAACTGACCTATCTTTGAGCAAGATCAATTGATTCTGCTTGAAGACATGGGTGGGCAAGTTCGATGGCTGCGTGATTGATGGCTACGAACGTGCGCAGCATGACATCATCGAGCGAAGTGGCCAAGGATCCAGTGGCTATCTACATGTTTACTGTATAAATGTGAGCTCCTCTGAGAGACAGTTATGTTATGATTGTTCGATGTGATTATATATGCTCTGTAATTCGCTGCGTCATATGTCAGTACTAAATACAAGATACATCTACCGTGTTTCCCACAAAAATAGGACAGTGTCTTATATTATTTTTTGCTTCCAAAGATGCCCTACGTCTTATTTTCGGGGGATGTCTTATTTTTCCATGAAGAAGAATACGGCACTGGGGTATCAGAGGGGTAGGGATCACTTAAAGGGGGATCAGAGGGGGGAATCTAAATGGCACAGGAGACTCAGAGGGGGAGGATTACCAATTTAGTAACCCCTTCTGATCCTTCTGTGTCATTATGGTTGCCCCCTCTGATCCCCCTGTCCAGAGTAACAGTACCGTATCTTCAGGGGTGCCTTATTTCCCGGGGAAACAGGGTATTATTGATTTTAACGTGTCGATATTTTTCATGTTCATTGCTTTGTCTGTACAGCACTAATATGTTGTTTTAAATTGTGAAATAAAATAAGTATTTTTAAACGTACTATCCTGTGTTTGTGCACCTTCCACATGTACAGTGGTGGAAAGATCACAAGTATATAAAAGCATCGGGATACCGCTACAATGCTGGTAGGATAAGATCTGTACATTGAAACTAGCTAATCGGTATCATAAACAGAATGACCTATGCCCGAAATCTCCCAACAATCAACTGTAAATACCTCGAGAAGGAGTAACCTGGCAGATTGGCGGTTTCTGTGCATATAAGGGCTATGTTTCCATTATAGGTCAGGACCGCTTGGCGGGGATCTCTACGTAGCACATAGACTTATCTGCTCGGCGGATGCTGTGTCTTCACTGCAACCAGCCACTCTGTCGATGGAAGGCTCAACGTAGTGGAGTAAGTTGAGCCTCTGTGTAAACAGAACATCTGCCGAGCAGGCAATGTCTATGTGCTACGTCAGGATCACGACAAGCAATGCGCTTAGCGGAGGGGGTCCCGACGTATAATGGAAACAAACCCTAACTTGTTTTGAAATGTTTTCTTCAGCAGATAGAAAATACTGGAAAATAACTTTTATGAAATATTTGCAAGTGCAAAAAATTTATCAAATCCGGAATTAATGTTGAATGTGATTCACAAATATTGGATGGTAAAGTACGGTAAAAAGTAGTACAAGCAGAGTTTATCTTTTTTACAGAATACTTTCCAACAGTTAAGCCAGTGTTCTGAGATATTTTCCTAGCTGAAATATTTTCCTGATGATAGGCCATACATTGGGGGGATTCCCATGCGATCAATCAACGATCCTGGCGATGCAACTAATCTGTTTGGTGAATAGATGCGCAACACCTTTGGTAATTGATCCCTGGCTGATACTTTGGATAAGGACCCTCAGAGTAATTTAGTGGAAAACACACTGTGGGGACAGATCAATATTGCAGGTACAATACAGTGTTTTTCTCTGTGGGATGGGTAGCTTTGTTTGGGTGTAAAAGCCCCAAAGTTAGAATCACTAAAGCTGGGCCTAGACGGGTAATTTTCTGCCCAGCCAACCGACCAGGTGTGATGACGTCATCGCGCTCGACCGATAGCAGGGCAGCCATCAGAAATCATGGAGCCCCGTACAGCAAAAATGTCCGGGCCCCATGACAGCACTTGTTGACCGGGGGGGTCCCTCTAGCAGAAATATCTGAATCCCCCCCCCCCCCCCCCCGCGGGACAGCAGCCTCTGCACACACAGAACATCGTACACAGTGGCAGTCCAGGCTGACAGTGAGCAGAGGCTGCTGTAACGATTAGGCAGCACGCCGGAGCCCCTACGTGCTGACCGGCGGCCCCTCTTGCTACCCGGGCCCAGGACGGGAGTCCCCTCCGTCCCCCCCTGACGGTGGCCCTGGCCGCTAGTGCCGAGAATCGGCTGGGCACCCTTTGTGCGATGCGGCTGATTCTTGGTCAACATGACCAGGGGGCGCACCTGATTCACTGCCGAATTGGAATCGGCTGTCGAATTGGGCATAAATCTGCCCATCTGTTCCCAGCTTTACAACGAACTTTAGTGCAGTTCTTACGAACTCTGTAGATCCAACTAATAAACTCTTCTTAGAGCAATTGTATGCAACTATAAAGGTGGGCATACATGGGTCGATTTTTCAAACCATTCCAGAGCAATCGTCCGGCCAGCGAAGAAAGCTCGGTCGAACAGAGAACCAACATGATGGTAAATCCCTGTTCGGTTGGTGTTACTTTGGAGGGGGACCGATGGTCAACATCCAAAGTATGGAATGGGAATTGATTGCACAAACCACTGCGCATCGATTCACCGCCCAATCGATGAGCGTTCAAGTGCAGCGTGGTGCATTCATCGATCGGGTATCAACCCGGGTATGCTACGGTTACCCACCCTAAATAAAATCAATTTACACGATCTGTCTTCAGTTTGAGAGTCTCATCGTATCTAAAATAGAATGTCTGCAAGCAAAATAAATAAAAATGGGGTTTAGCAGTTTTTGTCATTGCACAAATATGTTTTTATTAGAAGTGTCAACATGCTGCCAAGCGAGGAAGACAGCTCAACTGTGTTTTCCCAAATATCCAACAAGAAGCGTTCCGGAAAAACACTCCTAGCCCTGGTGATGAGTGCTATAAAGTTCAAAGAATGACTCGAAAGTCTGAACTGTATTTACACAAAATATCCTAGTACAGGCCCAATTAGTTATTTTATAGTCCTAGTCTATTTCAAGAATGGTAAACCAGACCATGGTGGGATCATCTACGCAAGTGAGCCAAAAGTTTATATCAAGGGATGCACATAACTTTTTTAGTGATGAGTACCAGGAGATGGTGTTTGGTACTCACCCCATATGTAGTGCTTCCTCCCTCACTGTCCTCTGCGTCAGCCTCCTGCATGGTAGATTCTGCTGCAGATGGACCTCCCTGTTCCTGATTGAGCCTCTGATTAGCTGTCTCCATCCACAGGTCACCAGCTGGCTTTGGGTCACATGTAACCCTCACAGTACAACACAGTTTTAACCAGGGCTGTGGAGTCGGAGTCGAGGAGTCGGAGAAATTTTTGGGTTCCTGGAGTCGGAGTCGGCAAAAAATGGACCGACTCCGACTAAATTTAAATCGGCCGCCGCTCGGTGCGTATATGGCAGCCTTAACTCTCGCTGATAATGAAGTAAATGTTTGTTGCCGGACTAGAGACGCTTGTATAAGGGAAGGGCAACCCCGAGATTTTCTGGCTTAGTAACTAACCGATGAGACTACCTGCAGTCCAAATGTCAACCTTTCATAGTCACATTCTTGCTGTCACACAGTGCTTTTCTCTTGTCAGATTTTACACTTACATATGTCTACTCTGACTTTCATCCCCCAGATCTCCAACACCCTTAGAAGACTTTTATTTGGGATTATAATATTCCCAATTTCCCACCCCTAACTGCAACCTTTCATAGTTATTCATGTTTTCATGAGGTTATCCAAGTGACATAAATTGTGTACATTTAACAATAAAAACTGAAAGAATTTTGCCATATAAAAAAAAAATTACTTTTACAATAGTGGAGTATACATCAGTGGTTCCCACACTAGGGGGGGGGGGGCAGGAAGGTATTCCGGGGGGTGCAGGCCCCTATTCTGAACATGTGTTATAATGGGGATGGGGGCTTGAAAATGTTCCTAAATCGAAAAGGGGGGCCCTGCAAGGAAAGTTTGAGAACCACTGGTATGCATGATAAAGTGAAGTTGTTTGTACAGCTATTTAATGTGGGAAGGATGCCGATTGTGCTGTCGATCTCTCCCCTCTATGGCCAACAGCCAGACTCCTCGGGTGCACCTGATAGCTACAGCCGCCCAGACACAGAGCGCCTCCAAGTTGTTAGTACACATATGAGCCATGTAACAATAATGCAGGTACGCAGAGCTAGGTTTTGGCCCCCTCCGAGTACCAGAGTACCACTTATGTGCACCCCTGGTTATAGGGTCTGTTTTTCATTTTGGCATAAGAACAAAGTGATTTAAAAAATCTACCAATGGGGAGATATATATGAACTTGCATGCAAACATGACATAGTAGCCCTGTCCTTTCTCTCTCAAGGTTACTTCCTTCCTGAGATTCGCCACTTAAGATACGACTGTTCAAAACTTCTTATAGAAGAAAGAGGAAATTAAATGACTTTCCGGTGTTCAGTCACATTTCTCGCTCTGATGCTTTGCATGCTCCTAAGTGGCTTTAAATAAACACACACACACACACACACAACACTTGACCTCACTCTTTACATGCTACCAAAAAAAAATTTCACCTGGCACTGGAAAAGCTGATTTCCAGGCAAGACAAACGTTTTCGTGCCAGGCTGTATGCGCCACCCAAAACAGGCATTGTTTAAAACTCTGGCCTTACGTTAGCCACACACCTGACTGTGGCTTGGAAACAAAGTAAAGGAAGCATGGCCACTTATGTCACCAGCAAGATAAGAGCCTAGGATGTGACCAAGGCATGAAAAAAAAGGGAAACGATCTAAAATGGCGCATTGTCCTTATTTGGAAACCGTAACCAACCAATAAATATATTTATTTGTGCCGACAAAGTATAATAATTATACACAAACTCGGTCATAATGAAATGCGACAACCACATGACTCTAATCTCCAACTTTTGTGACACGGAATTTGTTTTAATCTAAGTTTACTATATTGTTAGCATATGTGAGCAAGTTTGCTAAACGTCAACCATGTGGGCTGTAAAGTTTTAATGACTTTTGTACTGCTAAATATTATACATACTGAGGCCGTGTGACTCTCAGGTTATTATACTATAGCGGAGGGTAGGGTTTAAAGCACAAAGCTTTACATATAATGGGATGAATTCCCAGCCACAGCTGGAGGTATAATATAACCAGGGGTGCACATAAGTGGTATTCTGGTACTCGAAGGGGGCCAAAACCTAGCTCTGTGTACCTGCATAATTGTTACACAGCTCATATGTGTACTAACAACTTGGAGGCACTCCGTGTCTGGCGGCTGCAGCTAAATGTTACATGCATACAATTTATGTCACTTGGATAACCACAGGGAACATAAATAACTATGAAAGGTTGCATTTAGGGGGGTGACATTGGGAATGTAAATTATTAATCCAAAAACAAAGATCGGACTTCTAAAGCTAGCCACACATGGTTCAATTGACTGTACAATCAATGTAAT
>CM070042.1:32174268-32191478 GCA_036250615.1 Ptychadena robeensis
CATTTTAAAGAGCCAGGAGACTACATACCCTATCATCCTGAAGAAGTGGCATTTTAAAGAACCAGGAGACTACATACCCTATCATCCTGCAAAAAATTATTTCCACCCCTCTTGTGCAGATGATGTGTGGGGTGGGAAGTTAGTTGGTAGAGTAACACCCCCTCCCTCCTCAGTTAGCCCGCTTCTAAATAGGAGGAGAGGTAAATTTCCTGATACCGGATCTTACCATGGTGGTAGTAGACTGGTAGAGCAAGTTGTAGTGCCTTTTCTTGAAGCTAGTTTAACCTTTAATTGCAAAAAGTTGGTTTACAAACTAAATATTTGTAGCTTTTCTTTCTTCTAGTCTTAAACACATGCTATTAGTTTCACAATCTTTACCCAAAAAAAAAGAAATGTATTTTTTCATTCTAGGCAGGTCCTATATTAGGTACATAGGCTTACGACCTAGTGCAACAAAGGTATATTCTTTTACTGATAAAGTAAAAGATAAAATGATGCACTCATCATGCAGGCTAAGCAAGGAGTATATGAATAGGAGTTGCTCTGTGCACATGTCACTCCAACCATGTGGATCCCAGGATGACATCACTTCCTTGTTGTGGATGATATCACCTCCTGTTGTGGTTCTGGCAGGGAGATTTCTACACCCAGCATTCAGTAGGATCAATAGGACATGTTTTGGGCAGCAGCCCATTGTTACCCATAGTTGACAAAGATGTTCTATCAGCAGTCCTTTGTTAACAGAAACTTTGTTACACAAGGTCATGCTCCTCATATCCTTTTTTTTTTTTACTCTTCACTCTCCCTCCCAGGACCGCCATCACTAAATTCGAGGGGCTCCATACTAGGTAACTTTGTAACAGGACCCCAGTTGCCATGCCACAACAACAGAGGCGGGCATGGCAACAACTAGGCAGCGGACCGCCAGGCCCCCTAGATGCTCAGGGCCAGGCTGGGAGGGACTGGCCTGACAGCCGCTCTGCTCCCTCCATGGCAGGAGCTACACACCACAAAACTTACCCCCACATCTCATACTGACCCTTCTTACCCTTTGATTTTCACCCGGTTCTTTAAATTCTTTTCTTATATTAGACACTCTGGGAATTGTACAAACAATGATATGAACAGAATTGGTTTATGGGAGTGTGATCATTATGGGCGTCCAATGTTTTGCATTGTTATACATGAGAACCATGACAGCTCAAAATAATAAATAATTTAGGGGTTTGTGTACTCATTAACATGTCACCCTTTAAGCTGTCTGTACACGTTACAGTCTAATAGCATGATTTGTCTACAATACTTTCAACGTGCCAACTACTGTGTAGCCCGAGGCTACAATTCTATTCTGTCTGGCAGGCCCTTGAACTAAATAGCTGAAAAGAAGTTTGTAAAGTATCCGGTAAGTAGGAATTCTAAGTCCAGGCCTTAAGCCTTTGCAACTGTCGGGTGTCTTTGGCGAAATATTAAAGATTTTTCCTAAAATCTGAATAAAATTTAAGATTATTTGAATGTCTAGTGTTGAGCAACGGTCTCTTAGGATGATAATCACTATAAGACTACAGTTGCTCATACCAAGCCCATACCAGCATGCCAGAGGATCTATAGTGTTGCCTGATGTGACCTGAGTCTGTGTTGGTTTTTATTAGGTCGTAGGGACAATCTATCACATTACGGGTCCTAAGTGTACACATCTGTGCTTATGTAAACTACTTAACCTGCTACAAAGAAGGTCACATAAATGACAAGGGTTCTAACTTTTGTATTTTCCTGCGTCCCCCTGGAATTCCTTCACGCCCCCCAGTTTGGAAACCACTGTACTATGTCAAGCAGTGTATAAATATACTACGAATGTCTAGCAAATATATTCATATCCTTTAGGCATCCTGATTTCAATAAATCCTGGATTTCTAACAGGAATATAGAATCGAGTTCTTTAGGAGGGAAGGGGGCGTTACTCTCCCTCCTAAGTCCCCCCCCCCCCCTCCACTTGTGCAGATGATGTGCAGTGTAGGAAGTTAGGAGTCAGAGTGACACGCCCTCTCTCCAAAGTTAACCAACTTCTAAATTGGAGAAAGTGGAGGTAAACCTCCTGATACTGAAAGTGGCGTACATGACGTCACTTCCTGTATTTTTCTAATTAGGAACGTAAACCTTGACAGGTATGTGTTCAGGAGAGCTCACTATCTAATGTCCCTTCTATAGTCATGTATATATGTAACTTACATAGGAGATACTTTTTGGGGGAGGCATGTCTTTTAGTTTCAGAGGAAACCAGAGTAGCTGGAGGAAACCCACGCAGACATGCCAACTCCTTGCAGATAGTGTCCCGACCGAGATACAAACCTTAGCGCTGCATGGTCAGAGTGACAACCCACTGAGCCACCATGCTGCCCATAAGCTATCCAAAGTAAACCTGTATTACCATTCACACTATGCATCACCATCCAACATGGTAGCATGGAAAGCTCATCGGCTGTGTACTGTGCAGTATAGTCCTTACAATTACCTAATGGTACACAACAGAGGGCGTATAGTTAATGGTTCAAGGAATTTCAGGCTGAATGTTCACCTTACTAACCCTGGCATTTTGTAAGAAGTTTGGACACCCCTGATCTTGATAGATAATATTGCTCTCTTCTTTTGGGTTCCTGGTTACATCTGTCTCCCTATAGCAAAAATGATATTGTGGTGAAGGTCTTGCAGTATGAAGACTGAGACTCCTGTAGGTACAACATCAGAAATGGAAATCCCAACATAGGTTGTCGCCACATCACCCAACTTGATCCCCTGAGTAAGAAGCTACTTGGTGATTTAACCATCAGCTTCCACACATCACCATAACATCCATATTGAATGTGATGACCCTTTGCCTTTTTAATTACTGTACTATAGGTAAACAAATACTGTTTTCTGTACTTAACTTACCTCCACAGATTAATTTTCCTCCCACAGGAAGTAGATATTGTTGCATAGTTGCATACATGTTGAAGACACCTGACGTTTTAACCGGGCAGGTCTCTCAAACATGCCTTACTTTAAAATCTACCACTATTTACTGCATTCCTGATATAGTCCGGATAGTTTTTGTGTGAGCTGTTCTTGGCAGAACGCCTCGAAATGACTTATTCATATGTACGTACTATATTTTTTTTTACCGTATTAAAGAAATCTTATGGTTTGATTTGGCCGTCTTTGATCCAACACAAAGCCAGGAAGCTGTGAGTATAAAAATAGGGTTTGGAAAATACTCTATAGCCGCCGTGTTCCAAGTAAGAATTGAAGCTGGCAAAAAAATTAATTCATTAAAAATTTCTGTGATCAATTATCACAAAGTAAAACTAAGTAGAGTTTTTCGCCCCTCACACTATATTTTTGTCCCCCTGCCACTGTCACCAATAATCCTGGCAATGTGGGCTGGGAAACTGCGGCCCCTCCATAACAATTGAGGTCTATTGTGCTGCCCCTCCGCTCCTTGGGGGGTCACCAATGATGCATAAGGGTTGGCTGGATAGAGAATCCCTGCAGCTTTCCAGTGGTACGGACGTTTTTTTAAATCCTAGTTCGTTTTTCAAATGAAGTGGGTTCGCCTCAACCACCAGGGGGTTAAAGACTTTTGTGGTTTGGACTGTATATTGTGATTATTGATTGACGATTTATTGATTAGAACTTTTTTTAATACATTAATAAAATTATAGATTTTACTCAAAGGATGATATTCCAATTACTCCTTACTTAATTGCCTTAATTGTCACCGCATGTGTAGGTCAAAATTTTTAAATCTTCTGACTGACCAATGTTTTTGAGTTACAAAAATAGTGGGCAACCTGGGTACCAGAATTAGAAACCTAGTGTCACTAGAATAATGGCACCGTCCAAATAAAATTTAAAACACTAAGGATTGGGGAAATCAGGAAAACCTAATCCCCTAGTGGGGTGGCCAGGCCCCAGGGACTTTAAATAGACCTCCAATGTGAATACGGACACCAAAGGCAATAAAATGACATTGTTTTATTAACACATAATTCTGTATTATCCTTTTAATTATCTGTTAATAAAAGAATGTAACCGTATTCACATTGGAGGCCTAATGAAAGTCCCTGGGGCCTAGCCACCCCACTAGGGGATAAGGCTTGTCTTGATTTCCCTAATCCTTCGTGTTTTAAATGTTTTTGAGTTATTATGTTAACATAGTCCTAAAATTTCCAACATACAAATACAACTACCAGGTGACTCTAAACCTTTTGAATTTGAAATTAAAAATTCCAACTCTAATGCTGGCCATACACATACCGATAAACGGCCGGATTTTAATCTGACCGACGGGCGTGCGCGTTCTCGCCGTCGGTCAGGTTAAAATCCGGCCGTTTATCGGCATGTCCCCACATGGGGCGACAGATCCCCAGAATGCAATGGGAGGCTAACGTGATGACGTCATCACGTTAGCCTCCCAGAGCGACATCGGGGGTAGTCTGCCTGCACACATCGGCGTGTGTATGGCAGGCATTAGTAGACACTTCTTAGAGATAGCTGTAGGGTTTAATTCAAATAATCAGGACAGTAAAGTTGAATTAAACACTACCGATATACAATGACTTGGATGAATTTTTTCTAGAGAATTGTGAAACTTAAATCATGGGCACCTAAATCATTTTCTTAAGTTGATACCTGCTCATCCTCTACAATTGTTTTTAGACATTCCCTAAATGGTATTGACCATGGTCCATGGTTAATAGTACACTTGCCGTATAAGTCATAGTAATGTATATCTCAAATAACGATGCCACTTACTGTTTTAGCTCAATGAAAAGCACCAAGCCTATAAAAACTATGAAAAGAACTACAAGGAAAGAAGTTTTGATTCTGCCATCATAACCATCTACAGACAAACTAAATAGCTAGACAGATTTCCCGTTTCATCCACATTGACTACGCAGGAAAAGGGCTTCTGATTGGTTAACGCACTGAGTTAAGGTAACGCATTGAGTTAAGGTAATGTCTGTTTATAATGTTTTGCTCGAGCCATTGTTTTTAAATGCCTCATAGAAGTCTGCGTTCTAATGCAAAAGCTGACATTCTAATAAGAACCACAGTGTCTCCTGTTGTGTATTGAGATGGGAAAATGACTCACTGTGCTTGATCTTGAGGGATTTGGTCATGGAAAGAAGTCTGTGGGGTGCCGGGGATCTCCTCTGTTGGGTGAGTCCCAGGATTACAGTCATATCTTCCAGATAACTTTGGACCTCCTTTAGAAAGTGAGTGGGAGAGGACTGGCAGTCAGACACTTCCCAATAGCCAAAGCCCTAAACTATTATTAATAGATGGGTTTTTTTCCCTAAACGGAATTCCCTCTTGCATGTGCCTGGTGGTGACATAATTTTGGTAGGACTGCATTCTTTCCAGCTACAAGTATGATCTACGTTTACACTACAAACCAACACTGGTTGCTGTGTACACTAAATTTCACTTAATTGCCCGGTACCCTCCGCACATCACCCACAAGAAATCTTACATGTGGAATTCAATGCCGGGCCATGAAAGACTAAATTTAATGTGAGTGTCTCCTCTTCTCTCCAAGTTCTACCAACAAAGTTCTCTTTACAGCATTTCATAGACGCCTAGTATTGCAAATAGAGAAGTTTCCTTGTAAACATTACTTTTTTACAGAGAAAAGCCCACAAAATATTTACGTGTATTAGGGACTGAATAATTGGCAGGTTTTTACTTCAAAGGTTCCATTGGTGAGGCTTCCCTTGTTTGTATCTCCCATCCTCTTGCAAAGATTTTCATACTCTTGCCAAAACTGAATTCCCCTATAAATTGCGCATTTAAGGGGTTGGTGACATCATCATTTGACTTGTGATATCTGAAACTTTGACGGTTCCTCTCCTTATGGAGTTCCCCATAGACACACAAGTGAAGCACTTATTGTGACCCATGATATTAATTGTCACTGAAAATTTTGTTTACCTAGTCAGCAAAGCTACAGGACAAACTATTATTAAACACAGTTCTTGAAGACGTACACGTGACTCTCGCTCCCTATATAGTTCTGACATGTAAATACAGAGCATGTGTTCCACTGCTCATCCCCCCCCCTTCCCTTACCCTGCATACTGCGTAAAGACATAACTTTTGCCTATAGCCCTCTCATACTGTATCGCATGTAACAGCCCTGCCATTAAATGATCGTAGATATAAAATAATATAACAGTAAGTTGAGTTGGAATGCAGGGGGTTAAACTTATGGTGTCGGTGAGGTTTGTGGTATATGACATGATGAGGTTTCTTTGGGGTAGTTAAGGGGGGTTATTAACATGCGGTAACTATACCACCGTCAAGCTGTAATTATGCACCAAATAACACCTTTATGTCAGTCGTGCCACACACTGCCAGTTCTGATCATAGATATATAAAATCAAGGAGTTATATATATATATATATATATATATACATACACACACATCTATATATACAATATCTCTCTCTATATGTATATATATATATTGAAATACATACAAATATATATATATATATATATATATATTTATAGCGTATATCTATAAATATATACACAAACACACACGCATATACTGTATATATTGTGTATATAATGTATATAATGTATATATATACTATATATATATATATAAAAAATTTAAATAGCAGCCACAGAGCTTCACATGCTGAGAAAGCGTTAGTCTCACGTACACACACTCTCGACTTCACTTGCCAACCTATAGATTAAACCTATGCCAAGTCAATAAGTAGCTAAGTAAGCAATATACTTATATACTTTAGTATTTGCCAAAGGTTTTTAAAACATTAATATCCTTCTTTGTAAATATATGTATATAATACATCATTCTTAACATGCGTTTGAATAGGGAGGGGGGGGGGGCTCGATAATGTTCCTAAATAGAAAAGGGGGGCCCTACAAGGAAAGTTTGGGAACCACTGGTATAAGGTAAGGGTTCAACTTCCAAATTCTAATGTAAATACATTACATAAAAGTATAGGGTAAGGGTTTGAATTTCCAAATTCTAATTTAAATACATTACATAAAAGTATAAGATAAGGGTTAAAACTTCCAAATTCTAATTGAAATACATTACATAAAAGTATTGGGTAAGGGTTTGAATTTCCAAATTCTAATTTAAATACATTACATAAAAGTATAAGGTAGGGGTTAAAACTTCCAAATTCTAATTTAAATACATTACATAAAAGTATTAGGTAAGGGTTTAAATTTCCATATTCTAGTTTTAATACATTAAATAAAAGTATAGGGTAAGGGGTTAAACTTCCAAATTCTAATTTAAATACATTATATAGAAGTATAAGGTAAGGGTTTAAATTTCCAAACTCCAATTTAAATAGCTTACATAATAAAACAACTACAAATGTGTCTAATCTCAATCTTATTATGTTATTTTATATTATCTATACGTAACGTTAACTTACCTTGATCCATAGATCGCATGATGTGCTGATGATATTGTGCCAGTCTGCAGGCTGCTTCTCTCTGCATTGGAATTGAATTTGAAAAAATAAAAATAAAAAAAATAAAAACTTAAAAATAAGAGAAAATGTATATTTATAAGAAGAAGAATCTTCTTTGGTTCATAGTAAGCCAGTTGTGGTGGGTATATAAAAAAAAGAAACAGGAGGAGGGAGACCCTCTTCAGTGTAGGAACTCAGACGAGAGGGACCAACGAAGATGAGAGCTTGACATGAAGTGAGCACAGTTGTCTGTGATCTGGGTTACTAGAGAGGGAAAGGCCACTTCCTTCCCTGCTCTGAGTGTTTATAGTGTTTGAATAACGGGATTCCCTCAGTGTTTCCTCCTGTTTATACCATTGCTATGGGAACGTTTGGATCGGCTCCATCTTCTAAACTGAGGGCTTTCCTGCAAACTTCACACTCAGGAATCCATGACGTCTCACAGCGCTGAGCCAAGCCAGTTTTCTGAGGCTCTCTCAGTCTAGCAGTACAAGCACCTAATTGTTGAGTGCTTAGCTATGAGGGGAGCGTGGAGGAAAAATACCCAATGATCCATATGTAGAAAAAAAAAAGAGAGAAAAATGTTGTGTGTACTATTGCTAATAAAAACTGCAGGCACAGCACAGCTTCTGTTTAAGTCCATTAGCACTTTGCTAGGCTATGCTATGCCATTACATCACCGTAATCCTGTAATAAAAGGGGTTAACTAGCAATCTCCCGGCTGTCAACGTCTTACTCAACTTTTTATTTTACTCAAGTGTAGGCTGAGCCTTTAGGTTTTGTGTTAGGCCAGGGGTGGGCAAACCTTTTGATTCGTGGGCCACAATGGAGGGGCCGGACCAAGAGTCTGTAATGGTGCCCGGCATAGGGGGCCCTTTCCTTCCTGGTGTCATTGAGAACGTACGTTGGGGGCTAGATTGGGCAGAAATGTAAACAAATTACATTATAATTATTTTATCTTATTTATAAAGTGCCGGCATATTATGCAGCGCTTTACAGAGTATAGAGCTAATGACGCAGAAATCAACCAGACAACAGAGGCAGCTGTTGATGCCCAAAAACGTTTTATTCTAACGGGGTCTCTAAACACAGACAAGAGCGGTGCTCAGTAGTCCTCAAAACCTGGCCAACGATAAGCAACAAGCTTAAGTCCAGAACAAATGTCCCAAGTGGTAGTCACTGGTAAATGAGGAACCGCCACCCAGCAGCCTGAGGAGGGCCACAGCTGATCAGCAAATCCCCACTGCGGGTAGACACCGGATGGGTGGCGGAATGGTGGGAACGCTCCATTGGCACAGTAGAAGGTAAGGCCGTGGATAAGCAGGCGCGGCCTAACTAGTGCAGAGGGGAATCCACCCTACTCTGAACAGAGCCATCTCCGGTGGCAGCAGGAAAGGTGACTGGCAGATCGGGTAACTGCGTATTATTGCGCTCGCCGGCTGTACGCACGCCGGCAGGGTAGGGGGAGAGGGGCACAGGGCAGACCTGTCATTCTTCCTAGATCTCCCTGGACTGAGCACCGCCTCTTCCTGGTATCCTCCTTGGGAGGGCCCATTGCATGCTGGGTCTTAAAGGGACCTTCACCCTCCGCACACCACTGCATATATAGTAATATTTTGTGACGGCTCCATGTCAGCATACACAATGGAATATGCTGACATGAAGCGCGTCAGAAAAGGAAAATTTATGTAAGTATGATAGGAATTTATTATT
This sequence comes from Ptychadena robeensis, assembly GCA_036250615.1. Taxonomy (NCBI): domain Eukaryota; kingdom Metazoa; phylum Chordata; class Amphibia; order Anura; family Ptychadenidae; genus Ptychadena; species Ptychadena robeensis. The sequence goes on from CM070042.1 coordinate 32,183,485, forward strand.
ACGAACTGTCCCTCAGAGGAGCTCATAATCTAATGTCCCTACCATTGTCATGTATAGGGTGATGACATCATCATGCTGCAGTCTGTCCCTCATCCATCGAGGAAGAATCGAGGCGCTTATGCCTACCTTAAGTCATGTGTTATGTAATATATGTTTTTGGCCATAAAAAATATTAGATTTTTTGCATTTATTACAAAATGTGACCAAAATGAGAATTTTCTCTTGTTTCCATCTGCTTTCTCACTGCAATTGGCATAGGTAATGCCCACATTTGAGGTATGGAGGCATTAAGGCTAGATTTACACTGCCGTCAAACGACCGGACTCTCCTGTCTGCACAGGAGCGAATGCAAACTTCTCATTTCGATAAAGACCCTATGACAGGTTTATAGGGCGGAATAAATGTGTAAATGAGCGTTATCTCCACTCACTGATGTGAAAAAGCAGAGGGACGTCACAGTGTCTGTTCACCAAGGTTACAACGGACCAGATTAAAAAACTAAACGGGCCGGATATGGCCCCCGGGCCCGCGATAATCACACAGGTGTCAGTGGCCAGGAAGATCATGAAGTGGTATATGGAACCGGGTGAAATGCGTGGAGGTGGGCAGCTTCCGATTTGGAGGGGGAGTGTAGCCCCCTTGTAAAAGACAGAACAGAACAAAGTTAAGCTGGCCATACACAGGTCCAATTAGCATTCGATCCTGAACGATCGGTAACCGTGCGCGTTTGCTCAGCAAACGACCGTGTGGTAACTGACACAGTCCACCTTCGGGCGATCAATCCTGCGCCATAGAAAAATCGACTGAACAGCTGAGCTCTCATGAATGCCGCATATGCTGCGATGTTCTTTCTGGCCGCAGCATTTCCAGGGTTCTGGCACTGCCTCGATAGCATCACAGTGACGCAGAAGGGGCCACGCTATAGACCTCCATGTTAATGGACACGTGTACGGAAATTTCAACCAGTGTACTCTGTACACTGCCGTAATTGCCTGTGCCGGCAGAACACTAGGGAGGTTAAACTAAAGGAACCCATCAGCTGTGTATCTAAAACACTGTGTGGCGGCCTTAAGTTCTGAAAAGGATACTGGTGGTCTGAATCTCATCCTAGTTATTAAGGTTGGTCTGTGATTATATCTCCGGCATTACAAGTTACCAGCCTCAGCCATTTTACACAGCAGTGATGTTCATTTGACTGTATGCATTGTTGATCACATGCTGCATCAAAGGAAGCAAACATTGGCATTGGGGGGAACCTTGAGATATATACTCAAATTCTAAAAAAATATGTATGTAAAATTAAAGTTTGACTTCCTCTGAGATATCATGGTGGCATAGATCTCCACAATTCTAAAAAAAACTACTTACCTGCTGTTCCTTGGAATCATATGAGAGATTTTATCTTTATTTTCCATGGTTAACTCTGGTGCAATATTGCAAGTGGCCACTGGGGGCGGTTATAATGGTTTTCTATGGAAAAATACATCTCATTCACTTAAATGCCGAGATCAGAGATTTACCCATCAATCACTGTGCTGTGTTCCGGGTGCGCCACGGTGCAAGCCATGGAGAGAGGATGGGCTGCGAGGGACCTTCTTAAACAACTCCTTACAGGTAGTTTTTTTTATGCTTTCCTCCTTATTATCAGCACTTCTAGTACCATTCATGTAATGATGAACTTCTGGTGATAGGTCCACTTTACGCTCTTCAGCAGGAGAGGACTTAAAAAGCTCAGGACCAAAAAGCTCTCCCGCTCATTAGGTCAACTGCTTATGGGGTGAGGATAGCCCTTTGACCTTTTGGTGCTGTGCTCGACGGTCCTCAACACCTGGCCAACAGTATGCAGCAACAAAGCTATATAGTCCAGAAACTAATGTCCAAAGTAACAGTGGATGGTATATGAGGAACCGCCACCCGGCAGGAGAGGTCCTAGGACACTACCTCAGCCTGAGGAGCCACAGCTGGTCAGCAGTTCCCCACGGCGGGTGGACACGGGATGGGTGGCCGCACAGTGGAAACACTTCACAGGCACAGCCACAGATGAGTCGCAGGAACACAGACACGCCCCAGCACGATGTGAGGGAGGGTGCCACCCCATTCTGAGTGGAGCCGTCTCCAGATGCTGGAAGGCAGGCTGGTAGCTGTTAAGGAAGCTGCATACTATTATGCTTGCCGGCTGTACGCACGCCAGCTGTGTAGGCAGTACTAAAGTCTCGTCTGGGGAGAGAGGCACAGGGTATACATGTCGTACGTCGTCGATACCCGGACTGAGCACGTCCTCTTCCTGGAAGCTCCCTCTTAAGCCTTCGAGTGGCCCCGGGGCATTCTGGGGCACACCCTTAAGGTAGCCATACACAGGTCGATTTGTCAGCGATTGATTGGATCGGGAATAGATGCAACACCGCCTTGGGAATCCGATTTGTGGCTGATTTGAACATGAGCCGATCTCCAAAATGGCCGATTCCACAAAATCCATCGATTGGAAAGGCTGCTGCATAGGGCTATGGGTCCACCAACGTACTGCGATTGCCAAACGATCGACCAAAACACCAACATGTCAATTCATTGTCCGATCCGATTTTTAGTCGGTTCCGATTTTTTGGGGTCGATAGGGCAGGGTAAGCAAAACACGATTGATTGCCGATCAATTGCTGATCGAACTCGTGAATGCATGCAGTGATCGATCGGTGAAAAATCGAGTGGAAAATCGACCTGTGTATGGCTACCTTTAAAGGGACCTTCGCCCTCTGCACACCACAGCGTGCCGCTACAGCCTCAGCACTTTGAACTACCAACCCATGGAGCGTTAGGTGGGCACCTGAACATCAAACGTACTGTTTTCATGTATTCCTAAAAAGGCACCCCTTTAATGTCATAAGGTACGGTACCCAGAGAACAATGTTGTTGCATTTTCCATTAGTGATACCGGGGAATATGTACCAAAGACAGTATCTAATTTGATGTTGGAAGTCAACCAATGTTGTTTCAGATAGCACTATCCTACAAACCTACCTCTGGTACAAGCTGGGCCGTTCTAGCATTTAGGGGGCCCTGTGCAAAATGTTTGCCTAGGGGCCCCAAGTTGTTGAGTGGGGGGGGGGGAAGTTGTGCTCACTCGCTTGCTGTTGGGGGGTGTCGCTTCTATTAGCCCCATAACAGAATTGTTGTTGGAGTTGTAGGACTATTTAAACTATATGAGATGGTAGAAACTGACATCAAGCTGTCTATATCATTAATATAATTTTAGGGTTGTCTTGTTTTTTGAATCATCTAATATATAAACTCTGAACACAAGCTGCGTTTCAAAGCAAGCAACCTACTGCCAAGTTCCCTAAGCTTTGTGTGGTAGCTGCCCATGTAAGTATGTAGTATGAATGTATTACGTCTTACAACCTTCTGAGATGCCTCCAACACGCACCTAATTCGGTTTGTAGTGTTATGAAATCCATTGTAACATTTTCTCCCCCCTGCCGATGACGGGATCCTTGTTCAGACGCTGCGTCTCCCCCTGCCGGCTTCATCGCGGCTAAACTTGGCCCGCTCTGACATCATGAGACCTCGCCTGTTGGCTTAGTGACCTATGACATCACCCTCATAATGGAATTAATAGAGATACTTGTCACCAAGGACCAATAGCGGGGAGTCAGGGAAAAATCTGACAAGCACTAATAATGTCCATGACAAGTGCTCTCGGCCTTCTTTTGTTTTTGCCTCAGTTACTTTTTATAATTTGGATATTCTATTCTGCAGCTGCTTTTGTTTAGTTTTATGTGTAATATTCAGGGGTGCACATAGTGGTACTCTGGTACTCAAAAAGGGGAAAAAGTAGCTCTGCGTATCGGCATTATTGTTACACAGCTCATATGCGTACTAACAACTTGGAGGCGCTTAGTGTCTGGGCGGCCGCAGCTAAATGTTACATGTATACAATTTATGTCACTTGGATAACTGTGAAATGTTGTAGTTAGGGGTGTGAAATTGGGAATGTAAAAATAAAGATTGGACTTCTAAGGGTGTTGGAGATCTGGGGGGTGAAAGTCAGAGTAGGCATATGTAAGCGTAAAATCTGACAAGAGAAAAGCATTGTGTGACAGCTGAAATATGACTAAGAAAGGATGACATTTGGACTGCACATCTGCAGCAGAATCTACCATGCAGGAGGCTGATGGAGAGGACAGTGAGGAAGACCACTCTACATATGGGGTGAGCACCACACACCATCTCCTGGTACTCATCTGAGGAGCTCACTAATACAGTTATGTGCACCCCTGGTAATATTTGTTACAACCAGTGCCAAATATGGGGTATAAAAATATCTTCCCATATACAGGGAGTGCAGAATTATTAGGCAAATGAGTATTTTGACCACATCATCCTCCATATTGTCTTACTCCAAGCTGTATAGGCTCGAAAGACCTACTTCCAATTAAGCATATTAGGTGATGTGCATCTCTGTAATGAGAAGGGTGTGGTCTAATGACATCAACACCCTATAATTAGGTGTGTCATAATTATTAGGTCAACTTCCTTCCTTTGGCAAAATGGGTCAAAAAGGACTTGACAGGCTTAGAAAAGTCAAAAATAGTGAGATATCTTGCAGAGGGATGCAGCACTCTTAAAATTTGCAAAGCTTCTGAAGCGTGATCATCGAACAATCAACGTTTCATTCAAATATAGTGAACAGGGTCGCAAGAAGCGTGTGGAACAACAAAGGAGGCAAAATAACTGTCCCATGAACTGAGAAAAGTCAAACGTGCAGCTGCCAAGATGCCACTTGCCACCAGTTTGGCCATATTTCAGAGCTGCAACATCACTGGAGTGCCCAAAGCACAAGTGTGGCAATACTCTCAGAGACAGAAAGGCTGAAAGACGACCACCACTGAAACAAGACACACAAGCTGAACGTCAAGAACTGGGCCAAGAATATCTCAAGACTGATTTTCTAAGGTTTATGGAGCTGATGAAATGAGAGTGAGTCTTGATAGGCCAGATGGATGGGCACGTGCTGGATGGTTAAAGGGCAGAGAGCTCCAGTCCGACTAGAACGCCAGCAAGGTGGGAGGTGGAGTACTGGTTTGGGCTGGTATCATCAAAGATGAGTCTTGTGGGGGGCCTTTTTCTCGGTGTTGAGGATGGAGTCAAGGCTTCAACTCCCAGTCCTACTGCCAGTTTCTGGAAGACAGCCTTCTTCAAGGCACGTGGTTACAGGAAGAAGTTCTGCATCCTTGCAAGACAAACAACCATGATTTTCATGCAGGACAAATGGGCTCCATTACACAAACGCGTCCCAAGGTACTACCACAGCGTGGCTGGCAAGACACGGGTCATAAAAGAAGAAAAACCTAATGGACATGGCCCTCCTTTGTTGCACCTGATCTGACCCCTCATTGAGGACCTGTGGTCCATCATCAAATGTGTGAAGCAGTGTCCTGGGCAGGCTTGTGGTTGCTGGGCTGCATCGGCAATGTTGATGGTGAACAGATCAAAACACTGACAGAATCGCCTGGATGGCAGTAGGCTTTTGATTGTCCTTGGAGCAAAGAAAGGTTGGCTATAGTTGGTTCACTGATTGTGGTTTTGTTGTTGTTTTGAATGTCAGGAAATGTATATTTGTGAATCCTTTGAGATGTAATTAATTGGTTTCACTGGTAAAAAGAAATCAATTGAAATGGGTAATGAAATTTGTTTTTTGTTAAGTTTGGCCTAAATAATTATGCACAGTAACTGAGTCCACCTGCAACACACAGATATCTCCCTCTAAAATATGCTCAAAACTAAAAACAAAACTAAACAAACTAATCTTCGTCAACAATATTCAGTGCTTTTGATATTATGATGGTTTTTTGGGTTCATTGAGACACATGGTTGTTGTTCAATTTAATAAAATTATTCCTCAAAAATTACCACTTGGCCTAATAAATTCTGGCATCACTCTCTTTTATTTCGTTTTACTTCAATCTTCAATACTTTAGCAATTGTCACCAACCACGTTTTCTGATAGCAGTGTCAAAGTAACATAGGATCCAAGTAATTGGCTCCACCATCCAGTCGGGGGGTAGGGATGACACTGTCCGTAATGGGCTTATGCCCCCGCAGTACATACACAGATTTAAAGCATCGTCGTACAGACTAAAAACTATACATTTTTTTCCAAATCGTACTACATTGGAGATTGATTGTATGGAAAAATAGAATATACTCCACATGGAATAACCAACTTTTTGATCGATGTTTTTGTTGGGGGGTTTTTTGATCGAATTTTTTTTGGAAATCGTAATGTTGTATCCCTCAATTTGGTACTCAACCGTATCAAAATTTTCATCCACATGTTCCGATCATGTTTTTGATCGCATTTTTTTCACAATTCCGATCAAATTTACATGTGATGCTGACCCATGTGGGCATGCACCAATTTTCATGTCGAGAACCGGGATCTAACAATTGATCAAGTTTTTAAATCTGTCGGCCGCTAATATCTGTGGCCATGTATGGGGGCCATTGGATTGATTTTGGTGGCAGCTCTTTAAGCCTTAGATCGGCACCCAATTTTCCGGATGGAACGGAAGGTACGACGAAAAATTCTAGGCGTGTATGGGGGGGCCTTAAGACTACATGCAGTCCAAATTTCCAACGTCCTACCCTAGCTGGGTCAAGAACCCAAGAGTGTTTTCAAGCTGTCAGATAGTATGCTTCCCTCTTGTTGACTACCCTTTTGCATATGCCCTTCTCACACTTATATGTATGATCTACTTTCTGTAAGCTACTTCGACTGCTCTCCAAATGCTGACTACGTTTCTCCACTCATATTCATATGTGGCGCATGAGCACCAGCAGTGTTCTCACGGACCCTTGACTTTTGATCTCATCAGTGGTCACCAGTACACCTCTAATTACCATCCTTGTTTTCCAATGTTTCAGCTTGGGTGACTTTGAACTGAACTAAAAACAACCATTCAGCATATACCATACCCCGGGTTTCCCAAAAGTAGAACCTTCAGCACTAATTTTCCCCCCCTGCACTTCCAATATAGAGCCTTACCCCCAGAAATAAGACATACTCAGGCAGAGAAAAAGCTGGCTGTATTTTCACACACTCCTGTCTAGGCTGCTGCCAATTGTCAGCATCCCCACCCCCCCCTGCACAGAAAGGCCCCCGCTGGTTGCTCTGTGTTTGTGTACACACAGTGTGGCTATGTTCGGGTGAATGAACCGCCGCAAGCACAAATAATATGTCAAAAAAACATCCTGAAACGGCCGACGTCCGAGCTCAGAGGAGCTGAGAAAAAAAGCTGAGACGGGCAAGTGACATCTAGTGCCCATTCTATGTAATAAATCAAGCAATGTTAACATAAAACAAAAAACAAAAACGGGTTATTGTACCCCACCCGAGGTCTTCCTGCCATTGCATTGTAAAATGTTTGATGTGTGTCACTCTCTCTGTGGATGTTTTTGAAGTCATTCAATACATATTTACATTAAAAAAAATGCATACGTGTAACCCGATTAAGTGACCGAAATTCAGTCCTGTAAGCCGCCCGCGCATCACACTTTACAATCTTTTCCATAACAATCTCTGTACAATTGCAAACTTTTCTTCTACCAAAACCATGTAATATGAGGACGCTTTCTAACCCTCTTCCCATCACTATGTATTCTATCAGGGAGGTGACCCCAGCACTACATAGCAGTGATATATAAACCGTTCAATCACTATGTATTGTAGTCAGAGGAGACCTGGCACTACATAGCATGGGTAGATAATATACCTTCCAACAAACTATGTATCTAATCAGGGAGGACGCCAGCACTACATAGCAGTGATATACTACCTTCCACATCACTATGTTAGTCTATCAGGGAGACCCCCGTACTACCATAGGCAGTGATATATACCTTCGCAATCACTAGTATGTATTCTATCAGGGAGGAGACCGCAGGCACTACATGGTGAGCATGTGATATATACCTTGCGGCAATCACTATGTATTCTATCC
>CM070042.1:32216002-32234705 GCA_036250615.1 Ptychadena robeensis
TGATCCCTGGTCTTCCCATGTACACCACAAGTTCCAACTACCCCTTGCAAATTGTCACAAGCAAGGTACCGGAAACTACCTACCAGTAGCTAGGCACCAGTTGGTGCTTGAGGTATAATTTTACAATCCATGTGATGCGAAAACAAAGTCCCGATAACATAATCTCCTGAGGAAGCCCCATTGGAAAAGGGGAGAAACGCGTCGAGATTTTCAGGACTTGTCCTTTCCATGGACAAATTTGGACTAACCAGGGCCACTAGCCCCCCTCCCCGGCATGTGATGTAGGGGAAGCCCTGGTGATTTGAAATAATCATTGTGACACATTTGTTACCGTAATGTATATGCCTTGGTATTAAGCTAATCTGTTTTAAATATATTTATTGTATGGTCACTATTAATAAAGACCGTTTTAAGCAATATTGATTTCTTAAGATGTGCCGTTAAAGCCCCATGCCCCATTATATTTTCTTTTCCCTCCCCCCTTCCCCCCATTACCCTGATTGTTTTGATTTCAAATTTCAAGAGGGGTGTTGGCACACATAGCGATATGATGTTTATGATACAACACACAGGGCGTCAGGTGGAGAATGAGGTCCAGCACCCCCCTGGAATACCTTAGTCCTCGACACCCAGTTTGGAAACCACTGCTTTAAATGGACTTTGATGGCGACTGGGAAAGATCAGTATTGATGCCCACACGGAAGGAAGTAGCAGGCTCCTTAAAGACAGGTAAGTATGCCCAAGTGCCATCCGGGGTGAGTATTGTTGGTAAACAAACTCACACTGACCTTTTTTTGGGATATGCACCTAGTAGTCCAATATTATATAATGTGCCTGGTCTTGTTTGGATCATTTCCACTGTTGGGAATTGTTGATTGCACCCTAGTGAATGAGTAGACTGTATTCTTGGTGACATCACTAGTGTCTAGTGATTGGATAGGTTACATTCTCAGTGATGTCACCAGTCCCTAGTAACTGGATAGGCGACTTTGCCATTGATGTCACATGTTTTTAGTGAATGGTTTGGCTGCATTTTTAATACTCTTGTTCTCATTATTCTGGCTTTAGAGATCAGTTATTTAACAGATTTGGAGGCATAGACAGTTCCCAGGGGCCAATACACAGTATATTAGCAATAATGTACCTAGGTTTTGAGACCTTTTTGTGAGGTAAGGGCTCATGCCGTTGACCTCTGTAGGTATGCATTCCTGACGTGAATAGTCCTGAAGCTACGATGTTGGAAACATTTTGTTCCTTCCAATGCCAGAGCACTCAATCTATATGCAGAATGCCTTGGAAAATTCCCTGTTCTGTCATAGGCCCGGATTAGGACTTTATGACTTCAGGATGAGGATCCAGGCTTCTTCTTTAGCTAAATACCAAAACTCTTGACTGGAAAGACAGATTCAAACTCTGTTTATGTGGAAAAAAGAGGTGAAGCGCTATTCCTGGAAATTTCTGCAAAATAGGTGCACTTAATACCCAACTGGCCTTCTGTACTACCTATATTTAATACTGGGGTGTGTGGTGACCTAATGGCAAAAAAATGCATAAAAGTAGACAGGAACTCCTAGCAGGACCTCGGACAGTGATTATCAGACTTCTACCGAAGTATCTAAAGGTCATATTATTAACTCATAGATGCTATACATTATATCAACTTATCACAAGTTTAAAGCAGGGCTCATGTAAGGTTAATGTCAGAGATCACAGTGTAACCCAGTGATTTGTGACTGCAGGTGTACCCTCTCCCTGGTCTCCTGCTGTCCCCCCTTCCCAGACCTCAACGGACATGGACCTTTTGTCCAAGAATGGCTCCCTCTGCTGGTAGAGGCAGTAATACACAATGACGTGGTTCCTCAGTTCCTTCCTCCCTCTGGTGGCCATTCCTTGTATATCCATTGTCTCCACTTGCACTCCCCCTTCTAGACTTCCTAGGATACTCATCTGGAAGTCCTGTTTATTCAGGTCACATGACCCTATATCTAAGGAAGTGCCTGGCAGCTAGTAGCTGCCTGAACAAAGAGGTCTTCTGCTCTTTGCCATCCATGCTCTGATTTACACTGATTGCTGTTTACGTTACTGACCTTTAAACCACCCTGGGCCTGCTTGCTTCCCCCCACCCCCCTGTCCCTTTGCCTGTTTTAGACTTTACCTACGGCTTCTTTGCGTATGTTCCATAGGCTCACTTTCATTGTGGAACACAATGGCTTCCTGAATAGGATGCTTTGTATTAAAAAAGAACAACTTATACATTGGGTCTGGCTTGGATTAGGGCGTCCCATCTTCTGCCATAAGGTCTGGTATTGCATAGAGAGGTAAGACTCTGCTCATTCACCCCCCCCCCCTTTCCATAACCAGGCTTTGCTATGGTCTAAACCAAAGGGTATGATCTAGGGGATGGGCACACATGTTGTTGCCCCCTCCCACCTTTACCAGAGCTTCCAGGTCCCATGCCAAAGCTGGACTCCACATCCTTTATACATATTGAGTGCTTGTATAGGCATTTGCATAAATTAGCAGTGTTCTGGATCTATACCAAAACGAAAAAAGAGCAATGGAGACTAAACTATGGGAGTTTGAAAGCACAACAACTTTACACATTCAATATGTAAAAACAGTTCACAAGTTTTTATTTTAAAACATCAATACATGATCAATCATATACAAAATGATTATTATTGCACTGGAATGACCTTCAAAACAAATATGATGAAGGATAACTACTCAACGCGTTTCGCAACATATGCTTCATCAGGAGAGTTACCCACAGTATATTGTTAAGTCTGGAACAGGAAAGGATTGTGTTATAAGTCTTTCATTCTTTATTGATTTTCTAAAATAATTCACTAAATATACATACTCAGGGGTGCACATAACGTTTTTAGTGAGCTCCTCAGATGAGTACCAGGAGGTGGTTGGTACTCACTCCATATGTAGGGTGGTCTTCCTTACTGTCCTCTGCATCAGCCTCCTGCATGGTAGATTCTGCTGCAGATGGACCTCCCTGTTCCTGATTGAGCCTCCAATTAGCTGTCTCCATCCACAGGTCACCAGCTGGCTTTGGGTCACATGTAACTCTCAAAGTACAACACGTTTGAACCCCCAGATCTCATACCTCAGTAGTACAATCTTGAAATGTTCTGGCTTAGTGACTAACCCCTGAGACTACCTGCAGTCCAAATATCAACCTTTCATAGTCATATTCCAGCATTCACACAGTGCTTTTCTCTTGTCAGGTTTTACCCATATGCCTACTCTGACTTTTATCCACCAGATCTCTAACACCCTTAGATGTCCAATCTTTTTTTTGGGGATTATTCATTTACATTCCAAATTTCACCCCCCCTAACTGCAACCTTTCATAGTTATTCATGTTTCCCTGCAGTAATCCAAGTGACATAAATTGTATACAACATACATGTAACATTTAGCTGTGGCCGCCCAGACACTGAGCGCCTCCCAGTTGTTAGTACACATATGAGCTGTGTAACAATAATGCAGGTACGCACAGCTAGGTTTTGGCCCCAGAGTACCACTTATGTGCACCCCTGTACATACTCACACTCTTCCAGTGCGATAGATCTTAATATGGTTCTCCGGGAGCCCAACCAGGAGTCGGATGGTGGCAAAGTAGGCCACCAAAGGGCCAGCACCCCCACCCCCAAGCAGGGGGAGAAAAGAAATAACGGGGGACATTCAAGGGCTTAGGGATCACACCGCCATCCTCCCACAACCAGCAATGTGCTCAGACATGGTAGTTGTCATGTGCCCATGTGAACCTAGTCTACTGGATTTGAGACTGTGCTGGTGATCAACACCTATATGTGATAAAGCATTTTCTAGAAAAATTTACCAGTAGCAGCCGCCATATATTTTTATTGTGTTTTGTGGCGTCTTATCTCAGCAGAGCCATTGTTATAGCTGGATACTTCTTTGATGTACTCCTGCACACTCAGGAGCAGCGCCTATTATCTTTATAAGGCCGTTGAGAGAACAGTAGACCTTATGGGGCTTTTCAGTTCTGACCCTAAGGGCCCATTTAACACGGATCATCTGCGCGGTGGTGTATTACTACATATGTGTCAACATAAATAGGTTTCCCTACTGTAATGTATAATAAATGGGTTGTCAACGCTGCACAACACAGGTCTTATAGACCAACATTTTCATCACGACGCACAGATGGTTAACATCTGTGTATTGCTGCGCGCTGCCTAGGTGCATTGTGTTTTATATATTATGGTAACATGTCTGCTATTGCTCAACACCATAAAGATATCTTATGTTCAGAATCATCTATGGAGACCTAATAATAATATGAACACAGATACAAATGTATTCTAAGTAAGTTATCACTCGAAACTGGTAAATAGGGCCTTTGGGAACTGATTCTTTTTAAAGGGTTATTAAATCCTGATGTAAATTGTTACTTGTTTAACCTACACGAAAAGGAGATTAATTTTCCATTTTACCCCCTTTCTGACTGTTATTTATATTCCTCTCTCTCTGTCTTCCTATGCCAGTGCTGCCCCAAACTTCCTGTACGGTATAGATGCTCCTTTTCTTTTCGGCCTATGTGATTTGAGTAGAAGGGTCTCTGAGTCCGGAACTCTATCTGGTGCATTTTCTCTATCTGCTGTCAATTTCACCAGCCGGGAAATCAGGACGTGACGTCACTTCCGTTTTTTTCAGCAGAATCTTCCACGTTCCAGATACTAGAAGTGACATTACTGACATCACTTCTGGTATCGGGAGATTAAAGTCCCCTCACTTTTATTTAGTTCTGTAGTGATGTGGGAGTGCAGTGTAATGCGCTGCTCGCGCGACCTGATTCTTAAGGTGGATGTCCTCTGTTCTCTCACCAGGCACAGCTCGCACCCCAATAAAGCGAAGATACATGCAAGCTGGTAGGGGGCTATTTACATTTATTTGAGGAGTATTTATAGTATTTATTACTTTTACCCGGAGGCAGGGATGGGCTTCAATCTTGGGAAATAATTGCTATAAAAGGTAGCCATACACAGGGCGATTTGTCACCGATCAATTGCCGATTAATAACTGGGAATCGATGCAACACCACCTTGGGAATTTAATTTGTGGTCAATTTGGACATGAGCTGATCTCCAAAATGGCCGATTCCACAAATTCCATTGATCGGAAAGGCTGCTGCATAGGGATGTAGATCCACCAACATATTACGATTGCAAAACGATCGACCAAAAAAACCCAACATGTTGGTTCAATGTCCGATCCGATTTTTTGTCGATTCCGATTTTGTTCGTCGATCGTTCAGGGTGGGAAGAACCCGATTGATTGCCGATCGTTCGCCGATCAATCTCGTGAACGCGCACAGTCAAAAATCGAGTGGAAAATCAACCAGTGTATTGCTACCTAAAACATTGCTACCAAGCTGCTGGAACCTGTAAACAGGTTGCCGTGGACTTTCTCCGAGATGCAGTACTGAAGGCTGTAGTCATCAGGGAAGTAATCATCCGAAGAGCCCAGAATGTTCCAAGGAACTTCTTTTTATGGCCTTAGACAGGGGCTGGCTTAAGGCCTGTAACTGGGCAGATCAGAATTTTTTGGAGGGAAAGCCAGAGAGCAGGAAAAGCTATTAACCCTGTCCCTGACTGAGCCTTCCAACAACTTGTAAACAACAGGTACAGCACTTAAAGGGATACACACCAACTTAACAAAGCACTATACAGCAGTATATTACAGTGCATTATGTACAGTTTAGTGGCCCTTTCTCGGGTCACTACAGTTCCTGTCTAACTTAGGAGGGAGAGGGTGTTACTCTCCTTAGTAATATCCCACCCCGCACATCATCTATAAGCAGGTAGGAACTTAGGAGGGAGAGTAACGCCCCCTCACTGCTACCTCCGCATAAAAAAACGTGACTTTCCCGTTCAAAACGAGAGGGTTGACAGGTATGTTCTGGTGGGTTCTGTTCCAGAGAAGTCTTTCTGGTTGGACTACTTAGGCCATTACAAAGCTCTTCTGTACTTGCTGTTTTCAAGCTCCTTGTTACACCCGATCAGTGATTCCACCTACGTGGTGCAGCTCAATATATATCCGTTTCGGCTTATAGACTAAGCCCTAAAAATGGGTTTGTTTTCTTGGTAAGAATATATGTAGAGTCTTTCATTGCCCCTGAGCCTAGGTGGCAGGGTACATTGCTCGGGTAGATGGTTGCAAACAGGGACAACTGTCCCAAAATGGATAGGTGATCTAAGTTTGAGTCCGGAACTCTATCTGGTGGATTCGGTCCAGGACTCTTTCTGGTTGGACTACTTAGACCACTACAAAGCTCTCCTGTACTTGCTGTTTTCAAGCACCTTGTTACGCCCGATCAGTGATTTCCCCTAGGTGGTGCAGCTCACCCCCACAATATATATTAGTTTAGGCTTATAGACTATATTCAGGCCCCTGTTAAAAAGTAGGAGTTTACCACACCGGTACATACTCGGGTAGATGGTACATTGCTCGGGTAGATGGTTGCAATAAAACAGGGATAGCTGATGGCTATTTAAAAGGATTTAGGTTTACCCCAGGGCTGTATCACAGGGGAGATTCCTATAGCTCTATTCCTAGCCTGATGGGGGAAGGGAGTTAGTAGCTCAAATTTTATAGATGATGATCTTTGCGGTCCCTCAGGCCTGTCTCCTGCAAGGGGCCCCTTGTAGCCAGAAGAGAGAGCTGGTCTCCTGCATGTTTGAAGCAGCTGGCAAGAGACACCACTCTCAATCATGTTTATACCCCTTCACCACACAACCCCATGTACTGGACTAAGTACAAAATATATTTATTGCCGTTCAATTAGGCTACAGGGCTCTATAGAGTACCAATAGCTATTCTAGTCACACCAACATATTCGGCCTGCTTTAAAATCAAGAACCAATGCAGTAAGAGACACATGAAAGCCATACAAGTGTATGGACAGGATTTTATATTCTACATCAGGGTTTATTAACCCTTTACGTATCGGTCCTATTTGTTTACCGATGATTCATTCGCCCATCGGTGAGAGACGGTAAAATTTCGGAATGTTTTTTTACCTGAAAATAACCCAATACAGACAGACGTCTGTCTGAGCGGATGTTTTCCTGAAGAACGTAGGATCCAGTAAATATTGTCAGGCTTCTGTTTCTGACAGCTAAGCAGCGTCAGGTGCCATGTTTTCCTACCGGTCTCGTGCATCCTGCCGTTTAAACATTATATTCCAACGTTTGCCGAAAGGGTTAAAGTAGCTTCACCGCAGACCCAGTCAATACAGTCGATGTCGGGGATTCTCAGACAACGGAGGGAAACTTTTAATAAACGTTTATAAAAAGCTCCAGTTAATCATCACACGATTATGATGACTAACATGTCTGCCGGATACATCACTAAAAGTCTGCTGCAGCTTCCACCTCCCAGCGAACGGAGGATCAGTGTTTACTTAGAGAAAACAAAGTGTCACATAAATTGTCTATTCATGTTGTTATGAATCCAAGGCAAGTTATGTTTAAACAGGGCTGGTGGTTGGAGATGAACCGCTGCAGGGCCCCTCTCCTGCTTATTGCTGCATGCTGTGACTTATCACAGTGTGCAATAAAAGCTGCAGCTTCCAGCGTTATCTAGCACTCTCCTCCCCCACTCTGACCCTACTCTTAAGCTAGGCACACACGGGTAGATCTGTAAAAAGAGTTGAGTACAATCAACGTGCGTGCTCACAGTGATTGATTGTACTCTAATCTGTTTACAAAGCTACCCATGTGAGCCTTCCTTCGAGTGGAATTAATAGAGCCCGCACGAAGAAACTCGATTGAACGGGGTTCCAACATGTAGGAAAACCCCGTTCAATCTCCATTACTTTGCATGGAGACGTGAATCTTCATGCAAAGTATTGCTGCAGCCTGGACCCCTCGTCAGTGTGAAGGGGGCAGAGCCAGCACTTCTGTCTCTGAAGCTGCCTTTCTCCCCAGCTTGCAGCCCCGGTTGTGATTCACACGTGCTGCGAGCTTGGGAGAACGGGTCCCCATTGTGGTGCACATTGATTTCCGATCAATCGACCGACGATCAATCACAGCGTGGTGACGTCACCACGCTGTGATTGATCGGCGGTCGATTGCACAGGAATCTACATGTGCGTGCCTAGCTTTATTTATTGGATTTCAGTTCTATCATGAAGAGTGAACATTTTAAAGTGTCTGTCATAAACACAATACATTGAATTAAACTAATTAAAATTTTACTTACCTCTGAGGAGCCACGATGATTAAGAGCGCCATAATCCTAAAAATAATAAAATAAATATATATATATACACACACTATACTTGCTGTTCACTTGAGCCCTTAAGTACTGGCTAATAAATCTTCTTCCTCCAGTCTTCATGTTTCAGTCTTCCTGCAGTACCGCGAATAGTCTTTAGATGGCCAGTGCTGCTGAAAAACAGATCTCCCAAGGCTTGGGAATGAAATGTCTGGGTGTTATTTTTTTAAACTCCACATTAAAACATACAAAGTGACTTGCTTAGACTTGAAGAGCATCTGGGTGTTTTTTTCAACATGCATGAATGATACGGGGGGGGGGATGTCTTATTTTTCCATGAACAAGAATACGGCACTGGGGTATCAGGGTGGGGGATCACTTAAAGTGACACAGGGGGGATCAGAGAGGGGAATCAGAATGGCACAGGAGACTCAGAGGGGGAGATTACCATTTTAGTAACCCCTTCTGATCCTCCTGTCATTCTGATTGCCCCCTCTGATCCCCCTGAGTTACAGTACAGTATGTTCGGGGTGCCTTATAGTTCAGCGTGTGGCTGCTATATTTTCGAGGAAACAGGGTATATACAGTATTTAATGATTCATTGGGAGCAGTGAGATAAACTGCGAGGGGATTTTTATTGCCCAGCTGGCCATCCTCTCCCTTCACATCACCGAGTCAATGGTGCCGCCACAAACTACTTAGGAGGTTAACCTCCTGAGCTTTACCCCCCAAAGCCAGTAAGGGCGCAGTTTGATCTTGGACCAAACTGCGGCCATGCCGGGATCGGGCACAATTGCCGCTTCTCCATGAGCCTGCAACGTTTCTGCTTTGCTGCAGGCTCACAGAGTTCTTACATCCCGAGTCTTCAGCGTCATCGGTGAACCCGAAAGGGGGCGGCGCCATAGACCTCCATGTTAATGGAGGGGGTGTCTCTTTTCCCCGCACACATCATCGGCGTCTTATTGACTACGGCGGTGTGTAGAGAGCCGGGGGAGAGCGGGGAGTACACTGTATTGCACACAATTGCCCGGGCAGTGGATTTTCGCATGAAAAGCCTGTAACAGCAGGGAGGTTAAAGCAGATATATACTCAACATAAAAATATATACGGTATATACCATTAAAGCTTTGGCAAAGCATAATCGAAAAACTTTTTTTTTAACTGCATTAAGGCAACTTGGTTCCTCTAGATCAAACATGGGGCAAACTAAGGCCCGTGGGGCCAAAACTGGCCCTTTAGTTTTTAAATTTGGCCCTTTGTCACCTTGGTGTCAGGACGCTTTGGCTCCCCTCATTCCCTGCAATACATAAAGATAACACCTAGCTAGAGAATAATGTTTTGGATTCTTTCCTAGAGGTCCTTGTTTTTTTTTGCAATACAATGTTTAATCTTCGCTATCAAAAGCTTCTATTTATTAATATCCTGTCCTAGCTATGAGGACTTCGGACCCCTATGCCAGGGTGGCCCTTGGTCCGGACCCTATGTCACAGTGAAAAACCCATTGTGGCCCACAAGTATAAAGTTTGCCCACCCCTGCTAGATTATTAGACTGTAAGCCCGATCGGGCAGGGTCCTCTACTCCTCCTGTGTCATTACCTGTACCTGTGTGTTATATTGTGTTTGTATCTCCACTCTGAGGGCTTGTTTCCATTACGTCGGGAGCCCTCCGTTAAGCGTACACGCTTAGCGGGGGTCCCCGACGTAGCAGATAGACTTACCTGCTCGGCGGACGGGTCTGTCTTCATTGCGCCGACCCGATCCGCCGGTGTCAGGCTGAACGTAGTCGAGAACGTTCAGCCTGTACACCGGCGGATGTCTAAACAGACCATCCGCCGGCAGGCTGAGTCTATGGGATACGTCGGGACCCCTGCTTAGCGTATACGCTTAGCGGAGGGATCCCGACGTACAATGGAAACAAAGCTTTATACTATTGTATTGTACAGCGCTGCGTGATATGTTTGTGCTATATAAATAAATGATAATAATAATAATACACAGTGCAGGGCCCTCTTTCCATGCTCCAGGAGCCTTACTGACCACTGAGAAAGAGTCTGGGACAGTCGGGAACTCTGGGGCTTAGTGGTTCTAGCAATCCTGTAGGCCGGATATGTCCTGGTTCTCTGGCACCACCTAATGGAAGACCACCAATTCTGCAACCATACTGTCTGCACATTGCACAAAAACACAACAGACACATCTGCAGAAAGTTAGTTTATTTCCCTCTCTGTCCCCCCCTTTTTTTTTTTTCTTTAAGATTTTGAGCTGGCCGTTATAGTCAAGTCCACACGACAATAAATAAAGTAAATCATACACGTTATAAGTATATACATCAGGTTACAAAATCATCAGCAACAAGATATAGAGCATCAATCAGCAGGATAGGAAGGCAGGCTTACTGTACAGAAAAACCACCCCTGGTTCCAAGTGCAATAAAGTCGGTTATTACTATGTAGTTATTGGTCGCTGTAGTAGTGTAGTGACTCGCCCCTGACCTTCCCTTATTGACAGAGGTAAAACATACAGTGCAAAGGACAACCTACCTGCAATCACCATTCAACATTTTTAAACAAAGTTTTTTTTTTGTCACAAATATTTTTCGGGAGATTATGACTCTCAAATTAAATAAAAAAACTTTTACTTTAGACACAAAGGAATGTCACAGAAGTGTGTAAGCCGTCTAGTTACCCCATAGTCGACCCTAATGCCACCTTAAGACATATTTGTATTAGGAATACTTACCTGCCACAGAAATGTGACCGGGATCAGCAGAGATCTCCATTGTAATCCTACAGAAAAGTCCACATATCACCCTGTTGTGGTAAAATCCTTTAAATAAAAAATATTGCACTAAAATCAGAGTGACAGAGAGCTCTTTGGGCCTTTAGCAGTGTCAAATCCTCACTTTTATATGGGGGGAGTCCAAACTTTTTGTAAATGGACAGGTTATGTGAAGTGAAATATGTGTGTGTGGGGGGGGGGGGGGGGTTGGTTGCGACCATTCAGCCTGATATTCTTGAAACCATTAATATTAAATATAAAAGAATGACACCATGGGGCAGATTTCTTCCTTCACACATACTTGGTATTAATATTGCAAAGCATTAGCTATTTACTGCCATAACGGTTGCCCATAGATATGCTGATACTTGTTCTCCTCCCAGCTGTCCAGCCACACATCACCTAACCCCAGAGGTCCTGACCATTCCCCTATCTATCATATAGAGAATCAGTGAGAAGATTCCCAGTACTGCTCACCCTTAATGCTGCATCCTGATAGTAGGGATAATCTGCATGATGAAGCAGCCAGCACAGACAGGCACAACACATGGCTGTGGGTAAAGCTGTGTGGAAAGTTTGGACTGTACCAATCACAGGGGGGAGTAGGCAAATCAAAGACTGTGCTGCAGCTTAAAGGAGATTGAAGTTCTCCTCCTGACTTGCAATTTAGCCATGTATACCAAAACAATAAACCAGAAGGTGGTTGGAAAGTTTGGAATCACCCCTTTATTAAATTCATGAGGCTGTGGGCCATCAGAAACTTAAACACGGGTTGCAATTGGCCCCTGGCTGGGACTTTGAAAATGCCTAATATCTCTATTAGGAGTTGTGGCATGGATGGATTCCGCATTAAAAAAAAACCCGTCTGTGTTAAAATGGTGATTGAAACCCTCGATACTTAAACCCGGCGTATGACTCTGCATGGTGATTCCAATCCCCCTTCCATCAATGGCCATGGTGAGGACAGCCTACATCCTGGATGGCACAGGAGGCATTTGTAGTGTAGTACAGGGTGGCACACTGGGAGCATGCTGCATTGGAAGCAATCTCCTGCATAACCACCCTGACCAATGACCCCCAATCTTAATGGGATTAGCAGACAGTATAGGTTTCCTTCAACTGTATATAATAAATAATGAACATGAAAATATATTTAAAACCAAACTCCCTATTTTTTGTTTCACTGTATCAGAAATCTCATACCATAGACAACAATCTTATGATAATTTAATATTTAAAAAGAAAATCCAAATGAACGATGTATCAACACGATCAGTACAATGGTCTTAAAGCAAACTTCGCTTGAGAGAAGAACATCTAAATCCCGCAACACTCCAGGCCGAGGTGCACTTGGGGTGCAAAGGGACTTGGGAAGGTAAATGTGACTGACATCTACATTTCCGAGTCTACTTCCACCTAGCAGCCCGCGCAGTGTTCGCCATACTTAAAGTGGACCTACTCGGATGAAGAAGCTCTGCCGTTCGGGACCTGGTTGGAGCTTTGCGCTCTGACGGAGCAGGAGTTAAGGAGGTGCCTCTGACAGCTTCCCTACCGCCTCAACTCCCACTCTGCCGGTAAGAGCACAGCTCCAACCAGCAGAGTGGGAAAAACTTGTAGTATTTTTCGGGGATTAGACTCTGCATTAGACTCTGCTGTATAGGGTGTGTCCTGTACAAAGAAGCGTCTAATGGTATAAATAAAAATACAGTTCGCTGGCTATGGCCTGCTATTATCGGCACTAGAGGTAAACTGTCAAAATGAAGCGACACTCCACACCCCAGTGACGTCCCTCAGCGGTGTGCTCAAGGGCATATGGGAGGGTAGACATCACCCTCCTATGTCTCCTTGCTCCCAGCAGCCAGCCATGTCTGATTTTGGCGACGCTGGAGGGGCGGAGCATCACCGGACTCATATGGGGATTGCTGAAGGGAGGGAGACCAGAAAAGTTTCGCTCCTTCATCTTGTAGCCAGGAGGCCCGCACACTCCAGGCATGACAGCACGGAAAGGTAAGTATTTTTTTTTCCGCTGTCCCTGGATAAATGCTGCAGGGAGGCGAGTTATGTGTATATGTTTATTTCTTTTAATGTTTTAAGTTTACATCCACTTTAACAGGTCCAGTTCTGGCCGATCGAGTCTCACTCCTCCATCTTGGAAAAGGGAGAACAAGACCTGGTAAGTATGGTGAGAGGCAAGTATGTAGGTTTTAACATTGTACAGCGCGGTGCCAAGATCCAGCCTATGGAAAGGTAAGTATTGTGTTTTATGTATTTATTTTACACGGTACAGAACCGCTTTAAGTTTGTCCCTTTGGTCTTTATTACTAGGGGGAGGGGCTAAAGATTAGTACTATTGCACTGCTAATGAATGAGCTACTAGGGTGGTATAGAATTGTTTTGGCACTGTGCAAGATTTGGCAGGAGCTGACGGGGTAGATATGCGCGTGTGTGATTGCACATTGGGATCATGCAATATACACAGACTAGCTAATCAGTGACGCGCTGTAAAGACAAGAGGTTATCCGTGTGGTGACCCGTCAACCACTAATCATACCACTGCTACAGCAAACTAGATGTGTTTAGGTGCCATTGGTTACAGCACTTGTTACACTATTGCTATTTACAGTTACAGAACTATCCTGCGTGGGGTTCATGTTAATGGACACGTGAACATTGGTACCTTTACAGCAGGAGTGTCAAACTCTTGGGGGACCATGGGGCCCACCACCCTCGCTTCTGCATGTGCGCAAACGTTATAATAAATATTTTTGCATTACTCGTGTTCTCATCTTGGTCTTCCAACCCAGAGCATGGTAGGCTGACATGAGATTGGCCAGGTATACAGAAAATTGCCTATCCATACAATTTAAGGCCTAAAAGCAGACCTACCACTATAAATTCATTGTTAAATTTATAGGACTAGAAGTGCCGATAATAAGGACGGATGCATAAAAAAAAACCTGATCTGTGAAGAGTAATTTAAGAAGATCCCTTGCAACCCCTCCCCTCTCCCTGTGTTGTGCCACCCCCAGGCAAATCTCTAATATCGGCTCTGCATTAAAACAAATGAAACATATGTTCCCATAGAAAACCACTATAAATGCCCCCAGTGGCCACTTGCACTATTGAACCCTGAATTAACTTCAGGAAGCCTGGCAAATAAAGATAGAATCGCTCATATGATTCCAGGGAATAGCATATTTTTGTTAGGATTGTGGAGTGCTTATAGTGCCACCATAAAACCAGCTCAGAGGTAAATCGAACTTAAATTTTACATACTGTATTTTTCGGGCCATAAGACGCACCTTTTCACCCCCAAAATCAGTGGGAAAATAGTGCCTGCGTCTTATGGTCCGAATGCGCGACCCTCGCGGCCGCGGGTGGTTGCACCTTGGCTTCCCGCCAGCTCTCCCGAGCTCCCCCGAGTCAGATGAGAGATGTGGCCACAGCTAGATCCCTCATCTGTACTGTACTGTTTCTACCAGCAGAACGCTGCTGATAGAAGCAGTACATCAGGGAGACATACATAGAAGCAGCCGGCAGCATCCATGTCTGCCTGTCAGCTCCGATCTCCGTGCAGCTCACAGGGGAGAGAAGAGGGAAAGAAGTGTGCAGAATCCCTGGCTCGCCCCTCCTTCGCCTGAAGTGTGCTCTCTAGTGACACCATTTTTGTGGCCGAAATTGGGTACTGCAGGGGATTTTATTTTCAACTGAGAACATTTCACATTTGTTTCGGTTTTTCCTGCTCTAAAAACAGGGTGCGTCTTATAGTCTGAAAAATACGGTATATATTTTTTAGATTTTGAGCATACATCCACTTTAACCTCATGGCAGCTTTTGGTTCCCTTCCGAGGCTAGTTATTGAACATCTGAGCACATTGTAGACTTTAAAAGGGCTGGTTAGGGTTGTCCTGGAAAGATCAAAGGGGGGTGGGGGGGAGCTGACCCATGGTAGGCCAACATGAGATTGAGAAAAGGAAAATTATATGTAAACATGGATAGACAATTTTCTGTATTTTACCACTAAATATCAAATTTACCCCAAGTTTTTCAATTTAGCCCACTCTTTATATGAGTTTGACACCCCTGCTATAGGGTCATGAATACTGTCACACTTTACAGATCTAGTGTTAAGGTCACCATACACCTTACAATGTTACCATACAATTTGTGTAAAATCCACTTTTGTTCTACCAAAACGAGTTGTTGGTAGATCTAAAGGAAATTGTATGGAGTGATCTAAAGGTGTATGGGGGCAGCAGAGCTGCTGATAGAAGCAGTACATCAGAGAGACATACAAGGAAGCAGCCAGCCGGCAGCATCCATGTCTGCCTGTCAGCTCCGATCTCCGTGCAGCTCACAGCTGTCAAGAAAGGAGAGAAGAGTGATGAATCCCCTGCTCCCCCCTCCCCTTCTGCCTGAAGTGTGCTCTCTAGTGACACCATTGTTGTGGCTGAAATTGTTGTGGCTGAAGTTTTATGGTTCGTTGCGTCTTATAGTCCGAAAAATATGGTAAATGTCAATAGGCAATTAAAAAAACCCCCAAACAATATGAATATAAAACTGGTTCCTCAAATCACTTACCTATGAGCAGCTCAACATTGTTTCCCAGCCATGTACCCAACAATGTTAAATACTACCATACCCCTCTTATATGTACCAAGCTATGAAGTGCTGAGCTCAGGTATGGGGCAACAAATAAAGTTAAGAAATTTCCCATGTCCTCTGCTGGACAGTGTACAGTTTTTTTTCCCCATGATACACTAACACTTGTTCACATTACGATTACACTAGGCGGGTTCTCTCACACTGAGGGGGCACCGGTGGTGTTACGGACCATGTTCCTCAGAGACATTAACGGATCCCAATAGAGGTAAGTTACAAACTTCCTTGGTTCTACGCTCTTCATATTATCGAGACCCAATAGATGAGGGGGCGAGCGTCCAGTTATGAGGCAGTTGCAGAATTCGAAGTTGGAACTCTTTAGTTTTAGAATTCACTACAACGACCAGATAGATCCCAAAGTCAATAGAACCCTGAAGTTTGTTTCCATTAAAGAGCGATCGGTCATGGTCTGATCATCTTCCACTGTTCAATGACTTTCATGGAAACGTTCTTTTCTTTATCCTCTTGTTCAGAAAAGCAGCTTTACAAGTTCACACTGGATACTGGTGGTTCCAGTGTTCACCTTTATGATGTTAACTTGGAGTAGCTGGGAGGAGAGAACTTTCGTCGCAAGTATTTCAGGACGTAGAGGGGTAGACAGCTGACCAACGTGATGGCAGTTACTTTCCAAAGAAAGGACAGGGTTGTGATGAAGTAAACATCTGCGGTACACAAAGAATAGGTAGAATCGCATATAGAAGGAAATACATTAATAAAGCCATGAGACATAGAGAATATATATTTTGTTCACAAAAAGAATTCCAATTTTCCCTATAAATTGGAAACCGGCCCTGATTAAAAGGGTGATGTAGAACAAAGGAGGACCCAACCACACATCCCCTTCAAGGACCCCACATAGTTATAGTGCGAAGTTGCCACCACAGAGGCAAACAAATCTATTCTCTGGCACTGTGCGAGCTGGGCTTAAGCTGCCCTGCTCAGATGCAAAAGCTCTGCCGTTAGGGACCTGGTTGGAGCTCTGTTCTCTGTCCGGTAGAGTGGGAGTTAAGGAGGCAGGGAAGCAGGGCTTAAGCTGCCCTGCTCAGATACAGAACCCTGTGCCGTTTGGGACCTGGTTGGAGCTCTGTTCGGTAGAGCGTGAGTTAAGGAGGCGGGGAAGCTGGGCTTAAGCTGCCCTGCTCAGATACAGAACCTTTGCGACCTGGTTGGAGCTTTGTTCTCTGTCCGGTAGAGCGGGAGTTTAGGAGGCAGGGAAGCTGGGCTTAAGCTGCCCTGCTCAGATACAGAACCTCTGCCGTTTGGGACCTGGTTGGAGCTCTGTTCTCTGTCCGGTAGAGCGGGAATTAAGGAGGCGGGAAACTACCTCTGACAGCTTCCCTAATGCGTTTTTTTCAAATTTCAAATATTCACGATACTCTGAATTGGGAAGCTTATGGCCATGGATCGCAAATATATAATTGCAATGCGAAAATAAATAGCAATGTGACCATTCATTTTGAAGGTACTTGCGAGGCGATTATAACTGTGAATCTATTTTCTAAATGCAAATATTGCCTGTGCCGCTCATCACTAACGATGATGATGATGGTTTCATCATGGTTTTGATTCAAAGATGAGAGCAGCTTGTTCATGACAAATATTTCTAACTTGCCGATTGGTTGACTGACCACCATCACTATATAAAATTTATATATTAATATAACAATTGTTAAATATCACCAATACATAGAGGAATTTAATCCTAAACATTTGAGTAAAACACGGAAGTTACTGAACCTTTGGAAAACATTAACCTGTTTAGCCGGCTGGAGCCCAGTAACAGTTTCTTACCCATGAGCAGTAAACTGTATATCACTGGTGTATTACTCCTGTATTTGCAGTAAACCCAATTGCGAAGGGAAGCGTGCTGAGGTGTGCGCGTTACACGCGATCTTTACTTGCGGCCTTTTAAGTAAGGGAAGAGCGGGCCAGGCCGGCTCATGTCATAGGATGTGGGGGTCATGCGAGGTCAGCGCAGACATCTTGTGGGTTTAGATAGAGTGGAGTGATACTAGACGATGACTGACGGACTGTAGACGGCACAAAACAACGCTTCGTTATCTTTATGATTTATATCCACCAGGGGGGGAAGAGAAAACACATTTGTTTCTGTCCCTCTGACCGGGATCATTAATCCAAAAGAAAGATATACTGAACTGTGCCTGGAAGAGCTATGAAATCTGAAACAAAAAGTATCTTTTGTATGCTAGAAAGATTTTAAAAATGATGCTTAAACCAGCCAAACTGGATGCAGAAGATTCACAGTTTAATTGTCCACCAATCCACCAAGTAAGGATCACTCATGCACACCATTGCCCTTTTTAGCCTCTGTATAGCAGTGTGCTGGTGCGCTCCTGTGTGTGGTTTACCTGTCTGTAAGTTTCTTTGTTACCAACAGTGACCCAGCCTGATTTCTGACATTGCTTGAGCTCTGCCTATTCTGACCTCGGATTGTCCCTGACTTCTGCCTGCTCTGACCTCGGATTGTCCCTGACTTCTGCCTGCCCTGACCTCGGATTGTCCCTGACTACGTCTCCTGCCTTATCCATCTCTACCATGCTTTATTGGACTGACCTATGTGTATGAATCTTGGTTCCTTTTCTGGATTTCCTAATAATGCCTGTTACCTGGATATCTGGTGTTGGCGGTGATTGTGTGCCCAGGTACAAGTGGTCTTTTGGTTTTGAATTTGAAAAGCCATTGTAATGACTAGTGAAACCACGACTTGCTATATACTGCTACAGATTTGATTTAGTACTGCAGATGTGCACCTATAACTATAGTTTTTTTAAAGAGGTAAAGCCCCTCATACACCTTTAGATCACTTCATACAATTTCCATTAGATCTACCAACAACTATATAGTTACGGGTCCTCCCTGATAGAATACACAGTGATTGGAAGGTATATATCACTGTTATGTAGTGGCAGGTCCTCCCTGATAAAATACATAGTGATTGGAAGGTATACTGTATATCACTGCTATGTAGTGCCGGGTCCTCCCT
>CM070042.1:32234980-32249336 GCA_036250615.1 Ptychadena robeensis
GGGGGGGGGCCTAACACATCAAGAATAAGTGGCCTACCTACTCTAGACAGCGAATGTCCTACTCCCCCTCACTATTAATATTGTGGTGTAAGCCAAAGGTTGATATGAAAGTTTCTCACCTATAAACTCGTGTAAGAACACAAGCGAAGCGATGTAACAGGACAGACTGAGGAGTTCCGCCACGATCATGAGCCAGTGCCACGTCTGAATGGTCAGCGCCACCATTAGTAGTTCAGTTAGGATCAAGGATGTAAAGGAAATGGCCACGATGTGGACAAACTCTGACTCAAACAGCAGCAAAGCTCCGTACATGATGATGCTCCCTGGGAAGGAGAATAAAGAGTTACTGAAAAACTCCGACCAACAACACTGTATAGACTATGTGACCTCAGAAGGGCCATGATGACCGGAACCTCTGGCCAGCAGAGAAAACAATTGCAAAGCTGTGTGTGAGTGGACAGAAGTGGACATCTGTATGTAAGCAGGCAGCTTTCATAGGGGTCAGCTTAACCTAGGGGTCCCAAATGCTAACGCTTCCTGCTTTCATACTGATCATCCCTCTGCAGGGCTGTGTATGTGAGCAGCAGCTTCTGTCCGCTCACATACAGAGCTGTGACAGCTGCAGATGGATGAATTCGGCCATGAATCGGCCGGTAAATCAATCAAAAAATGTATGAACATGTCGGGCACCCACACAAAGGGTGCCCGACCAATTAACGTCATCACACACAGACGATCTGCAGCAGAATCTGGAGGTAAACGACACGTCTATGCCCAGCTTTAGAAATTTTCACTCTGCATAGGAGTTCATTATAAATAATGGTCTACAATTTATTTTACCATATTTTTCAGAATATAAGACACACCCTGTTTTTAGAGCAGAAAGAACAGAAATAAAACATGAAATGTTCTAATAAGTTGGAAAAAAAATCCCCTGCAGTACCCAATTTCAGCCACAAAAAATGGTGTCACTAGAGAGCACACTTCAGACAGAAGGGGAGGGGATGAGTGGGGGGGGGGGGGATTCATCACTCTTCTCTCCCTTCTTGCCAACTGTGAGCTGCACTGTGATCGAAGCTGACAGGCAGACATGGATGCTGCTGGCTGGCTGCTTCCATGTATGTCTCTCTGATGTACTGCTTTTATCAGCAGCGCTCTGCTGGGCGAAAGTGTGTCTTATGGTCCGAAAATATGGTGTTTAAAATATGCTTAATAATTCCACACTGTTAGGCTAGGTTCACATCAATCTATCAGATGATTGTAGCCAACAGGCAGACATACATGGAAGCTTCTAGCTGGCAAATGAGGGATCTAGCTGTGGCCACATCTCTCATCTGACAGCTCGGGAGAGCCGGCGTAAAGCCAACGCGCAACCACCCGCGGCTGAGCGGCCGCGCATTCGGACCATAAGATGCAGGCACTATTTCCCCCCAATTTTGGTCCGTCTTCGAAAAATAGAGGATATCCATACCTTGGTATATGCTGATCAGGACCCATATCAAGAACGTCTTGTAAGACAGCGGCCGTCCCTGGAATAGACAGAGACAGATAAGTATGTTATTTATGTTCCTAAATTTTCAACGGAATAGTTTTTATTTATTAGAAATACATAAAAAATGAACTTCAGGAACCAAACTGTTATTGTTCCTACATTTATATTCCGTATACTTTACCACATAAAGATTGTGCATATATTTGGACCTGCCTTTGTTTTTTTTTTTGGTGTTTTTTTTCGACCTAGATCTAGTATACATCGAATGTTATTTTGTTGTGCCTGATCGATTTTGGTTCGATTTAAATAATTAGCTTAGGGTCCCCATACACCTTTAGATCTCCTTTTGTTTTACCAAAACCATGTAATATTTCTAAACCATCAAGTCTGCCTGTGTTCACTCGCAGAGGACGCAGCACTACATAGTTGTTGGTAAATCTATAGGATATCTGACAGAGAAATCTAAAGGTGTATGGCCAGCTCTACTTACACATCAGTTGGCAGACCCAGTCAGCTGGGTGAAAAGAGGCCTCTCTCTCTCCCCTCTTCACCCATAACAAAGTCATATCAGCGTCACATCTGCGAGACTGGGTATTTCCTAAAGCCACAACTGCATCTGGGAGAGATATCCCAGATATCCTTGCAGCTTGTGGCATATTGCTGAGCCGATATGTAACACAGTGTGAGGGACAGTCTCTAAAAAGACACCCCTCCTGCTGTCAGAAATCGTTTTTGTTTTCTTTTAAAATCATAGATCTCTGCAGTATCGGCTGAGCTGCAGCCGATACTGCAGAGTGACCTACCATGTGGTAGGTCTGCTTTAACATGGAGGTCTGTGGCACCACCTCTTCGGCGTCAACCATGACACTGAAGACGCGGCGTTGAAATTGATATTCTGGCCCATCGCGATGCAGAATCTGTTTATATTGTTTCCTATTAAAGCAGCACACAGCAAGCACTCACCTTTAGCAGATCTTTGTACAGTTCCGGATACAACATGGCCACCTCGGATTTGACATCTTTATCGAGAACCAGAGAGAAGACGGGAAACATGGTGTAGATGGTGGAATACCTACAGAGGGAGAAGTTTATTCCTTTTGTTTCTTTATTGTCTTCCTTCTCTTTTAGCTGTACAATAGGTTGTATGATGACCCGAGACGCCTGTAGTAAGCTTATGCATCAGCATGATACTCCGCAGACCAAGTACTCGCGGGTTTGTTTAGAATTGATGTATTTAGGTTACCATGGGTTACTGCACTCCAATACTCTGCCAATAATGGATGACATAAGATGTATGAAGTGAAGGAGAGGGAAAGCAGACGTTCCTGCTGTCTGTATCATTAAGATTAAGCAAAAGCAGACGGGTTTGATTGAATACAAATGATATTAGAAGCCGTCCAGCAGCATGATGGATTAATTACTATAAGCTATTTTAGGTTTGCTCGTGTTTTGTTTGTAATTGCTGACGTAGATGTAGACGGAGATGGAATTATAACAACTGCCATGCTCTTTCTACAACCAATCCCAGCAGTGCCCTGGGCGAGCACCACCTTAGGCACCTCTGGGGGGTGCAGGTGAGTCACAGACTTAAGGTAGCCGTACACAGGGCGATTTGTCAGCAATCAAATGTCGATCGATTGCTGATCCAATCTTTCCAGGCGATCAAAAATCGGCAATTGATGGGATCGGGAATATATGCAACACCACCTTAGGAATGCGATTTGTGGTCGATTTGGACATGAGCCGATCTCCAAAATGGCCGATTCCACAAAATCCATCGATCAGAAAGGCTGCTGCATAGGGCTATTTGGGTCCATTAATGTACTCCGATTGCCAAACGATTGACCAAAAAACCAACATGTCAGTTCATTGTCTAATCCGATTTTTAGTTGATTCCGATTTTTTGGGGTCGATCTTTCAGGGTGATCAAATCCTGATTGACTGCCGATCGATTGCCGATCGAACTTGTGAACAAGCGCAGTGATCTATATGTCAAAAATCGAGTGGAAAATCGACCTGTGTATGGCTACCTTTAGGCTGGAAACACACATGCAGATATGGGCCAGATCGATGTGTGCGCTCATGCCCATCTATCTGGTCCATATCATGTGCGGCCATCCCAGTTTTCGAGCAGGACCAATCAATCCCTCTCGAAAACAGGGATATCAGACATGACCGTTCGTCACGGCCGATGTCCGTTTCTTTGCATGGAGACAGCAGGGTCTCCATGCAAAGCATCGTCTGAGCTGGAGAGAGAGCAGAGCTGTGTCTCCTGCTCCTCCGAAATCTGACAGCAGCGTGTTGACGTCATCCCACTGCTGCAGGGAACATTGGACGGCTCCAATATCAAACCGTCTGTACCCTGCTTTACAGATTCTGAGGGGGCTTGTTTCCACTAGTGTATTTGGCTGATCGCACCCTCCATTTTGCACAAGATCTAAACTTTTTTTTTTTGGGTGCAATTGAGCCCATAGAAAATTGATGTATGCTGTAAAAAATCGAGTCCCCAGTGAATAGGGGCGCGATTTTTGACCACGTCCATTCATGTCAATGGACGTGATTGGACACGTTTTTCCGCTAGGGCATGCGTTCGGGCGCGGCACGTGGTTAAAAGCGCGGTAGGGTAGCGTTCACATCGAACCCTAAATCGTGTCCCCACCCAAACGCGCACGGTTGCATACATGGAAACTGTCCTATCGATTTTCTATGCATGCATTCGCTCATGCATGCGTCCAATCAGCGGCTGAACGCACTAGTGGAAACAAGCCCTTACTCACCCGCACTCCTCTAGAGACTATCTTCTGTCTCCCTGGGGAGCCGTGTGCCTGATAGGTGGGGGGCATTTGGCCATCGGCATAATGCCGCCCTGGGAAACCGCCCATGTTACCCTTATGTAAATCTACCACTGAGAACCAGCATGACAACACAAGAGAATAGTGGACAGGCGGAGGCAAAGTGGCGTCACGTATACTGGGAATGCCTGAACAAGGCTTATAGATTCCAAACTGAAACATCAGTGACCTAGAAGTCCCTCTTTTTCAGCACAGGCCTTCATGAAGGTTTTAATATTTTGGTTTATTATTCACACCCTACTCAGAGGTTTTTTCGATTTCACAACCACACTAAAGGTGGCATGCAGAACGGGGACGATGATTCCAACGGGTGGTGCTGGAGAACAGGTAAGAGTTCTTATAAAGAGATCCTTTGTTTACATTCCACTTGAACCAGAGTCCAGCTTAGGGTAACAGCTTTCAAGTTTTTACCCCAAGCTGGACTCCAGGGCACCGCCCAGGAGATTAATACAATTTGGAAAAACAAGTTTGAAGATATTCACCATTGTTTTGCATACATAGATGTGTCTGGCATGTGGTTCCAATTCTGAGCCCCACCAATTAGGGTAGGGTTGCTCCCGCCTTGCTCTCTAAAAAAACAATCGGGTGCCAGTCTAAAGCTTAGGGCCGAAATCAGCTGCCAAATCGATCTAAGCCATTACGGACATGTCTAATTCTTAGATCACTCTAATACTTTAGATGGGGACATGTGTCCCCGTCCAAAGCACGGGTATGTCTTCTCAGATCCGTCGGGGATACCCAACGGGGCTGAGGACACAAAACCTGTCTGCAGCTGCTTGCTCTCTTCCTCAGAAGCTGTGAGGGGGAAGGGATTGAAGGAGCTAGCAGCTCCTCCATCTCTTTTCGTGCTAGGCTGCCAGCTCACAGACAGACTTGGTGACCTGGAAGCCTGTTCTCACAGCCGGGTCCCTGGATGCTGTCCGCTGTGTCCCCCTAGCTGCTTGAGCCCTGATGGCAGCCTGAGCAGCAAGGGGGGGGGGTTTAGGTTAGTAGGTGCCATCAGTCAGTTACACACCATTTTTATATATTCTAATTATTATTCTTACTATTATTATTATTATATGTTGTACTCTGATATAAGATACAAATGAGGAAGAAACTAGTTGTAAACTCATGTAGAAGAACAAAGGCCAGACATAGGTTCACGACTTGAATCCTGAACAAACCTTGATTATAAAGATAAAATCTGATTAAAAAGAAAAATGTAGATATAAAAATCTCTTCTTGCCCTGTGTGACTCACATGTACGGCTTTTCCTGACACAAATCCCACAACACAATGTGAGCCGGGGAGCGTTTAGGCAAAGGCCCGTTCTATATCCTGATTACATCACGGACGTCCCTAGGGTCCGCGGATTCAAAGGCCTGCGCTCTTTGAAAAGGATCGGGCAGGGAGGACTGGCCTTGCCGCGAACTGTGATACTGTACAAGGCCGGTCAGGAAGGGCGGAATAAAGAGATATGAAAATAGTAAGCAATTAATCCTTTTATGGCCTTCAAACTCCTTTCCAAATAAATGCTGGACATAAAAAGAGTTTTCTTGCTGAAAAAAAATAAGCGTTAATTCATTCACTTCCCAGCTGCCTAAAACAGGTTCAACTTTTATCAAAGAGAAGGATGAGAGATGTTTCTCATCACTTTAGACTCAAAGGCGTGTGATAAAAATGAACTTTTAGTTGTTATTTTTCCAACAAATATAAATTGGCATTGCACCCTATCATTAGCTTTGGCCTTTTTTGCAAAGGTCTCATAAAGTACAGTGTTTTTCCAAAAGTAAGACCTACCCCTAAAGTAAGACCTAGCTGCATTCCCCTTTCGAGGCTTCTAATATAAGCCCTCCCTTGAAAATGAGACCCAAAGTATTTTACCTGCTTTTTCTGTGGCTGTCAGCAGCTTAGAAAGCGCCCACAGGTCCTTGTGTTCGGGTACACACAGTAAGCAGAAGCGGGTGAATGCCGCCCCCAGAAAAATAATAATTAAAAAAAACTTTCTGAAACCAGAACTGGGCTCAGAATAGCTGGAAAAAAAGCTTAGACGGCAACGAAAACTTGTGGCCATTCGATATGATAATTCAAACAAGTTTTACATGAAACGCGGAGAAACAGACCAAGGTCCAAATTTGTTGGGACCTCTCCCTATAAACTATATGTTGGAATCTGTGCCACACCCTATAAATTCAAAAAATAAATACAAAATCGTGCAACATGTGCTTTAAAGGCACGTTGTAGTAATTGGACTATATAGATGGTCAAGTTGAATAAAAATCTTTTTCTTTATTAAATTTGTTTATAAAGGAATCAAGGAAATGCAGACATTAAATGCAGAGATTGTACATATAACGTGTGTCAATTGGTGCATTCCAATGCGTTTCGCCTATGACAGGCTTCCTCAGGGACAGATAATTTATCTTCTGTCATTAGATTGTTGTCGATTGTCCCTGAGGAAGCCTATCATAGGCGAAACGCGTTGGAATGCTCTAATTGACGCACGTTATATGTACAATCTCTGCATTTAATGTCTGCATTTCCTTGATTCCTTTATAAACAAATTTAATAAAGAAAAAGATTTTTATTCAACTTGACCATCTATATAGTCCAATTACTACAACGTGCCTTTAAAGCACATGTTGCACGATTTTGTATTTATTTTTTACATGAAATGCACTGTATTGATTTAGTACAGAAATGCAGTCTAGGGAGGTTAAATTACCGTATAAGCGGACTATAAGACGCACTTTTCCACCCCCAAAATCAGGGTGAAAAAGTGCCTGTGTCTTAGGGTCTGAATGCATAACACAATGGCGGCAAAGAGATTAGCCAGGGAGCTGTCAGATGAGAGATGCGTGCACGGCCGGTGTCGGATCTCCCATCTGAACTGTATTGCTTATGCCAACAGAGCCCTGCTGATAAAAGCAATGCAGAGAGAGATAGATAGATAGAACTCCTACCTCTCTCTCTGGGTCTGTGGAAACTGTAATCACTCTGCAGCTTCCACGGACACAGGCACAGCCAGAGAGGGAAAGGAGAGACTCTGCAGCCGTTCCCCCCCGCGGCCCTCCTCCTCCCAGTCATTGAGGAAGATGACGTTGTGCTGTGATAGTACTGCTGCTAGTAACATCTACTGGCTGAATTTGATATGGAATTTATTTAATCCCTTGCATTAACGCAATTGATGTGAAAACGTATAAAAAAAAATTCTGGTTTTCTGCTCTAAATACTGGGTGCGTCTTATGGTCCGAAAAATAGGGTACTTAATATTAATTCATAAAAAAGACCCACCCAAAATTAAGCCCATTTTTTGCACCTAATATAGGACAGTGTCTTATTTTTGGGGTAACACGGTACATATTACATACAGTATATAAGTGCTAGCTTATAGATCCACTCCTCTAGGAAGTCTTTTCAAAAATTGTGGTTTATATGGGAACTAGAACCCATTAGGGCAATGGATGTTGGATGAGAAAATGTGGCTTGTTATCACCCTTCCAATTCACCCACAGGTGATCAGCAGAATCTGACAAAACTGGTCAAATAATTTCTTCATGAAGCTGCCTTTGGAGCACAGCAATGCTTTAACAGAAAAGAATAATGACTGGAAAGCTGGATGCCCATGATTGCCTAATAAGTGCTTGATATGAGATACCTGAATTTGCTGTCCATTTACATTTGGCCATATCATTTCTGTGGTTAATTCCCTTCGGCCAATATCAATATCAGGGCTGCCTTGAAAGTTTGTGGAAAACACTAACAACCCCATACATGGCAGGTTTTTGAGTTAGATTCCTTTACAAACGATCGTCATGCACATTCGTGGTGATCGCTCATTCGGGAATGGAACGCTGCCCATCTTTAGCATTCACCTTAATCATATCCGCCAGGGATTGATTCCCCCGGGTGGTGCGCATCGATTCCCGAAACGATCTGTGAATCTTGTGTTGTGATCGATCGCACAACGATCGCTGGGCAATCAAGCCGTGTATGGCTGACTGAACAAGAACCTGTTGATGGAGGAGGCTTTAACCTTTTGGTTGCCCCTCCTGTGTTATCTTGTGTGAGATAAGGTGCTGCAAGGAAGCCTCACCTTTTTTGGAATGCTTCTAGCAATCTGTGCTGGCAGAGGATCGAGCAGTCAGCCGACTTTTCTCAATATAGAAACTAAAAGCAGAAGCCCTGTGCTAGTGTCTTACACTGCCCTCTAGTGGCCATGAACACACATTACAGCAGAGGCCTTGTAAGCAGTATTCTCCCTACATACAATGTTTCAGGCCATTAAGGAAAAACATGACTATACCGCGTCTGTAGCAAAACCCCACTTGGTGAAAAGCAGAGGAGAGAGTGTAGATCGGACGTGGGCAAACCAACTTTTTTAAATATACCGTCCTAGCTACAAGAACTTAGGACCCCTATAGCCCTCAATCCGGCCTCCATGTCGCATTTAAAAACCCATTGTGGCCCACAAGTCAAAAAGTTTGCCCGCCCCGGTGTTGGCATGTCTTGTTTATTTGGGAAAAGTTCTGTTCAATCCTCATGGTGAAGGACCTGGAATGTATGTGATTTTGTATCTAGATGCAGCCTCAGACTAAAGGTAGCCATACACAATTCAATATTTCCCTTTGATCAACCAAATAATCGATCTGTTTACGTCAACCGAACGGGAATCAATTCCTGTCCACCTGGTACGACCAACAGTGATCGATCTTACAGAACATTGATCGGACATGTCGGTAAATTTCAATAGATCGTTTATACTTACATGTCAATTTTTGGTTTCTGGGCGCCCTCTTGTGGCAGAAAGCGGTAACGACACATTATTAAAAGAGAATCGATCATTTGAAACATGGATGACCCTGGGTGGTGATACAATCGATCGATGTTCGACTGACTCAGGATAAGATCGATGAACCATCGTGCAAAAGTTGACACATGTATGGCTACCTTTTGAAAGGTGTATGATCTGCATAGAAAATGCAGATTGGACACTGTGGTCTTTTTTTCCGGCTGTGGACAAAGCAGCAGTGGACACAAGCCCGAAGAGTACCTGTCTCTTAAAAACTGTAGTTGGTACTTAAAATATTAAACATGACATTGATATGGGAGGCAGCACCTAACATTGTATTGATTATCATCATCATACCACTCATACTGGAACAAGGTCCAAAGAATGATGTACTTACCCGATGATGAGGAATCCTTGGTAAAGAGGAACCGAGGCAAAGTAAAACACAGAGGAGAAGACAGCCTGGAATGACAATGGCGACATAATGAGCATTGTATGCATATTGATCTGACATATAACTCAGTATATGACAGCAAGCACCAAACTGTTCACATTCTCTGATAGGTATTCTGATGTCTAACTACAGTCACGTACATATTACCGTAAGATGCACCTGACCAGAAGACGCACCCAGTTTTTAGAGCAGGAAATCAGAAAAAAAATATTTAATGTGTTTGAATGAATTAGGCAAAAAATCCCCTGCAGTAACCAATTTCATCCACAAAAATGGTGTCACTAGAGAGCACACTGTGGCATCTCTTCTTCCTCACACACAGGGAAGGGAGGGGGGGCCCCGCGTAGGAATCTGCACTCATATCTCCCTGTACGCTGCGTTGCATTGGCTATATCTGCGATGTTCTTCTGCAAATATAGCCAAAAAAGCCAGTTCAGCTGGGAGATCCAGCTGTGTGCGATCTCCCATCTGCCGGGAGAGCCAAGTTGCGATCACTGGCGGCCAAATGGCCGCGGGTGGTCGCACATTCAGACCATAAGACGCAGGCCCTTTGGGGTGAAAAAGTGTGTCTTATAGTCCTAAAAATACGGTATTTGTAATTTTAGAGAGTCATGGTATCATGTGGTCTACACAGAGAACACATTAACATAGATGTATCTGTACCAGAAGAACTTAAGACAATTACACCCCGGAGCTAAATATTAACCATATTTTTCGGACCATAATGTTGACATTAGCATACAAATGCATGCAGATTGAAATTGATCAAGAACAGTTGAGGGCCCTGCCCAATCAGGCTTGCAGTCTAACAGGATGGGGAACGAAGTGCAATCTAATAGGACTGGCAGGGTGGCGGATAGGAATGAGAAGATGGTGGCCCATACTGAAGAGGGTGGTCTTCAAGAATTGGTAAAAGGTATAAGCAAGTCCAATGGGGCGAGGGAAAGAGTTCCAGAGAGTGGAAGCGGCTCTGGAGAAGTCTTAAAGCCGCGCGTGTGATGATGAAATGATTAGCTCATACATACAATACAATTTGCATGCTGAATTTTCGGCATATCATTGACTAAATCTAGTGCCCACAATCCAAACACCTCCATGCTCAGTATGCAGAGTTGGTGCCATAGTAGATCAATCCTTTTTGGCGGGCCTGGATTGAGCTTGAGAAATCGTCAGCTACCCCCCTCCCTCTTCCATGTGTGAGAAGCCTATGTGACAAGTGCTCACTAGAGGCACACAGTGGCTGAAATTGGTATTGCAAGGTGTCATAGACCCACCCCCAACTGGTTAGGCCGTCAAAGACCCGCCCCCCCCCCACTGGTAACGCTGTCATAGACCCACTCCCAAGTTAACTATGCCAACTGTCCTATGCCTATCTGCCTGGAGCATAGCTAAATGTGACTACCTTATCTAACACCAGAGCTACACAGTATACATTATATTGTTATTCTGTAGAGATTAGGTTTGTAGAGTTTGTGTGAGGTCATTGTGAGCGGAAAGCAGAACAATGATGAGTGAGCGCTCCGTACTCTCAGGAGAGGAAGTATGGGGTGAAAGTATAAAGCGGATTGTGCAGTAGTTGCTGTAGAGTGATGAGCTGGTGCTGCGATTCATTGCGCCGATATAGCAATTCAATTCATTCTTTTAGGAACATGTTGAAGGAAGATGTTGAAGTAACATACAAGGACACATAGAAATTATGGAATCGCCCATAGGAAATGGAGGAAGGCGAGAAGTGCTGGAAAGTTTCGTGCAGGGGCTACAATCCTGATCAGAACAGGTTTTCTAATTCAACCATTGCCTGGGTTATAAAAGGATTCATACCAAAGCCGAATCATTCACAGACAGGAGGCTAGGCCACGGTTACAAGCTCCATGTTACCTTCAGAATACAAGGCACGGGTGTCTTAAGCTGGCCATACACCTTTAGATCTCTCTGTCAGATATCCTTTAGATCTACCAACAACTATGTAGTGCGGGGTCCTCTGTGATTGAACACAGGTAGACCTGATGGTTTAGAAAGTCCCTCATATTACATGGTTTTGGTAAAACAACATGAGATCTAAAGGAAATCTGAAATCTAAAAGGTGTATGGGGGCCCTTATAGTCTGAAAGACATGATGCTTCACAATGGAGAATACATGTGTCAGACATGGACATACCAGTATGCACAATGCAAACAGAGAAGTTTCCAAATTATTAGGTAGGGGCCAAAAGCTGCCCAAATCTTTCTCCGATTAGTAATATGAATACTGGACGTGACTTTCGTGACTGATGTGCTTATGGGGACTAATGACCTTCAAACGGGAATCCAAACACTGCTGTGTCGCTAATACCCCCCATACACACACAGATTTTAGTGTCCGACAGACTAAAAACGATCAACTTATTTCAATCGGAGATTGATTGATGGAAAATAGAATATACCCCACATGGAATAACCAATTTTTGATAAAAAAAATTTAGTTTTGATCGTCCGTGAAATTGATCGTTTAATCGGGCGATTATTTTTTCAATCGGAAGTGCGGTGTACAGAGGGCATGGTCATTTGATGACAATGAAGTAATAGTATGCAAATGATCAAGAACATTCAAAATCCGTCGGTTACAAAATAATTTGTACTCAACCGATTGAAATTTTCCCAATTTCCCAACCGATTTTTTTCACAATTACGATCAAATTTAGTTGATCGGACCATGTGGGCATGCACCAATTTTCAGTTGTCCGATCTAAAAATATCTGTGCATGTATGGGG
This sequence comes from Ptychadena robeensis, assembly GCA_036250615.1. Lineage (NCBI taxonomy): Eukaryota > Metazoa > Chordata > Amphibia > Anura > Ptychadenidae > Ptychadena > Ptychadena robeensis. The sequence continues at coordinate 32,247,304 of CM070042.1, forward strand.
GCCATAAAGGTAGCCTTACACGGGGGGAGGCTGCAGCGTAATGACGTCATCATGCTGCAGTCTGTCCCTTATCTATCGAGGGAGAATCGAGACGCAGATGCCTACCTTAAGGGTGCCTTTTTTACACGTGCATTAAATCAAAAAAGTTGTTTATGTGGATGCACCTTATTTTACAGGAATCTTTAGCATGTCGGATTGCATGGCGGGGGAGAATGCATGTGTAAATGTACACTTACGGTCGGCATACATACGTATGCCGACCATAAGTGTACATTTACACATGCATAATACCTTAGTTTATGGTTTCCAGGTGCCCTCTTGTGGCAGAAAGTGGTCATGACACTTTAACATAGTTGTCTCTACAGAATATACAAACGGCTAAAGCTTGAAAAATTATTAGGAACTTTGACTTCAGTTGAGCGCCTCAAGCTCTTTGCAATGTGTCATTTAATGACAAACCACCCCCTGAACGTGACAGAAGGCGAAAAAACGATGAATAATGAAATTTTTTGTTATTTAAACAACCTCATTGACTTCAGAAAACGACCTTGCAGTGGATTTAAAATTAAATGCCTAAAAGACCAGAAAACGACCTTGCAAATGCCTGTGTAGATGAACCCTGATGTGCACTCGTTCGGGTAGGAGAGCCACACAGATTTTCAAATTTCCAACCATTTCCAACCTTCCCCCTCCGGCAGGGAAACCGTGCACCTGCCTGTTACTCCACATTGGAGAAAACACCTATAGACTGTTGTGTCAGAGGCTCCATGCCAGTATACACGATGCAAACACAGGAGAGGTCAAATTATTGGTTAGGAGCCAAAGCTGCCTCAATCTTTCTCCGATTAGGAATATGAATACTTTACATGACTTTTGTGACTGATCTGTAGGACATTGTATATCTGTAGTGTTTCAGTCGAATCAACTGGACTTGCTGTGTTTTTTGTTTCTTGAAGACGTTTCGCTAGTCATCCCAAACGTCTCCAAGAAACAAAACAAAAACACAGCAAGTCCAGTTGATTTGAATTAAACACTACAGATATACAATGACCTGGATGAAAGATATCTGTAAAGGTTCTCAAAGACATTGTGTTTATGTGGACTACTGATCTCTGAATCCAAACACTATTGTGTTCCTTTGTTTTTACTGGCCAGGGTCGGCACCAGGAGAAGGCGGGCACAGGCAGCCCACCAGGGGGGAATGCCTACGTCTCACAGGTCAAGCGGACGCAGGTAGGGGGCCCAATCGAGTGGCCACACAGACCTGACTGGGCAGGACTGGGCCCCCATGGCCCGCCCATAGTTCCGGCACTGCCACTGACTAATGTGCCACTGACTAATGAGACATCCCCCCAAAAAGAAGCACCCTTAAATTTTTGCCTCATGCTGAAAAATAAGGCACCCCTGAAGATACAGTGCTGTAACTCTGGACAGGGGGGATCAGAAGGGGCAATCACAATGACACAGGAAGATCAGAAGGGGTTACTAAAATGGTAATCCCCCTCTGAGTCTCCTGTGCCATTTTGATTCCCCCCTCTGCTCTCCCCTTTAAGTGATCCCCCCACCCGGATACCCCATTGCCGTATTCTTCTTCATGGAAAAATAACACATCCCCCAAAAATAAGACATAGGGCATCTTTAGGAGCAAACATTACTATAAGACACTGACTTATTTTGGGGGGTAACAAGGTAGTATCCCTACAATAGGGAAAGATAAACCTACCTCTGGCTCCCCTTCCATTTAGAATTGTCCAGCCCCGAAGTATGTTGGCTTATGTACATCTACTACCAACTTCTTAGAGTGGGAAGAGGAAGAGAAGCGATAAAGTTACATGATAGGCGTACATAAAAGCCAATCGGCGACTCAGCAAGTCCTTTGCCGCTCCTCTTCTCCTCTAGTGTTGGTGGGGCATCAGTAGACTGGCGAGTGCCTATGCTCCCTCTACAGGGAGTGCAGAATTATTAGGCAAGTAGTATTTTTGAGGAAAAATTTTATTATTGAACAACAACCATGTTCTCAATGAACCCAAAAA
>CM070042.1:32257658-32268167 GCA_036250615.1 Ptychadena robeensis
ATATTGGACGATACCAACTTAAAAGAAGATGTGTAGATAGATATAAATGTCAACATCATACTGATATAACAAGTTTAAGGTAGTTGGCAAGAAGATAGAGGTGATGGAGCATTAGAGGTCTCTAAGTTCAGCCTGTCTCGTATCTATCTATTTATTGAGTTACTAATTTAATTTAATTAACTGAATTCAGATAATCCCAGACACGTAAGGGAGATATACTACAACCTAACAGACACTCTTATCACCAACCATTGACGCTAGTGGACACATTATGACCTCTAGATTATATACTTCAAGGATCCTTGACAGCACTGATTCACTACTACATCTATGACTAACAGGACACTTCTTGTCAACTACCTTAAACTTGTTATATCCCTATGATGTTGACATTTATATCTATCTACACATCTTCTTTTAAGTTGGTATCGTCCAATATGACCCGCTGTTTGAACTGTCCTTTTTCTAATACCAACCCAACATATCACCTAATGTAGGGTCAATACCACCAATATTGGGATACATACTTATTTTATAATAATTTTTTTTTACTTCATTGATTTTGGTCACGATCTCCCACAGTCTGGCCGACATACCTGGGGTTCCCCGGGGGTCCCCGCATTTGTTGTCTGGGTGGGCGGCTGGTTAGGGGATTCATGGGCACCACGGACCTTAATTACAGCTCGGCGGCCGCCCGGATTCCTGCCGGGTGCTTGACCTTTCACTGAGTGGTTTGATCAGACGCTCGGCAGTACCTTATTACGTGAGGCAAATCCATCCTGAGATGGAAGGCAGCAGTGCTATCGAGGGGGGAAGTGGTCGTTTGTTTGGTGAGTCATTTTGACTTTTAATGGGTTGGTTCCCTGGAGGGATGACGAGGGTGGTCTGCTTCCCTTCCCCGTCCAGACTGTAATACCTGGCATATCACTGCCTCTCCATCCGCAGGTGGCTGTTGTTTGGAACCGCTCACCCACTCTTTTCCCCCATTATCCCTGGGCTGGCCATCTCGGACCTGGGCGGATATGTGTGGGGTGCCTCCTCGGACGCCCTGGGACCTCTCCAGATGTGTGGGGGTATCTTGACCAAATCTACCTGCCCCTCACCACTACTGTGGGCAGTAAGTAAATGCAATACAGACATTTGAATCTAGTGGTAACGTTGCAATCTTATTATGTGTCAATAATTTATATATCCTTTTTTAATGATAGATGATTGATGCACCTAATTATCTCCTGATGAAGCTACTTTAGCGAAACGCGCAGAGAAGGTGTTCTCGAATATTGTCATTTTTATTATTGTCTGCTATGTATATTGCAAAGGCTTGCCACCTAATGGAACTGCAATCTGTTGTATGAAATTGCGCTGTGCTATTCTGATTGTTACCTTATTGCATATCATGTATTGTGAACGCTATGCTTACCTTCACCTAATAAAGGATCAAACATTTTTTACGATTCAGTTGCAACCAATATGTGCCCTTAAAGTCCCCTCCTATCTACCTAACCTCTCTCTGACGGGACCCCCCCAAGCACTGCGCTGACGGACCACACAATGATGTGAAAACATGCCCTAAGAGTATGTGGGTGCCCTCTGCCCCTGCAACATTGCCACACAATTTGACACCCATATGGGTGACACCATGGGTTTCCAGCACCAATGCCTGCTGTAAAAAATACCTCCAGAGAATCCCCGGATATGACCAAGGCGCAGTCATGCTTTCTCCTAAATGCATTCAGCTCCAGGTGAGCTTCTCCACGGTTTGTTACCTGCAACAGTATAAAGAATATGTTTTAGATCCCAGGCTCTACAGAGAGTCCATGTTTATATACCCAGGGGTGCACATAAGTAGTACTCTAGTACTAGCTGTGTGTACCCACATTATTGTTACACAGCTCATATGCGTACTAACAACTTGGAGGCGCTCCGTGTCTGGGCGGCCGCAGCTACATGTTACATGTATACAATTTATGTCACTTGGATAACCGCAAGGAAACATGGATAACTATGAAAGGTTGCAGTTAGGGGAGTGACATTGGGATGTAAATTAATAATCCAAAAAAGGATTGGACTTCTAAGGGTGATTAGAGATCTGGGGGATGAAATCAGAGTAGGCATATGTAAGGGTAAAATCTGACAAGAGAAAAGCCCTGTGTGACAGCTGGAATATGACTATGAAAGGGTGACATTTGGACTGCAGGTAGTCTCAGGGATTAGTTACTAACCCAGAACATGTCAGGGTCACACTACTGAGATATGAGATCTGGGGGGGTCACACTACTGAGGTATGAGATCTGGGGTATCACACAGTGTTGTACTGTGAGAGTTACATGTGACCCAAAGCCAGCTGGTGACCTGTGGATGGAGACAGCTAATTGGAGACTCAATCAGGAAGAGGGTGGTCCATCTGCAGCAGAATCTACCATGCAGGAGGCTGACGCAGAGGACAGTGAGGGAGACAGTGAGGAAGACGACCCTACATATGGGTTGAGTACCAAACACCATCTTCTGGTACTCATCTGAGGAGCTCAGCGAAAAAGTTATGTGCACCCCTGGTTATATACACCCAATGTGCTTTCCAGGGATACTCACAGGCCGGAATATGTGTATGTCTTGGTTCCTGGTCACCAGATGGGCGTTCTTTGCCGTGCAGGTTGCCGTCTCTAACTTATCCCCGGTCAGCATCCAGACCTGAGGAGAACAACAAGCATCATCATTGAGAATGGAGCTGTTACCATAGTGTAATACATAACAATTATTGTTTTTTTTAGCAATTTTGAACATATTGGATACAAACACTTCTGGTGAAAGAGAGAAGGAGTTATCCACCAACAGTGTTTGTCTCCCAAATGATCACAAAACCGCGACAAACCGCTTTACCTTCATGCCTGCGTTCCGTAACGTCTCCAGGGTTGGCCGTACGTCGGCTTGGAGCTGGTCCTCCACTCCGGTCAGACACAGCAGTTCCATCTCCATCTCCAGGCTCTCTATGACAGTTGCCACTTTCAGCGATCGGTCATGAACACTAAGTTTGGCTTGGACATAGCGTGCCTGAGCAGGAAGAAAAAAAACATTGCTTTAAATATTCATTTGAACTCCAGATTTGAAGCAGGAATTCCCAAAGATCCTTGAAATACCGTGTTTCCCCAAAAGTAAGACTAGGCTGCATTCTCCCCTGTGCTTCTAATATAAGCCCTCCTCCGAAAATAAGACCTACCCAGAAAAAAAGCTGCTGTGTTTCACCCGCTTTCTAGGCTCTAGCCCAGAACGCTCGCATGTCCCTGCATTGGGGTACACACGGTGTGCAGCGCCGAGTGAATGCCGCCCCCAGAATAAGAAGTAAAAAAAGTCATGAAACTGAGCTGAGCTCAGAGAAGCTGATAAAAAAGTGACATCTTGTGGCCATTCTATATAATAAACGAATGTAACATGAAACGCACTGTACTGATTTAGTCTAGAGAGGTTAAATTATTATTACTTTTTAAATAAGACCTACCCGAAAAATGAGACCTACCCGAAAAATGAGACCTACCCAAAAATAAGACCTACCCAAAAATAAGACCTAGTGCATTTTACACAGTGATTATACACTATACAGTATAAAACAGCACTGTGTTTTTACACCTTACGGATGTACCTGCCCTTCTCTTTACTACGTCCTAATGCATTAATGGTCAAGCAGTCATCTGAAACCATTGGAGTCTCTTGCACTGATCCATTATTCATGTCCACATTCATTCTTCACATAAAGGAATCAGAAGAGTAGAACCTCTAGTGATCCTTTACTCTAGAAACAAGAACTGCATTGGCTTTTTTTTGCAATCTCACCTCGAAATCCTGATACTGGTCCTCCGTCAGGGACTTCTTAGCCACAACTAGGACGCGGAGACCCTCTCTGGCCATGTTGCCACACTGTGGATTTAACAGATTCAAAAGAAAATCATGAGAGTGCCAATAGAGGAGCCAATACAGAAGTCATCGTCTTATGGTTTCCTTCATTTGGCTAATAAGAAAGCTATTATCATTTGTTATAGGACTGACTGAACCATCAACAGGAGCTTCCAGTCCTAAAATAATCCTTATCATACCTGTGTGCTAGAAAAAAACATGGTTGGAAGATGGACGGGTAATCATGCAGTATGGGACACACCTTAAACTTGGGAGAAAGACAAAATATTTTTTGGCCATCAAATGCTCCACTGTTGGAGCTCTGTGCTGCGACCGGCAGAGCGGGAGTTAAGGAGGTGGGGAAGCAGTCCCTGACAGCTTCCCCTCCTTCAGCCTTGACGGCAGAGCTGTATGTGAGCTGGATAGCTTGAGCCCATCTTGCATACAGTGCAGATAATAGAGCTGCCCATGGCCCTCCTATCTGCATCTGCACTGTGTGTGAGTTGGGTTAAAGCTGCCCAGCTCACAGACAGTAAGGCTATGTTTTCACTGTGTTGTGAGAACATACACATTACCTGTTCACATGGCGTTGAGCCAATCCGCCGATGCAGGGGTTTTAACGTATTGCAGTACGTTAACCCTTGCATCAGCAGATGTATAAACAGAGGATCTGACAGGCAGGTAATGTGTATGTGCTCTGTCAGGACCCCCGCGCTTAATGTAGGGGGTCCCGAGAGAGCACACAACACAGTGGAGACATAGCCTAACACAGAGCTGTAGGAAGGATCTGCCCACAGGTGTATCTCTCCTATGCACCCTGTAATCAGCTGGACTGGCTGATTACATAGTGATCTGTGTATGCGAGAGCTGGCAAATTGAGTCCAGCTCTCACACACACAGGCAGAGCTAGATGGAAGACCAGGTTGGCAGCTCTTTTATCTGGCTCTCCTCTTCACTGTTTATATCAGCGGGGCTCCACTGACAAACAATGCAGTACGGATGGAAGATCTGCCTGTTGAGCAGATCTATCATCTGACAGCTCCTCCGCCTCCCTGCTAAGGTTATTGCCGAAGAGTGAAGGTGCCCGACGAGGAGTGGAGGCACAACCACCTATGTCTGAAATACTGCCGGTGGCCGCACCTTGACATCATAAGACATGGGTATTCCCCCCCCCCCCACTTTTTTTTTTGTCCGGGGGGGGGGGGGGGTGCATGTTATGGTGTGAAAAATGCAATACATAAAATCAATCATGATCTTTTTAAAAATTGGATCTGTGCCAACAGCAGCACCCAACTCTTACCTCTTCCTCCAGCCAGTCATTGTACTGCACAATTCCTGCCATCACCGCATCAGCTCCCTTCATGTAGAATGTGATTTCACCTGTGGAGTCCTCCTGGATAAAAATAAAAGAGGCTTAAATATGAGAAACCTATACAACAAAAAGTTATGTGCTTACTCATGCGACTTCCTCTATCCGGTAACATTACATCTCATAAGGCTGCAATATAAGATATTGCGTCTACAGCTCAAGGTGCCCAACCTGCGGCCCCTTGGCATTCCATGGCAGCCCCCCTTGGTCTTCCACCTGCCGCCCCCGAAACCTACTGCAATGCATAGGAACTCACCTGTCCTCGCCAGGATCTTCTTCGGGAGGGAAGATGAGGAGAGGTACTCGCTCTGGCTGAGCACATGAAAGCCAATCAGCAACCCAGACAGCGCCTGAGCAAGTCCCTCACCTCACCAAGAATATCCCGTTCTAAGAAGATGAGTGCCTATACTCCCCGCTATTCCACCAACGAACGGGGGATTATTGTATGTAGCACATTACCTCAGGATAGAGGTACATAATCTTTGATGATCTATATGACACAAAATGTGCATTACCACACTCCAGTGTTCCCTAATGCTTAAAGTATCATTAAAAACAAGTTTTGTTACTTAAAAATGATGAATAAGGTCTGCTAGCTCTGCCTGCTGTCAGTCACTAATAATGCTTATACAAGTCAGTATACACTGAAAATGTTGCCCGCACTTATTGCCCTCCATATGGACTCAGTTGCCCACCCCTGGTCTAGAGTGTAGAAACAAAATGAGATTCTTCTAAAGCAGCTGCTCTCACCCTGTGGGTTAGGACCCCCTCTAAGTTCAAATGACCATTTCACTGGGGTCCCCGCTTTCACTGAATGCATCAGAGTTGCAGCGCTGATACCCACAAGCAGGATGGGAAGTAAGGAAACTGAGTAACACCCTCTCTCTCTTATCGTATCTTAGGAGGAACAGGTCTGTTACTCTCCCCCCTAACTTCCCACTGCACAAAAGCGGGCTTTTGGGGACATAACACTTACCTGATCGTGCCCGAAGTGAGGTCGCGGAGTGTCATTTCCGGTATGTGGAACACAGAGGTGTCACTCTGCACCGGCACTTCCGAGTTCCAAATACAGGAAGTGACACTTTGTGACATCACTTCCTAGGTCACAGATCTAAAAAGGTTAAGACCCACTGCTCTTAACTAATTACCGTATATACTTGAGTAAAAGCTGAGTTTTTCAGCCCAAAAAATGGGCTGAAAGAGCGCCCCTCTGCTTATACTCGGGTCAGGAGTCAGGGTCCCACTTACCTTTCCGGGTGTTTGTTGGTCTCCCTGCAGTCTTCAGCTGCCTTGGCGGGTGATTTGAGGTTTTTCTCCTCCGAGCAGTCTCCAGCTGCCGGTTTCCACTTTGGGCAATCAATCTGCCCAGTGGCGCAAGAACCACCATAGAGCCCACTATAGGGTCTTTAGCTACCGTGTTTCCCCGAAAATAAGACAGTGTCTTATATTAATTTTGCTTTAATTATGTATCTTCGGGGGGGGCCTTATTTTCAGGGGAATGTCTTATATTTCAGCGTGAGGCAAAAATGTGTGCCCTATTTTCAGAGGATGCCTTATTTTCAGGGAAACTGGGTACAAGGGGGGCGCCTGCCGCTCCCGGCTGACTGCTCTTTCTTCTACATTCGGTATTCGGTCTGCAGTATTCCCAAGCTCGTCTTCATTAGTGGAATGTAAACTTGGACGGCAGCACCATCTTGTGGCCATATTGTGAATTGTTACTGCAGATAGTGGAGTTTCATTTTGAATACTCCACTAACTGACTTTAGGCTTATACTCAGTTCAGTAAGTTTTCCCAGTTTTTGTGGATAAAATTTGGTACCTCGGCTTGTACTCTAGTATACGCTGGAAGTCTGTAGCAAACTTTTTTTTTTTAGGAAACCTCTGGCTTGTTCCAAGTAATTATGACAAGCCTGGCAGCCAGAAATGTAGCTTTGGAGAAACAATAAGTTCCCAACATCACTACATAATCCACAATAGAAATGTTATTGTCCATTAGGCATAGAGGTCCCTGCAATGTAGGACCCCCATTAATACCATACCCATCACCAGGGGTGCACATAACTTTTTAAGTGAGCTCCTCAGATGAGTACAAGGAGAGGGTGGTTGGTACTTACCCCATATGTAGGGTGGTCTTCCTCACTGTCTTACTCACTCTGTCCTCTGCGTCAGCCTCCTGCATAGTACATTCTGCTGCAGATGGACCTCCCTCTTCCTGATTGAGCCTCTGATTAGCGGTCTCCATCCACAGGTCATCAGCTGGGTTTGGGTCACATGTAACTCTCACAATAGAACACCATTTGAACCCCCAGATCTCATACCTCAGTAGTGTGATCCTGCCATTTTCTGGCTTAGTAACTAACCCCTGAGACTACCAGCAGTCCAAATATCATCCTTTCATAGTCATATTCCAGCTGCCACACAGTGCTTTTCTCTTGTCAGATTTTACCCTTACATTTGCCTACTCTGACTTTCATCATCCAGATCTCCAACACCCTTAGAAGTCCAATCTTTATTTTGGATTATGAATTTACATTCCCAATTTCACCCTCCTAACTGCAACTTTTCATAGTTATTCATGTTTCCCTGCGGTTATCCAAGAGACATAAATTATATACATGTAACATTAAGCTGCGGCCGCCAGACACGGAGAGCCTCCAAGTTGTTAGTACACATATGAGCTGTGTAACAATAATGCAGGTACGCAGAGCTAGGTTTTGGCCCCTGTATCGGTGTACCACTTATGTGCACCCCTGACCATCACATTATTATGACCTAACTGTCCACCAAGGACATTCCAATGTGTACCGCGTCACCAGCGCTGCCCTTGAAATACCAGAGTGGAGATGGCATATACGGTATTTTAATTAGGGTCAAATGTTTATGTATAACGCACCACGAAAAGCTATTGTTTCCAGATAAGAGGCGAGGAGGTTACTGCTGGTGTAATCAGCCGTTAAATGCCTGTTATTATTGAAGGTGTTTAATGACATGTATGTAGGAAATGGCGCGCAGGGCCAGTTTCCTGATCATGAATTCTGCCCCAGAAAGCCTCACGAGCCGCTCCAACATAAATAGCATGTCAGCGGACCCTCGCGTGAGTCACTTCCTCCTCGGGGGGTTCAGGGGCAGGTTAGAACTTTCTCATGTTTACAAAGTATCACAACATCAAACACTGTTAAAGAACAACTATTCTGTAAAAATAACTGCTCCCTTCTAGAAGATAGAAGAGCAGCCATTTTCCGCTCGTCTGGGTCCTCTGGGGTCTCCACTTTTTTTTAATCACAGGTTGGCATGTACCTGCTTATGTGGGCTATAGGATCAGTAACCCCTGCATCACGGTCACTTTTCTTCATATTATATATACCGTTGAGACAGTGTCTTATATAAAAGATGCCCTATGTCTTATATTCGGGGGGTGTCTTATTTTTCCATGAAGAAGAATACGCCACTGGGGTATCAGGGTGGGGGGGATTACTTAAAATGACACAGGGGGGATCAGAGGGGGGAATCAGAATGGCACAGGAGACTCAGAGGGGGGGGGGGGGCGGGGATTACCATTTTAGTGACCCCTTCTGATCCTCCTGTGTCATTATGATTGCCCCCTCTGATCCCCCCTGTCCAGAGTTAAAGTACTGTATCTTCGGGGGTGCCCTATTTTCAGGGGGATGCCTTATATTTCAATGTGATGCAAAAATGTAAGGGAGCCTTACATACACACCCAGCACTTAATCACTTTTCGTTTTTTTGCAATGTAACAGCCTTATTCCATAATGAATTAAATATATTTTCTTCCTTAGCACTCTACACACAGCATCCCATAATGACAACATGAGCAAAGTTACCTTGAGATTTACTTGAGAAGTACACTGTACTTGTTTTCACTTTCCTTCTCACCTCGGCACATCAACCGCGTCAACGATGATGCCAGTGGTGTGGGTGGAAAACCAACGCCCCTCCATTTACATGTGGGTATATGGCGCCACCCCCACCCACCTCTTCTGCGTCATTGGTGGTCATTGGCTGTGCCGCGAATGGGCCATGAGCTCGCCGAGCATAGGCAAGTATGCCCGATTCCAGCTCAGGCAGAGTTTGTTTTGTAACTGGGTTCTGGCAAAACACCAGGAAGGTTAAATATATGTTTTAAAAAAAGTTTTTAATAACTTTCATTAACTTCCTGGGCGTAACAGGCTTTTCGGGCAATAAGCCGCTGCCCTGACAATCCCTCCATTCTGCTAATCTGAGGACCAATCAGGAACAGGGAGGTCCATCTGCAGCAGAATCTACCAAGCAGTAGGCTGACACAGAGGACAGTGAGGGAGACCACCCTACATATGGGGTAAGTACCATCTCCTGGTACTCATCTGAGCAGCTCACTAAAAAAGTTATGTGCACCCCTGGTGATATTCATCTTTTTTTTTTTTTTTACAATTAAATATAACAATTTATCTTTTTGAATTTCAACAGAAAAAAATCAAAATGAACCTGCATTTGTCAATTTAAAAAAAATCAACATTTAATGTTTCCACCATCTCTAGCACATACTATAGAATCAGTTGGGTCCCCCGGCCTTACGCGTTTCCTTCATCTGAAGCGTTTTATCCACTTACTCGAACGATGATTCCCATCCTCTTGCTTTCGTAGGTGAAGGGGAAGATCTGAAGGATGGTGAAGTTCATGATCTGACCTCCAGGTGTCCTCAGCTGCATTGAAGATTGATCTCTTCCCACCAGAGTCAGGCCGACACTTTCTGTCCATTGTACCAGGGCCACCTACGTGCAGGAGAGGTGAAAGGTCACTGCAAGGGTCAGTGAAGGTATACAGGCTATGAAATAGTTCTTTATTACGGGAATATCGCAGGAAACAATGCCGCGCTGTTTGTAAGAGCCTGCCGATGACATTTAGCCAAACATAGTTTGTGTTTCATTGTGTTGTGATTCGGGTTAAAGTCCTTTTTGATTAATAATGGTAAATGGGTGGGCTGTCCCTTCTTCTGGCACCCATCTCTAATCTGTCACAAACATGCAAATATTCAAGTCATAACTTATTTTTCCCAGAGTTACACCCAATATTAAACTCTTAACAGCCAGGCTATTGGCATTCTCAGAACCATCAGCAATGATATTCTCTCTCTGGGACACAATGCAGAACTATGATTGGTGTGTACATATATGATACATTTCTCTGTTTGATTGGCATGTATATGATACATGTCTCTGTATGATTGGTGTGTGTATATATGATGCATGTCTCTGTAC
>CM070042.1:32268267-32287772 GCA_036250615.1 Ptychadena robeensis
TGTATGATTGGTGTGTGTATATATGATACATGTCTCTGTATGATGGGTGTGTGTATATATAATACATGTCTCTGTATGATTGGGGTGTGTATATATAATACATGTCTCTGTATGATTGGGGGGGGGCTAGATAATATTGCTATATAGAAAAGGGGTGCCTTGAAAGAAAGTTTGGTAACCCTTGCCCAACCCACTGGTCATGGTGCTGAGCTGCCATATTGTCTTTAGAAATTAGAATTTAGAAGGTTCATTGACTAATTTATGCAGATTAATCTCAATCAGAAGTCCGCAGTTCTACTTTTATACTTCTAAAAATCTGCCGATGCTGCATAAATGCAAAAAAAAAAATAATGAAATGACATTGAGCTTCCGTCATTTTCTATCTCTGTCTGGAATATAGACATCCCCGTTTAATAACTTTCCATAATCCTCTTATTATTTTTTGTTAAGTGTCTAGGGATTTCTGGTAATAAGAAGGTCCAATCAGTCATCTCTGGTTTAATGTCCTGTCAGATTAATCCTTCTCAATGAGCAGGGAGCCCGGTTTAATCGTACAACAGTTTACATGTCCCCGCTTCCTTCCTGAGCCAGAAAACAATGCAGATGTTTATACAGGATGAAGCGGCTCGATTAATGCCACATGTTTCACGTAAATACAATCTTGCCAGGAAACACCCCTCGCGCCTCAATAAATTTCTCACTTCATTTTTAATCCCCCCCCCCCCCCTTTTTCTCTTTTACCCAGACAACTAAAAAATCGCACGACCCTCCCTTTAAACCACTGATTAATCATCAACGTTAAAAATTAAAACCACATTGTGCTTTTAATCTGTGGTGCGGCCAGTTTCCACGATTATATAGATGTAAAAAAAATTTTATTCACCTGGTTACCAGAATGAGAGTAAATGACGTATGACATTTCACCTCTGTTTGAAACAGTATGGAGAAGTGACACTAGAGGGCGCTCCTGGCTTACACAAGTATGTTCACTAGAGATGGGCCAATTTTTTTTAAAAAAATTGACGATTTTAATTTTATTGCAAAATCAAGTAAAATTTTTTGAAAATCTTTCATTTTGAACTTAATTTATACAATAACTACATGTGCTAGAGCAAAACTTTTTGCTTTTCAAATGTTCCCACAACCCTTTTCTACATCTCCAGCAATTTTGGTGATGATGCTCAGGGGCTTTGCAATTAGCTTACAAAGTCAGCTAGTCGACCATCTCTAATGTTTACCCTCTTTCTTATGACCCCCAGCAATGTAATATAAATGTAATTTAAATACCCTATCATATCAGGTCATGTGCTCTCAAGCAGGATGTCGATAGGAGCAGAGAGGAGATTGATGGGGTACTTGAGTTGCACATACCTTATCCTATCAATCCCCTCTCTGCTCCTTTTAGAATGCTGCTTAACAGCACATGACCTGCTGGTGTATTTAAATTGCATCTACCCTATCATATCAGGTCATGTGCTGTCAAGCAGCATGTTGATAAGAGCAGTGTTATAGGGTAGGTAGGTGCAATTCAAATATCCTATCAGGTCATGTGCTCTCAAGCAGCATACTGATAGGAGGAGAGAGCAGAGCGATATGATAGGGTAGGTGCAATTCAAATACACCACCAGGTCATGTGGTGTCAAGCAGCATGCTGATAGGAGGAGAGAGCAGAGCGATATGATAGGGTTGGTGCAATTCAAATACCTTACCAGGTCATGTGCTGTCAAGCAAGATGCTGATAGGAGTTGTCATTGTGGCGGTGCTGGGAGTTGGGCACGGCTCTTCCTATGAAAAGGGCACGGTACTGCCTATGCAGTTATGATGTGCCCTTAACAGCAGGCAAATGGTGAGTTGGGTGGCATAGACGTGTTACGCCTACGCGCTCATGCTGCCTTATGAGGACAAACCATTACTCACAGGACCAGAAATGTAAATTCTATGACAGATCAGTAAGCTGTACTAGTAGTATTTGTACATTTCTACAAGTTGCCACACATCGCCTTCTGAAACCCCTAACCAATGCCATGGGAATGGGACATAGCTGTAAAGCAGATCAACAATTAATAGACAGCAAGGTGAATGTATATAGAACCCCCCTACCTCCCATGCACCCCTAAGGGCCTGTCCCCACTTGGGCGGTCATATATGATTCTACTCGCAGCGCTGTGATCACTAGCAATTTTTGTTGCATGCTGCTTGACAGCACATGACCTGACGGGGTATTTGAATTGCACCTACCCTATCCTATCAGGTCATGTGCTGTCAAGCAGGATGCTGATAGGAGCAGAGAGGAGATTGATAGGGTATTTGCATTGCACCTACCCTATCGTATCACTCTGCTCTCTCCCCCTTTCAGCATGCTGCCTGACAGCACATGACCTAGTAAGGTATTTGCATTGCACCTACCCTGCTCTTACATTTAAACCATATTTTTTGCATGGGGACCGGAGACTAAATTCTAGAAGCTAAATCAGTGTCTGCTCCTCCCACTCACAGATACGCAGCGCAGACTGAATGACATTCCTCTGGAGGTGGGACGCAGCAGCTTACAGGCCACTGTTTACCCAGGCTTCTCCTTATCTCCGATCGGCTTGTATCCATTTACTGTAGCGACGGACAGCTCTGCCCGGGGGTCTGAAATCGATCCCACCGTGAGACAAGGCTTCCGAGAGGAGCAGAGGAAACAAGTTTCGGAAATCTTGCCTTCTGTTACAGGAAATGAATTTTATGCCAGCTGCTGGGAAAAGCCAATGTATGAAGAGACTGAACAAACAACGTTTTATTCCATCCCGAGTCTTCCCTTCCTGGTTATGTGAATATTAGATTACTGAGAAATAACCCTGCGCCGCTGCTGCTTTCACGTTGGGGTCCAAGAGACAGATTGGACTACGGATCAAACGGGGGGGGGGGGGGGGGGGGGGGGGGGGGGGGGGGGGGGGGGGGGGGGGGGGGGGGTTGGGTACAATATTACATGTGTAAACTAGATATATGGGCTTTTCTGTATATGTGGTTCTGCAGGTCACTCATTACATGCTGAAAAATCGTCCGGCAACTAAGAGTGATCGTCCGTCACTCTTTTGCAATGCACTACACAAAGCATCCTTAGAGCTGGATAACACAGCAGTGCTGCTGTGTCTTCAGCTCAGCCGATGCTTTGTGCAGTGCATAAGAGTAGTAGTAGCAGTCCAATATCAAGCCGTGTGTTCCCTGCTTTAAGGCCGCCATACACAGTTAAATTTTTTGCGTTCATTCAACCTAACCTCCTTAGAGTTGCGCCCAAAGTGAGTATTGATCGTGAATCAAACTGCGCCCGTGCCGTGATCGGGCGCAACCGCCAGCTCTCCGTGTGCCTGCAGAATTTCTACAGAGCTGAGGACACACAGAGCCTTTTAAGCCCCTTGTCTTTGGCGTTACTGGTGACACCGTAGGGGGCGGCGCCATAGACCTCCATGTTAATGGAGGGGGCATCGCTTTTCTCCCCACACATCGGCGGTGTGTAGAGGGCTGGGGGAGAGCCTGTACTCCGCCGTGATTGCCCAGGCAGTGACTTTTGGTGCAAAAATGCAGATAACGCCAGGGAGGTTAAAACAGTCGACTTGTAAATTGATCTAATGGAAATCTATTCCTGCCCACCTGGTGTGATCGAACATAAAATCGATCGAAAACTGATCGGACATGTCAGTAAACTTAATTCGATCCTACGGGTGGAATAGACTACTTCAAATGAATTGATCGATTTTAAATTGGAAAGACAATCGAAAGAAAATCGAAAATCGCAAAAATGATCGAGCCCCTAGTCTAAAGCCCGCCATACACGTCTAGATTTTCTGTTCAATCAACTTAAAAAGATAAATTTTTGGGGGTCAGGGAAACCAGTGATTGATTGTATGTTTGCCAACTGTAGCAACAGATATTTGATCAACTTTTTGGGGGATCCTAATTGTTTTAGGTTGATCTAACCATGTGGGCTGCCATAGATTTTCAATCAATCAACCAAAAAAATGTATTGAATCTAGTTGATTGGATGAAAAATCTAGACGTGTATGGGGGCCTTTAATATCACAAGATAAGTATCAGAGACCGTGAAAACAGGAAATACCTCGTCAGGGCTGGACGCCTGGTACACGCGGCAAGAATCCTCAAACTGACGTTCCGCCTCCGCCTGGTCTGTCACCCCATTGGACTCGTAGGACGGCGTGACGTTGTGACAGAGTGCGATGGCCTTCACGGCCTCGTAGACACGACTGCTCATTGTTTTGCGCACTTTGGTGGTGCCCCCTTTGTGGGCCGGTGGGTCTTGCGAGGGCTGCGTGGATCAAATATATAATAATGAATATCCGCGTTACCTTTTGTTGCCATTAGTTTGAACTCTATGGAGAACATATTCTGGTGACTACCTACCCCCCCCCCCCCCCCCCTCATACCCCCCCATCTGTATAATAAGTGAATCTTCTCCGAGTAACAGAAGCTTTATCAGATCCTTGCAATAAACTTGTCATGTCATACCTTCCATTAGAAACACATTTCGGAAACAAAGAGTAGGAGACCCCCGTGGCCGAGGGGGGTGGATTGGCCCTTTATGGATATGATTAATGGAAACACAAACCAGATGCCCCGTCACTGCACGTTTCTATGAAATATTGCGCAGCTATTTTTAGTTTTTTTTTCCTCCCTGCAAACTCCTGGTGTAATTAGACAATTACTTAATTAGGCTGGTCACCCAGCGGACACCGGGGTGGCATTTCCTGCTCTGTTAACCTTTGGTGTCACAAGGAGAAAAGAGTTTCACTTCCAGGTCAAAAGGTCGCAGAATGGAAATAATAATTGAGGCCATGAATCAGAACTACAGTCCAGAGGAACGCTTATTGCTGGATGTTACCGAAATCAGACACTTCATTAGATTTTTAAACAGAACTGGGAGGTCGGTAGAACGGCTGGTGTGAGGACAAAGCCTCGTATGACTCCACCTCCCTGCGTGGACTATAGGAGTCAGCCCCAGCAGGGTGGGGGGTACCCAGGGTATTTTCCAGGGTCATTACAGTAGACAGTCCATAAGCACATGTCTAAATCCACATAAGCTGCATCCGATATTCAGTTTCTGAATCTAAAACAGTGGTGGGCAACTGAGTTGATATGGAGGGCCACAAGTGCGGCCCTCAGCATCACTAAAGGGCCGCACATAACATTTTCCATCTATCCTGACTTGTATAAGCATTTTATAAATGACAGAAGACAGAGCTAGAAGACATTGTTTTTCATTTTAAATAACACAACTTATATAACTTAAATGATACTTCAAGCATTAGGTAACACTGTAGTATGGTGATGCACATTTTGATTCAGAGGTTATGTGATGCAATATGAGTTCCTATGCCCTATGCATGAACAGTAAGGTTTTTGGGGGTGGCAAGTGGAGGACTGAGGAGGGCCCCTGGGCCGCAGGTTGGACACCTAGGATCTAAAACTTCCAATAATATTTATTAACTTCATAAATACCGAATAAGCATTAGTGATGATGACAGTAAGTGAAGTATTGTTTATTGGGCTCTGTGTCGCTCTAACACAGGTACAGTACAAGCAGCAGATGCAAGGGAACACTTGAGAAGGTGAGGGAGAAATTTTGGCTTAGATTGCCTTGACACACCAGCACTTAGGGGGTCACAGAGCTGACATGTTCAAACATTAAAGGTGCCCATACACGCATAGATATGGGCTAGATCGATGGCCACTTCGAGTGCCATGCACGCTCATGGCCGTCTATCCGCCAACACGTCTCCTCTAGTGTTAGCAGGGGATCCTCATCAGGTGAGTGCCTATGCTCCCACTATTCCACCAATGCATGGGGGTGATTGTAGAATATATATTGGGGTACATAACCTGAGAATAGGGGCAATTCATTTTCAAATCAAATCAAAGGCTTTGATGATATCTTTGAGGAACATAACCTATGAGGATGTATATGACACAAAATGTGCCTTACCATACTACAGTCTTCCCTAATGCATGAAGTATAATTTCTAACACGTTTTGTATATTTAAAAGTTAAAAGTAATGTCTTCTAGCTATGCATGATGACATTATAAAATGCTTATACAAGTCAGTATAGATTGAAAATGTTATGTGTGGCCCTTTAGTGATGCAGAGGGCTGCACTTGTGGCCCTCCATAGCAACTCCGTTTTCCACCACTGCTTTAATCTCAATATATATGTGGGATGTTGGCAGAATCACTGGCTAAGACTTTTTCACCCAAACACTATTATTTTATATAGTTGTTTTAAGCAATTCCCAGTTTTAAATCAGCTGGGCAACTGTTTATATCGCTATACTATAATCTCGGACACCTTTGATATTAGCAGGGCAAGTTGCTGCACCTACCTGTGTGTATACACTGAATATATGGCTCTGCACTTCGTCCATAGTGTCCATCCCATACGCCACTGTGCCCAGGTGAAGTCGCTTGAACACCATCTCATTCTGGGTCAGTGTTCCTGCAAAACAAACCAGTGGCTGTCAATGCCTGCGAAGGGATAACACTAAGTACAGGTATGTGATATTGGGCAGTCACGATGATGTCAGAAGATCTGAAAGGAAGTAACCCAAAGCAGAATTGACCTACCTAAGTAAAGGCAGGTAGGAATTAATTTTACAACATACACACACATACATACTTATATTTATATAAATATATATATGAAAAACAAACATTTTTATTTCAACATTAAATTGATCCTCTATACCGTCCCTCTCTACTTTCTCTCAGCACCAGAAATGGTAATAATAGGGTAAATCGGTGGTTAAAACAAAAAAAACTACTTACTGGTTACTTAATGCAGATGTAAAAATCTACTACCACTTGGTGCAATGTCACAAGTAGCCACTGGGGGCATTTAAATTGGTTTTCTATGGGAAAATTCATCTGCGTACATTTCAACGCAGGCTCTGATTGCGTTTAGAGAGGTCGGGCTATTCCGGGGGCGCCGCAGTACAAGTCATCAGAGCCAGGGAGAGAAGAGGGGATCTTCTTAAAATACTCATTCTAGGTAGGTTCTTTTTTTTTTTTATGACATCCTATTATCAGCCCTTCTAGTGTCATTCATGTAAAACATGAGCTTCTAGTGGTAGGTCCGCTTTAAGCACTTTAAATCTGGCAAAACTCCACCCCCCTCCAGTGATGTGACGCTGTGGCAGGCACTTAGGAAGGTAGACGTCAATAGTGACATCTATGTTCTCAAGTGTCTTTCACCCGGAATCCCCAGGTGAAAGACACTAGAGAGGCAAAGTTTTGCGGGCCGTAGATCCAGATTGGTGGAGGGAACGAAACCAGAAGAGTCTCGCTCCACCATCTTGGAGCCTGAATGCTGTAAGTATGGCATGGTGGGGGTGAGGAACAAGGGAAGGTAAGCATGTTTTTAACATTTGGGGATCGGCTTGCCCGGATGAAGACTACATAAAAGGTAGGTCATGTGTACTGTATGTTTTTGTTTTTTCACTACAGTACAGAATCATGTTTAACCCAACAGGACACCACAAGCTCCTACCGGTTTTGTCAGTTAGTAAATAGGAAATGCGTCCGAGCTGCTCTGGGATGGTGCTGGATCGGACCACGGTTCCGGGAATTTTAGGGTCCCTGCGGATCATCCAGCTGTAGACAATTTTGCCCATGTCCAAGTTCACCCGCAAACTGCACAAGATAAAAACATGATGGAACGCAAGTTACACTGACCCTCCCATGTGACAATCCCAAATATTGTCCTGGGGTGACAAGACAGAGTGGATTTGTGGGGTTCAAACTGTGGTTGGATTTCCTATGCAGATGTTTTTAGAGGACTATCACCAATGTCTGCTTCTATTTGGTTAATGGGGGGGGGGGGGGGGGCGCAAAGGTATTCCAGGGGGATGCTGGCCCCTTATTCTTAACCTGTGTTTGAATAGAAAAGGGGACGGGCCCTGCAGGGAAAGTTTGGGAACCACTGGCCTACACTAAGGCACAGAGATGAACTACATACAGGGTAGACACCCAGCTATGGTTCACCCCTTTCTACACACCGCAGCCTTTTCAGGCAGGGTTCCCCTCTAGTTTAAGGTCCACATATCCCGGTGTGTACCCGGGTGGAATGGGAAACCCCACCCAGTTCCATCCCTCCTATTCCAAAGACTGTGACCCTGTACCAAAAAACTAAGCAAATGGAAACCATGAACCCAGAATATGCCACAATGGGACCACAAGCCATAATATGAGTATATTTCACCTAATCCAGGAATCATCTACAATAGATATATTTAGGTAGTATAAAGAACATAATTTTTTTAATGATCTGCCATGCTTGAGAACATGTGTCTAGTGATACACTCAGCTACCCTTTTTAGTATTATACCCTAATAGGTTTTATAGAGATTGCTTAGATTGCTAAATCAGCATCGTCAGATTTTCCAATTATCTTCCAATAGTATACCAGAAGCATAAATAAAGAGCCTCTCAATATCTATATTATTATTATTATCATATATTTATATAGCACCAACATATTACGCAGTGCTGTACAATAAATTAGAGTGGAGATAACACACAAGATAACACACAGGAACAGGTTATGACACACAAGGAGTAGAGGGCCCTGCCCGGTAGGGCTTACAATTGAATACCCAGGTGCGCAACCTGCGGGCCTTTGGACTTTCTTTGGCGGCCCCCAAAACCTAACTATTAATGCATAGAGCATAGTAACTCACCTGTCTGCTGATCCTCCACTGACAGGTCCTGCTCCAGAGTGGATAGAGGAGAAGAGGCGATAAACTTA
The DNA here is from genome assembly GCA_036250615.1 of Ptychadena robeensis. NCBI lineage: Eukaryota > Metazoa > Chordata > Amphibia > Anura > Ptychadenidae > Ptychadena > Ptychadena robeensis. The sequence goes on from CM070042.1 coordinate 32,277,064, forward strand.
TGTGGTAGGAGTACGTAAAAAGCCAATCAGCGACCCAGATGGCGCCTGAGCAAGTCCTTAACCTCTCCTCCTTTAGGATCAGCAGACAGGTGAGTGCCTATGCTTCCACTATTCCACCATTGAACAGGGGTGATTGTATAATATAAACTGCGGCACATAAACTTTGATGATATATATGACACAAAATGTGTATTACCACACTACAGTGCTCCCTAATGCTTGAAGTATTGTTTAAAAACAAGTTCTATTTAAAAACAATGTCTTGTAGCTCTGCCTGCTGTAACTTTTTTTATTATAAAATGCTTATACAAGTCAGTAAAGATCGAAAATGTTATGTGCGGCCCTTTAGTGATGCCGAGGGCCGCACTTGTGGCCCTCCATATCAACTCAGTTGCCCTCCACTGATCTAATAGGTTGGGGATCAGATCTATATAATGCTTTATTCTGAGGCCTCTGACCTGAACTCCGTTTTTATTTCCTATCATTTCACCGTCATGTCTGCCCCTCACCTGATAGGGATGATATTGGAGAAAAGAAGAAGGAACCGAAGTATCTGCAGGTACCAGCGACCGGCAAAATGCTGCAGAGCCACCATGACCAGCGACACGACCACAAGAGCGCTGAACAAGATCTTCGTTAGACAGTTCACTTCCAGGTCAAAGAGCCCGATCTGCAGAGATACAAACAGAATACGGATCACCGGGTGTATTATATATCATGCAGAGACCTAGAGCTACAATATTTGTGGCACTGTAATTGGGAAGATAAAGGTTGGCAGGTTGCGGTAAAGTAACACCCAAAGTTCTAATTCAGGTGGATTTCTCAATGTAGTGTTCTTATTCCAGTAACATGTTAGAAGTACCTTACTGCGCGGATTGGAGGTGTTCATGACACTTCGCAGCTCTCTGCCGGTGTATATGACTACTCCGACCACCGTGCCTAGAATAAAAGTACAAGTCAGAGACACTAGCATTCTCTATGTCCCCTTCTATTGTCTCAACAAGATAGAGTGTTAGCACCCCCTGGTGATCAAACTCATATCCCTCTCTAAAGATTTACATGCTAGACCAGGGGCGGGCAAACTTTTTGAGTCGTGGGCCACAATGGGTTTTTAAATTTGACAGAGGGGCCGGACCAATAGTCGTTAAGGGACAGCCAGCATAGGTGTTCCGAATCCTAGAATGCCAGGTGTCATTCATGACCGTTGTTCAAGAGTTCAAGAGACTCGATTACAAATGAAAAAAAAACAAAACTATATAACTTAAAAAAATCTCTTATGGGCCATGATCACAACACTGATGTTCTGGCACCTCAAAGCATTACCTTCTCCCATTGCAATGAGAGGGAAGTCACAGTGTCTTGTCAACAAGGTGACAAAGAGCCGGATCAAACAGCTAAACGGGCCGCGGGCCATAGCTTGCCCATGTCTGTACTAGACTCATAAAGTAGACCTGAACTAGGGATGTTATGAAATCTGCTATGGAAGAACTTAGGGCCCCCACACATGTACAGAGTGGGAGCAGATAGATCAGCGATGAAGTGCAGCGTGATGACATCATCACGCTGCACTCCGTCGCTCACAGCATCGGCGGACACCTTTTGTGTGCCGGCTGTTAGTGGGGATGGAGACGCCGGTCTCTACTCAAACAAACGGCATCAGCCAGAGATTATCAGAAATGTCCGTTCTCTGGCCAACCGAGCTTTGGTCCCTGTCGCCCCATGTGGGCACCCTCAATTTTGCCACACAACGGTTGCCGGCAAAATCGTCAGCTGCTCGGTGCGTGTGTGGTGGCCTTTATTCTAATAATAAAACTTATCTTGGTGCTTCCGTCGCCCTAAATTTGGCATGGGGTTGCCAACAAAGTTTGGATACTGTATGCCTTCAGTAGTTTCAATCACCTGAGCATGCAGATAAGTAGTGTGGCACTTAGCGAAGCACCCGAGCTGTATACCGATTCTAGGTCAGTGATCCAGAAAGCATGACATTGCCAAGGATCAGAATAACAACCAAGCAAGTGGGATCAACCAGGTTAGGGCAGCCATACACAGGTCAATATTTCCGTTCAATTGACCACAAGATCAATATTTTGAAGTTAATCAAACAGGAATTGGTTTCTGCCCACCTGCTTTGATTGACCACAAGTGATCGAAATCGAACATTAACCTCCCTAGCGCTATGCCCGAAGCCAGTTCGTGCAAAATGACACAGCAATTAGCGATACGCACAAACTAGTTTCGGGCAAGCAGCGGGAGCGTTCTGCTGAATCTATTGATGTCCCCGCCAGCTTCTTCCGCATCCGGAGTGACAGAGGCGAGACACGAGTAAAGCCGACCAAAGACGCTTCAATCTGTGGACAATTTTGCGAATGATCGATCACCATGCGCATTCGGGGTGATCTTTTGGCGATCGATCGCAAAACGAACGCGCCCCCCCTGGAACGACGGCTTGCGGTGGCACAAAACTTTGAACGAACATTTTTCTCTGGTTGATCGCCAGTACTTTGAATGTATCGTCCATTGAATTGCACCCGCAAATGGTGTATTTCGATTCCCAGAACGATCGACCATGGCTTGATGATCTCATGGCGGATGCTCTCATTGCGTGATGATCTGTGGTCGAATGCTCGATAAACGCCCGCAGAGCATAGCGTCAAAGGCCGGTTTAACCTCCTGGGCGTTATGCCCGAAGCAGATACGGGGGCAGTTTGATCGTGAATCAAACTGCGCCTGTGCCGGGATCGGGCACAACCCCTGCTCTCCGTGTGTCGGCAGCATTTCTACAGAGCTGCAGGCACACAGAGCCTTCAACCCCGTGTTTTCTGCATCATCGGTGACGCTGAAGTGATAGTGTTCTGGTATCACTACCAGAACACTATCACTTCTGGTACAGAAATCTGGACCTCAGTAAACCACCAGGGAGGTTAAGTCGATCGAGAAGTGATCGGACATGTCGGTAACTTTAACCTCCCTGCCGTTATGCCTGAAGCCAGTATGGGTGCAGTTGGATCTTGGATCACACTGTGCCCCCACGGGGATCAGGCATAATCTCCGGTACTCAGTGACCCTGCAGCGTTCCATAGCTGCAGGCTCACAGAGTTCTTCCGGCCCGTCACGAATGGTTGGGGGGGGCGTACCCCAGATGAGCCAGTTAGTAGGAAGACTTAAAATATTAAAGTTAAACTAAATAAACATAATAAAAATGCATTACTACATTTATTTCACTTCTATGGAGCTGCAAACGGTTTCCTATATTTGTTTTATAATCTGCTCATTCTTTCTGGCCATCTATGTATAATTTTTATAATGACTTCCTGTCCATCAAGCACACATGAAGATAAAACTGAGATGTCAATCACTCGGTCCAGCCATCAGTTATAATATGCCCCTGGGGGAGGCGGGGGTCTGGGCGGGGGGACTGGCTTTAATCTTTGTTCCCTTTGTGGTGTCAGGCCGATCCAGGAGGATTCAAAAAGAAAAATATTCATTTTTCGGACTAATTTTCTCAATGGCGGCGCCAATTATTTCCAATTACAGACACATTAATGAAGGGATTAAATTGTTAACATGCTGTTGTGGGGACCCCGGGAATGTTTGTGTTCACCTGATGCGATGACGGTGCTGGCCCACAGAGTGTTCTCGATGCTCAGACTCTCGTTTATGGGGGGGTCACTGTCTTCCTGTGGAGAGAGAGGAGAATGTGTGGATCAGTATGACCGACGGGCATGAAGAGGAAAGGACAGTGTTACACTTAAGCTGACCATACACCTTTAGATCTCTCTGCCAGATATCCTTTAGATTTACCAACAACTATGTAGTGCCGGGTCCTCTGCGATTGAACACAGGTAGACTTGATGGTTTAGAAAGTCCCTCATATTACATGGTTTTGGTAAAACAAAAAGGAGATCTAAAGGAAATCTGACAGAAAAATCTAAAGGTGTATGGCCAGCTTATCACCAACAATGTGAGAAAATCCAGGACTCACCCGGGTGAAGGTCCCTGCGAAGTTGTGGATGTCAATGTTGGGTTCCTCTGCATACACGTAGGAGCGGATCTGCAGCAAATCCTGCAATACAAGAGCATCGCATTTCCATCTCTGACAATACGTTACGGTACAGAAACAACACAAATGTTTGTCAATGCTACTGCTAGATGCCCTCAGTGCAGGGGTGACAAACAAACACAATACTCATGCACCGAGCACAGGGTACCCATCACTGGACCCTGGTGTGGCATTTGTTGACAATCCAGGTTCCGTATGCTAATCCATGCCAGGTTTTCATGTCTACCTGCTGCAGGCATAGGTAGATACAGGGTGCCTCCCCAGGTGATTCACTTCACCCAGTAGCTCAACCATCCTCTGTCCCTGATCCTTCAGATACCTCATCTGGACCCCTTTTTGTTGCACCCAACCATCCTATGTCTGCTGCCAGCCCTGACCCTTCGATTTGACTATGCTATGGCCTCATTTTATCCAGTACAGTGTTTGTTTAGAGGTTCCTGGTCTTTGCCAATCCCTGTTCCAGATGTCATTCTTTGCATATACTTTGGCTGGGGACAACACCACGCCAAAGGATCGTTGAGAGAATTGATGTGCACCACTTGGGGAACTGATCCCTGGTCGATACTTTGGATGGTGACCCTTGACGCCCATCTAAAGTAATGTCGATCGAACAGGGATTTACCTACATGTTGGATCCCTGTTCACCCAACATTTCGTTCAAGTGGGATAAAGCGCTCAAGGTGGGAAGAGTTTAATTCCTGAACGACTGATCGCCACAAACAAGCACGACGATTGATAAAGGTACGCATACACTGAAACTACCGCTTGAATGAAATGTCGGATGAGCTGGGATCCAACATGTAGGTTCAATCTCTATTTTTTTTTGGAAGGGGACCCTCGATCCCCATCCAAAGTATCAGCCAGGGATCGAGAACCCAAAGTGGTGCGCATTGATTCCCTGATCGATCGCACAATTTCTTCTATCACCACGCTGCAAACGGTTGTTCATTGTTTTTTTTACATCGTTGGGAACAATTGATGCGTGTATGGCTACCTTTACCGGTCCTTTGCCTAGAGTCATGACTTACGCAGCCTCGGCCTCTGGTCTGAATTAGTAAAACAACCCATAGATGTGTACCTCGCCCTGTACGCCGTGTTTTCCTAAGCTCACATCCATCGTGTATCCAGCAATGCCTGCCCTATGTACAGGCTGCAACTGTGAAACATCTGTATGTCCTCGGGGTGGGACTGATTACTGGCAGATGAGGGGCCGATCACGGACGCCTCAATTACAGCTGCACCAGTAATATGGCACTAATGGGCACGTCAATGACACAACAAATCTAAGAGAAAAGGTGTAAACACTTCCAGTGATCAGAGGAGGAGGAAGAAGGATCTCACTAAGGAGAAGCACACATATCACTTTGTAAGCCCCACCGGGCCGGGACCTCTCCTCCACCTGTGTCATAACCTGTACCTGTGTGTATCTCCACTATAATGTATTGTACAGCGCTGCGTAATATGTTGGCGCTATATAAATAAATGACAAAAACCATCACCTGCTATTTCAAATCTATAATAATATTTCCCTCCTATTGATTGTTCTTGGATCATACAAAGTGCAACATCCACCTGTACTCTGTTTACGTAAATCCCTATACTTAGTTACACAGACAACGGTCTGTTCAATCCTCAGCCCCTGATATCCCCTGTATTGCGGCATGCTTCCGGAGTTTGGAAATTGACACGGCTCCTGTCTGTTCTACACAAGAGCTGGGTTTACCCTGTATTTGAAAGTAGACCGTTCTTTACATAGGAGGGTAAGAGTCATAGACAGATATATTCTGCTCCCTCTATGCATTTTATTATACCACATACTCGGGTATAAGCCAACCCGAAAATAACCAAAGGCTACAAAAACTGGAAAAACTTATTGAGTATAAGCTGAGGGTGGGAAATGCAAAGTCAGATAGTGGAGTTTTCTCATTGAAATTCCACCACCTCTGGTAAAAATTAACAAATAGTCCACAAGATGGCGCTGCTTGGGAATGCACATTTTTGTGCTGAAAACTCAGCTTAGACTTGAGCATATAGGTAAGTGTCATGTATAACTTTAACATACCTTAAAGGGGACTTTTTCCAGATCAGGCTAAAGGCCCCCACACACATTGCGATTGGGGGGCGACAGAGTGCAGTGGTCGGCCCAAAAATCATACAACATTCTCCATAATCTAGGCAGAAGGTGGGACTTTAACTCCCCCCATAGCGGTCGACCCATGCCTAGTTTTGTTTGCCCTTACTCTTCAAATTCCCGGCGTCATTTATGATGCAGGGGCACCCTTTGTGTGCCGGCCGTTAGTTTGGGCGGGGACACCGCTCCCCATTTAAACTAATGGCATCGGCCAGAGATTTACGGACATGTCCGTTCTCTGGCAGACCAAGCTTTGGTCACCCACAATCCACGGCCGACTATGTGTATGGGGGCCTTTGGAGCTCATCAGGGACAGGTATGTAACATTTATAGGATGAGTAAACAAACTTACCCAGAGCTACACTACGGGTAGAGACAAGGTCACTAAGGTGAGGTGCCAGGACCACTTTAAATAAGGTCCATTTCAGTGTTCAGTGTCAGCTGCCGATAAACTAAACACCGCAACCCATTGCATTATGCCTCCCACACTAGTGTACGGAAGATGCTTGCACTGCAGAAATATATAGATATGGTTGAAATTTAGAAAATCCAACTAGTTTGACTGAATTGCAAAGCCCCTGAACATGGTATCATCACCAAGCATGCTGGAGATATAGAGATGATTTTAGGGTATACAACAAAAGGAAAGTATGGCTCTAACACAAATGGTTTTTGCATAAGATAGGTTCAAAGTCAAGTCAAAACATCAAATCAGAAATTTAACTGCTAGAGCGAACCCTTTTTTTAATGTTCCCACAACCCTTCTCTATAACTCCAGCAATTTTGGTGATGATACCATGTTCAGGGGGTTTGCAATCAACTCACAAAATCAGCTAGTTGAAAAAAAAAATCAACCATCTCTAATTAAATGGGTTATGTCAGTGATTCTAAAACTTTCCCTGCAGAGCCCCCTTTTCAAAATAGGATCATTTTCAAGACCCCCCCCCCCCTCCCATTCAAACATCACAGGTTCAGATTGAGAGCATTTCACACTAGCTGCATTTGTATCGAAGAAATGTTTTTTCACATAGAGAAACACATTATGAACTCTACTAACTGTCTTTAGATAGTTCCCCCATGGTAGTCTTTCTGCTTCTCCCAGGCTCAAGCTTCTGATTGGCTGGCAGTAGTAGGGGAGGGTGGGTGGACTGTGTGCAATCCCCAGAGGGAGAAGAACTAACAGCAGGGACAGCTCTCTCTCCCCTCTCTCTGGCAATTTTCACACAAAGGTCTCTAGCTGCACCCCCCCCCCCAGAATATCTCAGTACACCCCCTCAGGGGCCCACCCCCCACTGTGTGATGTATTATCTCCCAAGTGTTCTCCATAGCAAAGCTGTTGTAATATGCGGTAGCACTAGTGTGAATGAGACATAAAACTACCTTCAACTATAAAGTTCGGTGAGGATACCAAATACTTACCGCTGCTGTTGGCAATCTTTGTGTGCAGGATACCGGTAGGCGGAGCTTCCAGTCCGTCTCACCATCCAGCTGGTCAGTTCGTAGAAAACAGGAGCCTGAGAAATAATAACTTTATTTAAACCAAAGCCCAACCTTCAACATGGATAAATATGGTGACAAAAAGAAAGTAAGAAAGTCTGAGCCCAAAGCTTTGGAGTTGTAAGATGTAAGGTACTAAACCTTGAGTAAGAGCTTACAGACATTGATGGGATTTGAGACCGATTGTGATATTATATTGTATTATCCAACACATGATGAGTCATTCTCTCACATTCTAGTGATGCAGGTTCTGTGTAGCATACTTAGTATGCGTAGCATGCGTACTAACAACTTGGAGGAGCTCCGTGTCTGGTTGGCCGCAGCTACATGTTACATGTATACAATTTATGTCACAGCTAACTGCAGGAAAACATGAATAACTATGAAAAGTTGCAGTTAGGCGAGTGACACTGGGAATGTCAATTAATAATCCAAAAAAAAGATTGGACTTCTAAGGATGTTGGAGATCTGGGGGATGAAAGTCAGAGTAGGCATATGTAAAGGTAAAATCTGACAAGAGAAAAGTACTGTGACAGCTGCAATATGACTATGAAAGGTTGACATTTGGGCTGCTGGTAGTCTCAGGGGTTAGTTACTTACCCAGAAAATGTCAGGGTCACACTACTGAGGTATGAGATCTGGGGGTTCAAACGTGTTAAAACCGACCAATGAAAGCAGTTTATCGGCATCAAATCTGTGCATGTCCACATGGTACGACAGATAAAATACGATTCTAATTGCCGTTTTTTTTCGATCGTAAAGTCATCGGACAAGTTGAACATTTTTTATTGGTCTGGGAACATCGGGCAAGTTCATAGTGTTTTACCGACCAATTAGTGGCCATGAGGCTTATTAGCATATTAAGACTTCCGCTGCCGGCATGTTGCTGCCGCTGACATGGTGGCTATTCAGCATAGCAGCCAACGTACTAGTTGTCGTAATGTAGAAATATATATATATAATATAAATACATGTACTAATAAATATAGTTTACTTGAACTGACCGGAGAAGTTTTTTAAAGTTGTAGTGTATATTTAATTTTATGATATTAGATTGTAAATTCATTTTTTAAGATCACATATATTCAGTGTAGCACCTACTTATGTCATGGTATTCATAAATTCCCAAGATTTTGTTTTTTAGCTATAGGTTTTGATGTAAAGATATATGACAATTGTATTGCATTTATTAGTATATGTAGTATGGTAGTACACAGCATGTATACATAAATATCATCTACATAGTATATACTACACAAATATCTGTTGTCTGTAAACATCAATATATATCTCTATATATTGTTTATCTGTAATATGTATCTATCTAATATCTATGTATATAGAATTCAAATTATATATATATATATATATATTTATTATTTAATATTGTCCGATATAAACAGTGATTATTTTCAATGACATTTTCCATAAAACCAGAAAAATCGATCCAAAATTGGATTTTCCATGTGGCAGTATTTTACCAAAAATTGCGATCTAAAACGACTCCGACGTCGGGATACATTGGTCGGTTTTAATAGATCGTAATTTTTATCGCAGAGTGTATGGCTAGCTTTATCTACACATCTTACCCTAACTTAACACCAACTGAAACCCAAAGACAAACCTACACTTCTACCACAGGCCTAATTTCCGAGCCAAGGCCCGACACTGACCAAACCTTTAATCTAGGACCCAACACTAACATAATCTCCTAACCAAAACTCCAACATTAAACTACCCTCAAGGTAAACCCCAACACTAACCTACACATCTAACCCAGGCCCTAACCCCAACTTACTATAAACTTAAACCCAAAGACAAACCTACACTTCTAACACAGGCCTCATCTCCTAACCTAATCCCCAATACTAACCTAACCCTTAACCTAGGAACCAACACTAACCTAATTTCCTAGCAAAATCCCCAACATTAAACTACCCTCAAGATAATCCCCAACACTAACCTACACATTTAACCAGGCCCTAACCCAGACATGGGAAAACTAAGGTCCAGGGGCCAAAACCGGCCCATTTAGTCCTTTTAATATAGCCATTTGTCAGCAAGGTGTGAAGACCCTCTGGTTCCCCTCCACGTGTTACATGCAATATGAAGAGATTATGCCTAGAGGGTGATTGTTTGGGATTCATTCGAGAGGCTGAAGTCTGGCTTCAAAAGAATTAAATTTAACTATCAAAAGCATCTATTTATAATTTTTATATATATATATATTATTATTTTTTTTATTTCTGTCTGTGCTACAATGGCTTAAAAACCCATTGTGGCCCACAAGTCAAAAAGTTTTCCCACTCTTGCCCTAACTTACCACTAACTAACCCTAATACAGTGGCTTGCAAAATTTTCCACATGTCACATTACAGCAACAAACATGACTCAATGTTATTGGAATTCCGCGTGAAAGACTAATACAAAGTGGTGACACATGAGAAGTGGAAGGAAAATCATACATGATTCCAAATTTTTTTTACAAATAACTGCAAAGTGGGGTGTGCAGCGTAATTATTCAGCCCCCTTTGGTCTGAGTGCAGTCAGTTGCCCATAGACATTGCCTGATGAGTGCTAATGACTAAATAGAGTGCACCTGTGTGTAATCTAATGTCAGTACAAATACAGCTGCTCTGTGACGGCCTCAGAGGTTGTCTAAGAGAATATTGGGAGCAACAACACCATGAAGTCCAAAGAACACACCAGACAGGTCAGGGATAAAGTTATTGAGAAATGTAAAGCAGGCTTAGGTTACAAAAAGATTTCCAAAGCCTTGAACATCCCACGGAGCACTGTTCAAGCGATCATTCAGAAATGGAAGGAGTATGGCACAACTGTAAACCTACCAAGACAAGGCCGTCCACCGTCCACTCACAGGACAAACAAGGAGAGCGCTGATCAGAAATGCAGTCAAGGGGCGGACTAGTAGGCGGCTCCCGGCTATGACCTCCACCAAAAGGGGGGTGTCACGGATGAACCGTGAGGTCGGCCAGCCTCCCTGTGTTAATCATAGTTGTA
>CM070042.1:32334024-32347696 GCA_036250615.1 Ptychadena robeensis
GGGGGGGGGGACCCCCCATTACAGCTACAGGTTCCTTGCGATGTGCAGGGGCAGGAGCACCACTTCCGACACCAGGGGATGAAAGGTGCCCTAGGGCACATGCATAAAAACAGGTGGTGTCCCCTCTTGCAGCGCTCCTCCCCCGCGTGGACCCCCACAGTCTACATGGGGCGGTTATCTCTAGCCCTCCGCTGGTCAACGTGCTCATCCGGACGTTGTCTGCGTCTGGAATTGCGGCGGCGTCTGCCTGGGGGGCCCTGCCATCCCTCCTGGGGCCCAGGCACCCCGACTCGGTCGACCTCCTGCCAGTCCGGTAGCGTTGTGGCTGGGAGTTGGAGCGTGTCCAGAAATAAGGGAAGGTCCTCCCTCGCGGGTCGCCATCAGGTGGAACGGGTAGCCCCAGCGATATGGGTGCTGGTGCTGTTGGAGGACCATTAGGAGGGGTTTCATTGCCCGTCTGGCCACTAGTGTGCGTTGTGATAAGTCCGCGAACAGTGCCACTGTGGAGCCCCGGAATTGCATCTCCCTGCGGTCCCGCATTTTGGACATAATAGCTTGTTTGGTGGCAAAATGGGGCATAGCACAGATGACATCCTGGGGGGGTTCTTTGGTCATTCTGGCGAGGGCCCAGGGAGCGGTGGACTCGGCCTATGACCACCTTTTTGGGGGCGTCTGGACCCAGAATGGAAATAAATAGGTCCTTTGCGGCCGGAATGTTGCCCGATCGGGTCCCTGGTGTGGACTGCGAGCGCGGGGTGCCCTGGCGGCGTTGCCTCCCCATCTCCTGGCGGGTGCAGAGTGGCGTCGGTGGGCCGTGCAGCCGGTGGAGTGGATCGCGGCGCTATGCGTCCTCACGCCGCCATCTCCAGACCACACCCCGTGATTTTGTTTTTTTAATGGTGGCATTTTTTTTTAAAACATCGCCTGGCCCACTGGTGATCCCGCAGGCTAATAATCACCTAAGTGGAAACATAGCCTAACTCACCAATTGATATAAATGATTTTCATTTACCATTGGCATACATAACACATCCAACTATCTTTTTTTTGACCCTTTGGGTCACTCCCTAATTTTTAGGGGTTCCTTACACAGCTCTTATTTTCTAAAAAATCTTTGTCCCTTGGATTGTTCAGGCGCCCCTTTTGTTATGTGATCACTGGAATTAATACCTGGCACTGTCTGGTTTCTATGACACGTCTGTTTTTGTTAATTGATAGAGATAAGATTCTGTAAATAATCACACTTTGAGTTGTTTATAAACAAACAGCGGGACACCAATCAACACTTTACTTCTGCTCTACATAATATGATCACTCCAGGAATAAAGCCTGTCAGCCTATCCCTGATACATGCAAGCGACAACATCCTGTGCAAACAAAAATGATTGGGTAATATTTCTCAGATTGTTCATGGGATGGGGTTCAAAGAAGATGAGGTGATGGCTATCTTAGTTTCAAGTTTTTGCGTTTACTAACTGCCCATACAGACATCATTTAGAGTAATAAAATGGCAAATTTGTTTTAACCATGGTTGGCTGTGGCCAATCACGGCCATAGACATTTTTTTACCACGTCCATTCATACGGGAAGGTTGCACTGTTTCACCACAATAAAAACAAACCCCGGTCACGGCTGACCACGCAAGTAGGGACAAGCCCTTTAGCTGGGATTTAGCATTTGATTCCCGAATAATCGATTCATGTGCGTGTTCGCTGTAATCGTTTGGGAATCGAATGCTACCCACTTGAAACGATTGATCCAGCTCCATGAAAATGTTGATTCCTGTTCCTGTTCAATCGACATTTGGATGGGGGCCCTATTCACGAAACGATCACCACGTTACGACTGCTCGCACTGGAATCGCCCTGTGTATGGCCAGCTGTAAGTCTTTTTGGAAGATGGCAGCCCACAGAGCTCTCTGATAGCAAGTAAACTTCACAGTGCATCTAAGGGCTTGGCCCCACTCTAAGGGCTTGGCGATCGTCCGCAATTTTAATCACAGCACGGCGATCGTGCCCATGCATTTGGCATGAATGGACACAATTCATTGAGACACAATTTTTGCACGTAGCACCATTCTTTCTCTATGGCAAGATTAGGCGCAGCTATAATAGTGGCTGAAAATGCACCGGATCACTCCTGATCATTTGCCAGAGAAAAACCACCGCCCTGCGATTAGAATCGCAGGTGATCGCTAAAGTGGGGACAAAGCCTCAAGGACCCCACACACCTTACAATCTTTCCATACAATTTCTGTACAATCAACTTTTGTTCTACCAAAACCATGTAATATGAGGATCTTTCTAAACCTTCCAATCACTATGTATTCTATCAGGAAGGCCCCGGCACTACATAGCAGTGATATATACCTTCCAATCACTATGTATTCTAGCAGGGAGGACCCGGCACTACATAGTTGTTGGTAGATCTAATGAAGATTGTATGGATCGATCTTAAGGTGTATGGGGGGCTTAAGGCTGGACTTGCGCAGGCGCTCGCAGGGTTTATAAAACCTGTGGAACAAAACCACCAATAATAACAACCCATGTAAACAAACCCTAATGGTTTTGCATTGTGCACCTGCAGGCAGAATTGATTATTGGGAGATAGCAGGGTCTAAATACGTGGTTTAATTCTCCTGCGATTATTGCATAATCACAATGCGATCATTCTCACAAGAATTGATAAACGGTTGTTCGGGGGAGTCGTTCCCTGGCCGATACTTTAAGTAAATGGCGATCAACAGAGATATTTCCTTAGAGCGGGATCAATCACTCCACGCAGGCTGCGTTCAATTTCAAAAGGATCGATCGCTGCAAACATGCACGGCGATCGATTGGGTATCCAATGAAATATCGAGACGTATTAACCACACAGACATGTGTGCAACGCAAATTGTGATATGATAAACCATTTAACTGAATAGGCTGCTTACCTCAGCGCGTGTGCTCAAATCATGACCTGCACGTTTATGTGCGTTCTACCACATCACAGAATAGAGTATGTTCAGATCATACGGCATATAGCTGACCCCTGCTTGGAGCACCACTCCCAATGAGTGTGTTGGGAATACGGCGGAGTGTAGCATCATAGAAATCACAGTATTACACTGCACCACTGTTCCAGAGGCTTTAAAAGGGGCCATACACGGGTCGATTTTTCAATCCATGGTTTGGAAAAAGGAGTCCATCCCCATCCAAAGTAATGGGATCAATCGAACAAATTACAGACGTCCGTAATTTCTTCAATCAATTTTCCGACCGAATTTAGCTTTTAAGTATTAGATTTGTGGCGATCGACCGCTGTGCGGTAAGGACTAATGCACATGGAAGCAAAAGGTACATCAGCTTGCTGTGCGTTAGCGCACTCACCACTCCTCCTTTTGTAGATGCGGCAGAAGGATCTGCCTTCTCTACAGCCCGTGTGCTACACTCACTGGAGGTTCTGTACTCTTACTCCAGAACTACACATACCAGCATACTCTGGGCAGCTCACTGATGTGGCTAGAGCTTGCTGCAGAGAGCCTGAGTGGGAGTACAGAAGTTCAGTGAGTGTAGCAGGTAGAGGGGCAATAAACAAGGCAGATCCTATCAGATGTTCCACATCTACTGCGGGACAAATTTGGCCACAAGGCCGGAGTCTGACATATAGAAATATACATTTTGACATGGAGTATCTCTGTAGCCTTATTCTAGAATAGATTTTTTATAAATATGCCCCACTATTCAAAAGGGTGCTCTCACATTTGCAGATAACCAAACCACTGCGGTAGACCTACCATACTAGGTGTACCACAACGCATACAAAACTGCAACACAGCAGGGTGATGGTACACAGGTTTCTTATGGAATTCAGTACACCCTGTACACAAACCTGACGCAGTGTGTATAGTATGAAAGGGCTCTACCACCATACACCTTTCAATCACACTGTACAATTTTCAACAACTACATAGTACCAGGTCTTCCCCGATTGCAGTGATATATCCCTTCCAATCACTATGTATACTTAAGGGAAGACCCAGCACTACATAGCAGTGGTATATACCTTCCAATCACGATGTATTCTATCAGGGAGGACCCGGAATTACATAGCAGTGATAGAATACATAGTGATTGGAAGGTTTATATCAGGGAGGACCAAGCACTACATAGCAGTGGTATATGCCTTCCAATCACTATATATTCTATCAGGGAGGACCTGGAACTACGTAGCAGTGGTATATGCCTTCCAATCACTATATATTCTATCAGGGAGGACCTGGAACTACATAGCAGTGATAGAATACATAGTGATTGAAAGGTTTAGAAATGGTTTTGGTAGGACAAAAGTGAACTGTACAGAAATTGTATGGTTTGTCTTATTAGCACAGACAAACCAAGCTTAATGGGTTTTTCAGTATCTCAAATTTGAACACACACCTTAAGAACCATCATCAACCGTTAAAACACAACAACGTCATGAGAAAAGCCATCCCAAAATTTATTTTCATGAAGGACAAAAACCCACAAAAAATAGGGAGCCAATAAGTAATACATTCAGTAGATGCTGAAAACACTAAGTATTCCTAAAAAGGCATACATTCACATTGCAGAATCTTGGCACTGGAATGCCTTCGTAACATTAAACTTTACAATGTAAACAAGAATTATCATGTCCAAAAAAGTGTTACTAGTCCATCGAGAAAGGCACAAAATGGCAATGGTTTGAAGCAACAAGCTACCGTAGGTGCAATAGATAAATTTTTGGTACTCTGCGCAGGTATTTTTTGGCCTTTCAGAAAGCGACAAAAAAAAAAAAAAAAAAAAAAAAAAAAAAAAAAAAAAAAAAAAAAAAGTTTACAGTTGATATCCTGGTCATCACATATCGTTAAAAGTTCAACATTTCCTATATACAATGAAAAAAAAAAAAAAAAAAAAAATGAAGAAGGTTCATATAAATTCTCCGCACAGTAGTTGAAGAGGAAGATCTGTACCCGACTAACATGAGACTAGTTTCAGTGCTTGGAGTGTTTCCAGTAACAGTTTTACAGCAGAGCAAGAGGGAGGAAATAAAATAATGAGGTAGATAACTTAAAGTGAACAAAATCTTTACAGCAACCGTAAAACAAAAACTAATGGTCACCTGTAAAAAGACTAAACATAATACTGCTCATTGTAAAGCAGGACACTTAAAGCTGATTGGAGGAGCAATAGTCAAACTCGCTCAACGCGTTAACGTCCCGCAACTTTCCCCGGACAGCCAACGAGTCCGCCCAACAACAGTCAAACTCGAGTGAAGACAGCATCAACGAGATGTCCGCAGTCATCGAATATCACGCCTCCACGTTTCAATTCCAATTCTAGATTAAGTAGGATGGCAGATTCCAAAATATGTACCCGCATTTGTTTCCTTGAATTCAGACGCAAGACCGGTATCGCTTTTGAAAGTTCAAATAGAAAAAAAATTGGGAGAGAAAAAAATGGTAAACATTCATTTGACCTTTGGGAAGAGGAAACACCATCCGTGCTCCAGCCTTGCATTAGCCGCAGCATCGCTGGGAGACGCTTTCGATTTATTTTGGTGCCGGGCAGCGATATGGGTTGTAGACTTAGTCACTCTGAAAAGAAACCCACACAAAAGTCCAAAATAAGAAAAGGTGCAGCAAAATTCCAGCCACCTATGAAGTGTCCACGTTCTTCAGCCGCCGTCGCATAGGTCACTTCACAGCGATATTTTCCTCCAGAAAGTGCGCAAATTGGTGTTTCTGCACGCTCTCTGCGTTCTTTTCCTCCATCTCTTGACTCGCGCTGGCCTGGTTGACGTCGAGGTTAGAGACCGTGGCCGTTGTGATGATGGACGGACCCCCATTGCTGACCGGCAATGAGGGAATACCACCGCTTTGAATCACCGAGATCTCATTAGTCTTCATGGCCAAACCGCTGCTGAGGGCGGTGGCGTACTGGTTCCAGACGACGGGGTCGATGTTGACCGCGGGAGGGATGAGATACTTTGGAAAGATCTCAGGCACTTTCTTGATGTCATTTGGCAAGGCCGGGACTTGGTTGTCCACAGAGAGTCTCCTTCCTCGACGCGCGGAGTTATTCCACATGTGAGTTCCAACGTGAACCTACCGAAAGAGAAAACATGATTTTCAGATTCTAAAAACGGGACGCCAGTTCTCATGAACAATTAAAAAGGTCTTTGGTATGAGAACACCGACGGTCAAGCAGCTAACTGGGAGCGTAGATCATACCTCAAGTATACAAGCTTTACTTTCTATTTCTCCCTACCTGTCTATATTTGCCTATTATAAATCTATATTAAAGCCAGGAGCTGCTCAATGCCTAACAGCTTACCGCTTCACTAAGCATGGCTACCCTGTGGTCAACAAATAGGTTCCAAAAACAAAAGCAACAGGGAAGTGAAAGCTTACTTTTAGGTTTCCTTTTGTTGTGAAAGCTCGTCCACATATCGTGCAAGCAAAAGGCTTTTCCCCGGTATGAGTCCTTTCGTGGATCTGCAAGGCGCTAGCGGATGAAAAGTTCTTGCTACACGTGGGGCAGATGTGTTGCTTTGCTGTGCGCCGCGGAGGGACAATGAGAGGCGTGAGGCCAGGTGAAAGATTGGGCGGGCTGATGAATTGTGTGGCGCTTAAAACACGATCTCCTGGCATTTCCACCTTGATCAATGTCGGAGGAGGACCAATATACAGATTTGGACTCCTGTCTAGAGGTGGAAAAAAATAAAAATATATATAAGGAAAACAAATTCCATTATAAGCGTCGGTGCATGTATAGATAAAGAAGAATGGTCATGCCATGATATATTTTGTCATGCATCACACAAGTCATTGCGCTTGCATTACACTAAGGCCTCAGAGTTTTGTGATCTACGAATTTAAACACTCTGCTTAAGGTGGCAGATTTTTGAACAGAAGACTAGCTTTCGGAAAAGTTCATGTAAAACACAATTGTAAATTGTCCACCAACCCCCAACCACCATCATTACTTACTGAAGTCTCCTCCATTGGGAAGTAAGCCAGGCTCTTCCTTAATTTTACGTCCTAGATTGCCATTCGTTAGATCCAAAGCCCCGTCGTCGGGATCCGCCAAGCCATTTTCACAGGACTCTGCACCGTTGGATACGCCCATTCCATCATGACCATTGTAAGAAGGGGGAGACTTGGATGGAAGGCTGTCATCTTGGCTGTTAGTCGGAGAAAGAGTCCTTGCTTCAGACTGCGTCGGACTCTTGCCGTTTTGGTATTCTTGATCCCCAACTGAAGAGGAATCGTTGGTAAGGCCGTCGCTTTCCATGAAGCCATTCTCACTGGATTTAACACTGGTTTGTCTTTGAAGGCAGAGTCCTGGAGGCATAGAGACGGGATTGTCCTGAGATGAAAGCTCAGGGAGCTGCATGCTCGGGGACTCCTCTTGACCGTTACTCTGCGGGGTCGGAGGCTTGGAACCAGAAGCAGCATCCATGAGTTCAGGGTCTTCATCCATATCAATGTCATCAATGTTCTCATCGGTGAGGCTGTTCAAATCTCCGTTCTTCTCATCGATCACCAAAGAAGAATCCACGTCTACATCTTCACAGGCATCCTCCGGCAACGGTGTGTTGGGAATCTGTCCGCCCATGTGCATACGAATATGTTGCTGCAACACCACCGCATTGGTAAACTTCTTTTGACAGATTGGGCAAGAGTGCATCTTCTGAGGTGTGTTCGCACGGTGGACGCTGTAGTGAGTCTTAAGATTGCTTTTAGTAGAGAACGCTCGGCCGCAGATTTTGCACTTGAACGGTCGCTCCCCGGTGTGGGTGCGGTAGTGCATTTTTAAAGAGCTGGGACAACTTAGTACTCTGTGACAAATCAAACACTTGTTTGGATCTGAAGCAGTCTTGTCAATGTTCTCTACCAGTTGTTGGAGTTTGCTGGTTTCAGAACCTTGCTCACTGGCAGGGGGGGAGTTTAGGCTTTGATCGGTGCCAGACTCATGACCCACTGCTCCAGATGACACGGACTCTCCTTCACTACCTGGAGACAGCTTGGACTGCATGTTGAGCGGGAAGGCAGACCCCGATGAATCACCGATACCGGCAACATTTGGTATAGTAAGTCCTGAATTGGGAAGACTCGTCAACAAGGGCTTGGTGTCGGCAAAGACATTAGACTCATCCAACGGTACAGACATCCCATAAGGAATTCCAGTTGTTGTAGGAACGTTATCCAGATGTTCTGGCACAGGGTAGGGATTCATCCTTATGTGCGGATATTTCTCTCTGTGTCTCTGGAAGTGAACCTTCAAATTTCCCTTAGTTGTAAACCTGTTTCCACAGATGTTGCACTTGTAAGGCCTTTCGCCAGTATGCGAACGCAAGTGTATCTGCAGAGCACTGTCATTGCCAAACACTTTGCCGCAGAACTTGCACTTGTGTCTGAAGAACTGGTCCTCGCCGTTTGATTTGGCTTCCGGAGTATGACCCCCAGGGAACTTGCTCTTCAGTTTCTTATCAGGATCAAGGACTCCGAGGGGATTCTGGAAAATAACAGTCCCGGGACTATGAGGTAGGACAGGGTTCGGAAACCTGGCCATCGAACCAGAAAGGACCTTATTGACCTCAGATTTCAACAGTGGATTGGAAAAGGTCAGGGGCACGGTGCCGGACGTTGGAAGGGGCAAGGTGACGTGAGGTAGTTTGGACTGCTTCAGACTCTCGAGGGTGAGGTTTTGAGCGCCAGCTTTTTGTCCTATGAGAGCGACGGCCGCGGAGAGCTGCTGCGACAGATGGGCGCCCAGCGCTTTCAACGGATCCGTTGCTGCGGCTATAGAAGGGTGCAGAGAATTAGGTGCCATCATAGCAATCTGAATACGGATCTGCTCCGTTAGCTGAATCTGTTGAAGCTGCTGCTGTTGCAAGCACACTAGTTGTTCAAGGATCATCGGGATGGCATTGTTTGCCGAAGCACTAGATCCATCCGACGCGTGTTGATTAACAGCCGCTTTAGTACTGCTGATAGTTTGTAAAGTCACATTAGTGTTAGGGACACTCGTTTTAGGCAAGAAGCCAAATCCATTAGCCTTAGAAGCCGCTTGAGTGACAGGTTTATTACCCAAACTCGCCTTCCCCACCATCTTATCAGGAGTAACAGCAGAGCCCTTTGCCAAAATGTCCTTTGCAGATTTAAGTTCAGCTGACTCTTGTTCCATGCTCTCGGATTCGGACTCCTGGTAGGCCTCAGACGCCCCTTCTCCCTCGTTCATAATCAGGACGGGCGCATTCTTAGTGCAATTCTTCTTATGCTTGATGAACTCAGATTGTTCGAAAAACTCTTCACAGCACTTGTCACAGACGTGAGTCTCTTCCATCCGGCAGCGCTTCACGGCCTTTTCACAGTTTACATTGCCCGAATCTGTAACAATGGAGGAGAACAACAATTTAAATCATGAAGTTTTAACTTAAAAACCACAATTTCATGGACCAACTGTAACGAAATACTAGAACGTAGATCTGCCTAAAGCCCCTCATATGCCTTTCAACCACTCTGTACAATTTCCTTTATATCTACCAACAACTATGTTATATAGCGTCCTCCCTGATAGAATACATAGTGATTGGAAGGTATATATTACTGCTATATAGTGCCGGGTCCTCCCTGATAGAATACATAGCGATTGGAAGGTATATATCAATGCTATGTAGTGCTGGGTCCTCCCTGAGAGAATGCATAGTGATAGCTGCAAATGTATTTGATTGAAGCAGCTTGCATTTTTATACTAATAGATCTATAAAAAGGTGGCCATATACAAGTAAATTTTCCAGTCAATTCCCAAAGAACCAAGCCCAAATCCTCCTGTGTCATGGCTCAACCTGCAGCCCCCCTGGGTTCTCCACTTGCGGCCCCCCAAACTTAACTGTTAATGCATCGGCATGTCCACCAAGGAGGAGAGGCGAGTGACTCACTCAGGCTCCGGCTGACCATGCTGATTGGCATACATAACGGTGCCCTTGCCTCTCCTCCTCTTCCCGCTCTAAGAAGATCCTGGGCAAAAACATCTTAGCTGGGGATTGATGGATAGGCGAGTGCCTATACTCCCATTATCCAACCAACCAATTGGTGATATGTGTATAATATATATTTCACCTGCTGTCATTATTTAATTAAAAATGCTTATAAAAGTCAATAGTGCTAAAAAAAAAAATATATATATTTATGTGTGGCCCTTAAGTGATTCCGAGGGCCGCACTTGTGGCCCTCCATATCAACTCAGTTGCCCACCACCGATCTATGTAGATCAAGTAGTCCAATAAGCAAACAATTGACTTTGCATTACAAATAAAAAAATTTGATCTTCAAAACAAAACTTTGGACAATGGTTTACCAGATTGTATAAGGAATACTTATTTTAATTAAGTCACATTTATAACTTCTGTAAAAATCAAATCAAAAATAAAAAGACAAAATTTTTCCCTAAAAATCTCAATTTCAAAACAAACCCAACAACTGAAAAATTATACAGACATACAATGCTGGTCATTATTCTGGCCTTTTGTTTGAGCGGCAACAGTCGGCTACACAGCAGAAACAAAATCATAGGCTATGATTAAATAAACGGGGGATAGAAAGAGAGAGAGAGAGAGAGAGAGAGGGGGGGGGGGGGGGGGGGGGGGGTTGTGCCTTTTCATTAATGATAAAAGCAGAGAACCAGAAAGTTCAACTGTTTTTCCCATCTCTCCACCCCTGAATTTGTGGAATGTTATCTCTCAGCATCTAGTTATCCAATAAGTTAGAAGAATGCAGCAAAGTCAGCAGGGGTTTAGATTAAAATCACCAGCAAATGGATTTTTGGGAGGCAAAACAAAAAATCCAAAGACTATTGTTATTTATGCTAATGTGTTTACTGAATTTAAGCCGTTCTGGGATGGTCATAGACAATGAAGGTGTTCAATGGTAATATCCAGTGTACGCTGCCAATATCGAAAATGGTCTGCTTTGTCTTTTCAGTATTCAAAAACAAAAAAACAGATCGATAGTTAGAAATGTGTGTGTATAGCAAATATATATATCATACATACAACTATATACTAGAGATGAGCATGTATGGTATATAACTATATGTATGATATATACTAGATAGAGATGGGTGTGTGTATGGTATATAAAATTGTATGTACGAGATATACTATGAGATCTAGGAGCTAGAGATGTGTGTGCATAGTATATAAAGTGTATGTATGAGATATACTATACACACCTCTAGCTAAAATATATCCAATACATACAATTATATACTATACATGCACATCTCTATTTAATAGATATGTATGGTATACAATTTTATGAGATAGATATATATGTGTATATAGTGTATCATTGAATGTATGAGATATATATTAGATAGGAGATGTGCATGTATGGTATAAAATTGTATGTACGAGCTAGAGATGTGTGTGAGATATATATAAAAATAAAAGAATTGTATGTATGCAATATATATTAGCTAGAGATGTTTTTATAAAGTATATAACTGTATGTAAGAGATATTAGCTAGGAGATGTGTGTATAGTATATAATTACATGTATGAGATGTAAATTAGCTAGAGATAGAGATATATATATATAAATAATTGCATGTATGAGACACACACAAACCCCTATGTAACCTGTATGAAGAGAAAAAAAAAAAAAAAAAAGAGAGGGACTAAAAATCTAATACTAACTGACCTTAAAAGGAAAAAGGTTCAAAACCAGGGAATCCCTCAGCACCAGAGACTTTCATTGGCCATAAACAAGCACTCGACAAACCACCCATCACACTAACAGTGTTCAAGACGCAAACCCTGCTGCCAAGGTCAATTGCAGGAACCCTAATTGTAAGCTTGACATCAGCTTACCACCCACAGTAGGCAGGAGGTGGCAAAGGTTAGAGCATCAAGCCTGTCACAGCCACGCAACTGGAGGGTGAGGACAGCTTAAAGAAATATTGAGTTTACCCAAAGTTTTTTTTCCAGCTCGATGGTCCTCCCTAACCCAATAAAATAGATCTGTGGTGGTCTCTGAACACTTTCCTGCCCCCACAGCTCACAGAGTGACTTTAAAAGTTACACAAGCATTATAAAAACAAATTCCCCCAAAGCTGGTGGTACCATCTGTTCACATCATATCAATAGTGAAACACATCTGCTGTAAAAAGTTTGGGGGTCATTATTAAATAGACCAATCATCCTGCATATCTAAATAAACAAGTTTAAAATGTAAAGAAAAAGTTTGTATTTATCATCTGGACTTTTGTATTAGATGCAAGGCATGTTCTAGACATTTCCATCACTATAAACAAAGCCACATATACATTTTATGATATACAAAGACAAAGAATTTCTGCTTTACGAGCCCTCAGCCATCCAAATGTGGATTATAAAAAAAGCTACTTGGAACCTCCTTTTGTTGAAATGCTAATGCAGAATATGTAGCGTTGTAGCACTGCATACCCCCTACCGATTTCCTGACCTGTTAATTGCTCACCACAACTGCTCAAAAGAGAAAATAAGATAGCATTGTTCTCACAGGAGGGTCTGAGATGGAGATGCAAATTAGTCTAAAAGAAAAAGCATTCAGAAGTTGAAAAGCAGAAAGTGGCAAACAGTGCAGTTTAGGTTATTGAACTGAACGCCACTTACTAAGGTGGACAAGATCATATCAGTCAACTACCTGCAGCTATTCCCACAACCCGCCAGAAGGGGGCGACAGAGCACCACATCACAACCACATACAGTCCGGTAGCACAACACTCAGCAGACACAACCTGACCATCAGAAAAGTTCCTACCGAGCTCAATGCTATGAAGAAAAGTCCGCAAAACTCACATCACACCTCAAAATCAGCAGAAGCTTTACACACATCCTACATGGAGGGGGATCTGGAGGAAGAGAACACTAACAAAGGGGAGGGACCCCCAACAATGTGCAAGAAGATTTACATGTGCAAACACCACCACCACCAACCCCCAGCCAGACCATATGCACAAAGGGAAACAGGCGTGCATTAAATATCTGCCATTTATGACCTCCTGGCCGGCCAGTTTCTGGAGTGAATAGTAAATGACCCTTAAACAATCTAGAGATAAGGAAACATGTATGCACTTACAAGTCACCAAGCCCAAAAATGATGCCTCGCTTACTATGAATAAATGTCACCTGGGACCCCATGGAATATTAAATAATAAAGCCATGCCACTTATTACTACATATAATATTTAATAATAAGGACATTCTACCTATTGCTATGCACAAGTATCACTCCATAGTAATAGGTAGCAGGGTTAGATTTAAAAAAATATGTAGAATTATCACTACATATAATATTAAATAAAACCCTGTTACCCATTACTATGTTTAAATATCTCTTCATATAATAATAAATAAAACCCTTCTACCTATTACGATGTATCACTCCATATAATGTTTAATAATAAAGACCCGATGCCAATTACTAAGTATAAATATCACTACATATAATAATATTTAACAAAACCCGATACCTATTCCTATGTATATCTCACGCCTTACAATATTATATAATAAAGCCTTGTTAAATATCCTATGGAGTGATCGTTATACATAGGAATAGTGACTGATCATGAAAATGTTCATGATCACTTGAAAAAAAAAAAAAAAAAAAAAAAAAAAA
>CM070042.1:32401794-32411839 GCA_036250615.1 Ptychadena robeensis
TACATCAAGTCAAAGGTCTAGGAATGACCATACAAAGCCCCTTTGGGGGCGTAGCGTGGTAGTAAATGAAATCCCACGGTCCCGCCTACCATGTAGGCAGAAAGATCCGAGGGCGTCCCAGAAATACAATCCATGGAAGGGATACTGATAGTTGCCGGTCCTCCAGAACTGTCATCACTAGCGGGCAGAAGGCCAGAAGGTAGGTATAAGCGAGCGAGCAGGGTGTCGGGGAAGGAGTAGTAAAGTTACGTGACCTGAGTAAGATATGATTGGGGTGATAAATAGGAGCGGGAGGGAGGGCGGCGGGCGAGAGGAGCTGAGGAGGAGGAAGGGCAGTGAAGATGAGAGAAGATCTGAGAAGAAAGAAGAAGTAGGTTAGGGAGGAAACACTAATCACCTATGACCGAGGGATGAGCCACAATGGCGATTGGAAGGGTGAAGCAGCGGAACATTGAGGAGCAATGCAACCAAGGACGTGTAAACACTCACCCGGCTGGATCAGTTGTTTGATGAGCAGTGGCATAACTTTAGAAAATGGGTGAATTACTGGTAGGAAGTGTCTGAGCTGAACCGAAGCACCAGAAGTAAGTAGTTTTGTTGAGGACCTAGAAGTGTCGCCCAATTTCGTCATATTAAGCCATCCATTGCCAGGCCTTAGTAGACCAATTCGATAGGCTCTGGAGAGGCCACTCTGGTGTTATTCTTGAAAAAGGCTTGGACGACACCCCGTGTGATGAAAATGCAGAGTTCCCCTAGGATCGAAACATGGAGATGAGAAGTGGAGATATATATTTCGATTAGATTCCCTACGAGCAATGTGAATGCGTAGTTACCAATTGTCGGATGCTAGTAAAGTGTGGCCTATGGGTGTGAGGACTCTGACACCAGCAAGGAAGCGCTCTAAAGATCTCAAGGTGAAATCTTTCCTGATCCACTTGATACCCATTGCCTTGTGAGGCCGGTTGCATGGCAAACACCAATCTATACTTTGGAATATGGACTCGCTTTGTAGCTATTTTAACAAGTCAGGAAGGCCAAATACAAAATTGATTCTTTGGCTATAGTCAAGTGGAATATTTGGATACTGGCGCAACGACCCCTCCCAATAAATTTGGAGGATAAGCGGATTTTAGCTGAATAAAGTATACTGGATGGGATTTAATTGGTAAAGCTTGCAAGACATACGAGAGTGAGGAGTTGCAGGCAGGATGCTCATTTTGATTGCAGGCCACATCTAGCCGAACAAGAAAGGGGACAGCTCTCCATGTCGCCGAGTTCCTTTGCATGTTATAAGGATGAGGACAATTAGTGGGATTAGAGTGATGCATACTAGGCCCCAGGTGACATTACCAGATGATATTGAGCGTATTCTTAGCCCATTTTGAATTGGAAAAGCGTGGAAGCTAGTTGGGCCAAAGTGTTTTGGGTGAGATGATTAAGAGGGAGAGCTTCAGATTTGCGCTTATATTGCATTTGAACGTTTGAAGAGCGGCTTATGTGTGGAGAGATGAGAGAGAGATTTGGCATAGAAAATGGGAGAATTAGAGATGGATAACGTGTCGTCCAGCGTATGCCAGACAGCTTGTGCGTGACCGGACTTTTTGACGCTATCCCGGGATATCGGGATTCTTTCTAACAGGCATAGAAGGGTGTTCCATCAGAATAGATAAAATTAGAAGGTGAGAGAGCGGGCATCCCTGCAGGTCGTCCCATTAGTAAATAGAAAAGTAATCGATAGTATCATTAACTCTCAACGAGATGCCGTAGGAGGCATGGTACAAGGCAAAATCCAATCTAACATGATGTGGGCCAAGCCCAGATGATGGGACGAAGGGTAGCTGACCTGCAAGCGCCAGGAAACCTGTCAAAGGCCTATTTCAGCCTTGTGTCTAAATGAGAGGCAGCAAGGACGGCGGGACGCTCGCGGATGGAGTTGGAATAGAGTGAATGCAGGTTCAAGACTCTTGTGGTATTATCCCTCGCCTCACGGTTGGAGCGACAAGCCTCCTGGTCAGGCGTTTATTAACGGGTATGTGCTTTAGCTAGGTAGTAGCCCCAAGATTTTGGCGGAATCGTTTTAGGTCAGAGTTGAGGAAGCTATCGGCTGTAACTGCCCTACACAGAGTCTGATCTATCCTCTTTGAGGTATTAATAGAAAGAAATGTGTGCCCTTAGGAGAATCTGTAGAGGGAACGAATGATTGTCTAAGATGGAGTTGAATGCATCACTAAATGTTATAGGTGAGAGTAAGCTTTGAAAGACCTCTAATATTGAGCTGTCAGAGCCGCTCCGGACCTGACGGCATTTACCGTTTTTTGCCGATTTTATTGCGGCTTCTAATTCGTCCCATCGTGATCAGCATCGCCACACTCCATGCATCCTCCATCTTACGCCACTCATCTCGGGCCGTGGGGGGTGAAGCTGAGGGCAGCCTGAGTTATGCTTGCTAAATAGTTTGCTATCTCTGCCTGCCGAAAGGCCCTTGTTGGGTTGTGTGTATTAGTACCCGTTGAGACAAGATTGTAGAGGCTGGTGGTTATTAGCGCGATGTGATAGCTTGCATGCTCCGAAATGTTCGCCGGCGAACATCGAATGTTCTGCGTTCGCATGTGAGCTCACGGGTTCGTTGAACATACGGCGGAAAGGTCGACCGACCCCCTATCTTTGATCCTCATTGCGAACAAACTTTGACTGTGAGTCACAGTCAGCAGGCCACAATACAGCTAATCAGCAACCCCACCTCCGGACCATCCCACCCCCTATAGCAGCACAGGGAACACCATTTTCACATGCTGAGTGCATGGAGGGAGGAAGTTAGATCAGAAGCTGCCTGCTATAGGGAACGGTAGCTAGGCGTGTCTTTGTCATCTACAGTCTACTAGTTTACAGCTGCTTCTTAGTCTGCTGTCAGGACAGAGTCCTGAAAAGACCCAAAGCCCTTTTTAGGGCGTTTTTTTTGTACCCTGTTGCTGCTGTTGGCATGCCCGGTGCTACAGTGATTTTCAAGCCTATATCACACAGTGCCTCCCCACGCCACGTGGTGCTCATATTTGCGTGGTGGCACTTTGTTACCTATTTTAAGGGGCTTATGCAGTTGCTTTCACCACTTACGCTTGCTGCCACTGTGTGTGCCCGCCCACACTGTCCAGTGCCCACCCTAGTTATCTGGTGGCACTTTGTAACCCCATGGGGATTTTTTTAACCCTATTTTAAGCGGCTCTATTGCACTGCTTTCACCACTACATCCTTGTGCCAACGGTGTGTGCGCCCACACTGTCCAGTGCCCCACCCATAGTTATCTGGTGGCCCCTTTGTACCCCAGGGGGATCTTTCACATATTTCAAGGGCTATTGCAGTGCTTTTCACCACTTAACCAGGCCTGTGCCAACTGTCGTGTGTGCCGCCCACACTGCTCCGTGCCCACCCATAGTTATTGGTTGCGCACTTTGTAACCCCAGGGGATTTTTTGCCCTATTTAAGCGGCTATGCACTGCTGTTCACACTTACAGCTTGTGCAAGTGTGCTGCCCCACATGTCCGTGCCCACCCTAGTATCTGGTGGCACTTTGTAACCCAGGGGATTTTTTCACCCTATTTTAAGGGCATTGCACTGCTGTTCACACTTACATCCTTGTGCCAACTGTGTGTGCCCCACACTGTCCGTGCCCACCCATAAGTTATTTGTGCGCACTTTCGTAACCCCAGGGGATTTTTTCACCCTATTTTGAGCGGGCTATTGCCCACTGCTTGTTCACCACTTACATCCTTGTGCCAACTGTTTGTGCGCCCACACTGTCCAGTGCCATCCCTAGTATTGGTGGCACTTTTGTAACCCCAGGGGATTTTACCCTTTTGAAGCGCATTGCACCTGCTGTTCCCACTTACATCCTTTGTGCCACTGTGTGTGCGCCCACACCTGTCCAGTGCCCACCCATAGTTATCTGGTGCCGCCCTTTGCTCACCCCATGGGGATTTTGTACCCTTTTTAGGGCCTTTGCACTGCTGTTCCCCTTCTCCTGCTGTGCCACTGTGTGTGCGGCCCCATGGCGTGCCCCCTAGTCCTGCGATGAGCACTTTGATAACCCCGAAGGATTTTTTCCCTATTTTAAGCCGGCCTATTTGCACCTGCGTTACCACTCTACAGCCTTGTTTGTAGTGCGTATTTAATAAAGATTGCCAGGGTGTCCTGGCTTTTCCGTCCATCTGCCCAGCCTTGTGTGACAACTGTGTTCGCTGCCCAGTGCCCAGCCACTTGAGTTTATCTGTGGGAGGCGTCTATATTTTACACTCAAGCAATTTTTTTCACCTATTCATAAAGGGGTATTACTACAAGTGCCATAGGCTTTCCGTCCATTACACCTGGTGTTCAACTGTGTTGCCCAGTGCCGCCACAGTTATCTGGGGAGGAGGGTAATACCAAGCATTTTTTTTCACTATTCCCATAAGCGTGCTATTACTAAAAAGTGCACGGCTTCGTCATTACAGCCTTGTGCCAACTGTGTGGCCCGTGCCCGCCACAGTTATTGGTGAGAGGGTAATACCAAGCATTTTTTTCACCCTATCCATAAAGGGTATTACTAAAATGCCACAGCTTTTTGTCCATTACAGCCTTGGCTTGTGCAACTGTGTGTGCCCAGTGCCCAGCCACAGTTATCTGGTTGGAAGGGTTAATACCAAGCATTTTTTTCACCCTATCGCATTAGAGGGTATCACTAAAAAGTGCACGGCTTGCCGTCCATTACAGCCTCTGTGTGCAACTGTCGTGTGCCAGGCCAGCCACAGTTATTCTGGTGCGAGCGGCTTAATACAAGCAATTTTTGTCACCCTATTCATAAAGATGTATTACTAAAAGTGCACGCGCTTTCCGCTCCATTACCCAGCCTTGTGTCAACTGCTCCAGTTTGCTCCACCCAGGTTTATCTCTTGCCACGGCTTGTCACGCAAAAACATAAAAAGACAGCAGAGGCACCATCGCTCCGCACGGGGTGGTCGTTGCGTGGTCGTGCGTCGTGAATTTCCTTGTGGCCCTCAGTAATAATGCAGTGTTCAAGCCATCTTACCGTCAAAACAACAAATGCTGCGGGACTTAGTTGACTGGGTTTCCGTGGGCCCCTCTTCCCTCCACCACTCGGAGCCCCTGCCCTCCTCCCATGCTCGGCTGCTGCCCTCTCAAGTGCACTCACCTGCCCGCCACCATCTGCCCGCCGATACTTTGACACATTGGGGCTTTTGTTTCTCCTCCTTTGGGGGAGTGAGCTGTGTCGCAACCATTATTGCCCCAGAGCTGTAGCATGACTATGGACAGCCTCTGCAGGTAGCATTACACACATGGAGGTGCGGTGTGAGCACGCTGAGTTGTACCCGTGATGCTTCCTTGCGAGGTGTCCAGATAGAAGTGAAGCGGTTGTTGCCAAATCGATGATCGAGGTGTCCTGGATTTTGTCACGTGCCGGCCTGCCCACACCAAGTAGAGGCAAGAACAGGGGTGAAAGTTCAGAGATGCGGCAGACGACAGAGAGGAGGGAGAGGGCGAGGACGAGTTTGTTGTAAGCAGGGCCTAAAAGGTGCAGAAGGTCATCGCAAGGAGGCTAGTGGCACAGTCAGGCAGCCTGTTGATTTGTATCGGCACTGGGGTCAGCCCAAACAGCACGCAATCAACCATGCTGTTGCCCACCCCAGTATTTTGTTCCCGTCAGTTTTGCCCGTCAGCAGTGTGGCATTTTTTTGTGGTTGTCTGCCGTGATAGAGCCCGCTGCTATTTGCAACTGTGCCCAATTAGATACTGAGTCGTGCGAGTCCGAAAACCCACTCGGTTTACAACTTGCTGTTGGAGAAGGCCATTGATCTCGCCATTCACAACGCCTCTTTGGTCAACACATGTTAAAAGCCGGACACACCTCGAAGCCACCTCCTCCTCCTGTCCCAGCATCTTCAGCCACTGCAAACAACTGCTGTTCCTCCTTGCCCCCCTCAACCACAGCCATTGGCCTCTCGCTTTAGGCAGTCCCAGTATCGGTTACGTGTTGGCGTCAGGGTTTTGTCCAGTTTTTTGGTGACGGACATGTTTGAGCCGGAAAAAAAATGTCACAGAGTCACCCTTGCCCCGGCGTCTGACCAGCGTGGCTTGCATGGAGCTCTTAGCCGTCAGCTTCTTACGAGCTGGTGGAGTCTGAGGCCTTCAAAAAAATTGTGGCTATTGGGACACCGCAGTGGAAGGAAAAAATTCCCAAACCGCAATCCCCAATCTTTATTCCCTTGTGGAAAAAGAAGTCATGGCATATCTGGCATACAGTGTTGGGGCAAGGGTCCATCTGACCACTGATACCTGGTCTGCAAAGCACGGTCAGGGCAGGTACATCACGTACACTGCGCATTGGGTAAACCTGCTGACAGCTGCCCAGCATGGAATGCGTGGCTCTGCAGCCGAGTTGGTGACACCGCCAAGACTTGCAGGCAGGCCTGCTGCCACCTCTTCTACTCCTCCTACTCCATCCTCCTCGGCTGACTCCTCTTCTCTTGATGCGTCTGGCTCCACATCATCTGCATCCCTGCAGCTCCCCAGGGGCTATTCCACATCCCGGATACGACAGTGTCACGCTGTCTTGGGGCTGACTTGCCTGAAAGCAGATTGTATAGTGGGAAAGGTTGTGCATTGGACTCATTCCAGTGTTTAGTAGCTATAAAACGAACTCAGGCAAATGGGCTAGCGGTGTTATAGCCTTGAATTGTAGGGGTAACTATAAACTCAGGGCAGGCAATAGGCAATAAGCTCAACGAGCGGGATTTAAATTTAAATTGTGAATGTAAGAATAGCATGTCATGACAACCAGTAAACTTAATAGTACAACAGTGAATACACATAACAGCTGAGGATATCTCAGAGGAAATACAGAAAAAATTGGCAATTATGTGTGAGTAATTCCCCCAAGACACAATTAGGAGAAAAAATTAGACAAATATCTACCACAATGCGGTCAAGGTTCACTTGTTGAAGGCATGGAAGGACCTTCTGCAGGTCTGAAGGGTTGGGGTCTGGGTCGTCCACGATACCGGGAACGTTGTGGAAGGGCGTTGAACTCTTTATCCTCCATATGGACAGTCAACCAGTCCGTGAGATGGATGGGCTCTGCAGATAGAAACTCGCAGAGGGCTGCCAGTTGAGAATGCCTGTGAAGAAAGAAAGTCTCGCCACATTTGCACACACGTAGATGAAACGGATGACCCCAGGTGTATGTGGCTTTGTGTGACCTTATAACATTTAGAAGAGGGCGAAGGCACCTCCTCATTTGGAGTGTCTTCCTAGAGACGTCAGGGAGAATTTGTAGTTGAGCTCCATCAAAGTCCAGTGGGCCAAGGGACCAGGCTTTCCGGATTATATCGTCTTTCAGGGTGAAATAATGTAGTCTACATAGAACATCTCTGGGTAGGGCATCTGGGTCTGTACGGGGGGCCTGGACCTTGTGAACCCGATCGATCACGATCACAGTGTCCAATGGTCTGCTCAGAATTTTGTTGAAAATGGCAGTCACCAAGGCCTTCAGGTCAGCATTACCAGTGGCCTCCGGTAAGCCACGAATCCTAACGTTATTTCTACGGTTACGGTTCTCGTTATCTTTCGAGTGAAGGAATAGTTCAAAGTAGTTTCGCTGAATGGACTTCTGTGCAGACTCAACGATGGCCAGACATTTTTCCAACGCAGATTGAGAGGTCTCAACATCTGTAACCCGTGTATCAATGGATGCAATGTCCCTGTTGACCCCATCTAATTCTTTTCTGAAGGCCCCTTCGATTCTTGTCGTCATTGCTTCCAGGTCACCCTTAGAGGGGATGAAACGTAAAAGGGCCTGCATTTCAGGTGAAAGCAAAGCTCGGTCATCTGCTTGATCCTCCAGCACTGCTGGCGATTCAGGGGGTGAGAACGTGGGGGTATGCAGGGGTGAAGAGCTAGAGTCATATTGTGGGGATGCTGGGGGAACATCAGAGCGAGATTTGTTGTCACGTATCTGTTGGGAAGAGGCAGCGCTCTGACGTGTGGATGCCATCTTCACTTTGCCTTGTGTAGTGCTTTCTTTTTCACTGTGCTTATAATAGGAACGTAGGTCGGCTGTTGAGCGTTGCGTGCCCTTGCCAGGGGTCTCATCACCTCTTGGCATGTTAAATCCGTATTGTGGAATAGTAAGACGGGAAAAATATGAACAGACTCCCGGTGTGCGAATCTCCACGGGGTATTAACCTCACACCTGCATGGCCAGACCATGCCCCCAGGAGGCCTACATTAAGGCCGTTAAGAAACAAGCATCAAAATAGGGTACAGGTTCATGAGGGGGGGGCAAGTGTGAAGGCCCAAGTCACTGCTGGATCGTTTTGGATAGCGTCGGAGTCAGGCCAAGGTGATGGGGGGTTCAGGATAAAAGCAAAGGGAAGGTGGTACCTCCAAGTAATATGGTGGAGTTCCAGGTGCAGGAGTAGAGTAACTGCAAGAGGAGGACCCAGGTATGTTGAATAGGTTAGATAGAATCAAACGAGTCAGAACCAGCACTAAGTATGGAATGTCACATATGCTTTAAAATGTATGGCAGTTAGAGATAGATGATTTCCCTTTATTGCTGGTAGGGTTCCACAATGGGGGAGAGAGTCCTTAGTGTCTATATGGGTATGAGCACAGCGAGTGTTAGCCTGTGAGAAGACTGGATATTGGGGCACAAAGTTTTGTAGGGTATAGGGCACACACTGTCCGGATAACTTTGTGCTGGGGCTGTAGTGTGCTACAGGGAACCTTATCCAGCCTGGGGAGAAATGGGATGCAGTCCAGAGTGCTATATGGAGCCGTGCAGGCTAAGTAGGCCGCAGCTGAGAGTAGGTCGATCAGGGCCTTGGAATGGCTGATGTGAGCCCAGAGGGGACCACTCCAGTGGGTCTGAGGGGATAATGTTGTCCAGAGGGCAGAATTGTGATGGCAGAGGTGGCCGATAGGAACAGGGTAGGCCGAAGCCTCGGGCTCAATTTTGAAGGTGACCGCCGTCGCCTAACGTGGGATGATCAAATATGCTCCCCAGGGAGGCTGACTCACCGGAATGGCCGTCCGGAATCCCAGTAGGTGGAATGTGTTAGACCAGGAAAAGATTTAAGGCCTGCAGCGCTGGGTGCCAGTCCGTGAAGGCCGAAGCCTCAGCCTCGATTTTGAGCTTGGCTGAAGACGGCCGTATGGGAGCACCGGAACCGGCTAGTTATCTGCCCATATACGTAGCGAGTCTCCAGGGGGTGCCCGCTTCCCGAATGGATGCTTCCTACCCTGGAACCGATGCAAACTGCGGTCCGTTGTAGGCCCGATCCACGGCCTCGATTTGGTGAGTTCCCGGTGTGAGCGTCGGGGAATTAGAGAACTGGCCAGTCTCTTCTTCGGGGTATTAGGAAGTCCACTGGAGGTGATTGGGGGTCCAAATTTAGATTAGAGGGCCGAATTAAAGGAGATGCTGGGGGATTCAGGGGAGCTCAGAGAAAATGCTGCTCCACCATTAGCAGCCAGTTATTGATTCTAACTTAGGCCAGCAGCATTTTAGTTAAGACAAATACCACATATTAACTATTTTAACAAGCTTTTACATTTGTCGATATTTATAGACACACACTTCTCTTGGTCT
Organism: Ptychadena robeensis; assembly: GCA_036250615.1. Lineage (NCBI taxonomy): Eukaryota > Metazoa > Chordata > Amphibia > Anura > Ptychadenidae > Ptychadena > Ptychadena robeensis. The sequence continues at coordinate 32,411,435 of CM070042.1, forward strand.
TTTATAAATATATATAGATACATACTCCTCTTGGTCTTTTATAAATAAATATAAATATTTTATATTTTTTATAATATTTTATAAATATGTAAAAAAAAAAAATATATAAAAAATTGTTACAATATATTCTTACATACTACTTGACACCAACGGTGATATACACATCTTTCAACATAGCACCTCTTTTAGCACGTTACGCTCTGCACTTTCAACCACAGAGTATGTTGTTGTTTTATCTCCCTACTTTTCTAATTAGATAAGCGCTTTTAGGTGGCTTGAACTATCAACCACCTACCAATCACAAGGATGGCACTTTTGCACTTGTACGGGTGTAAGAAATATGCCTATTATGCTGGCCATACACTCTGAGATAAAAATTAGGATCGATTAAAACCAACCAATATA
>CM070042.1:32417739-32428317 GCA_036250615.1 Ptychadena robeensis
TGAACAAACTTATATGACCCCTGTGAGTCACTTCAAGCAGGCACAATAACAGCCTAATCAGCACCCACCACCTCTTGCACGTGACCATCCCACCCCCTATTAGCACAGCACAGGGCTGAGAGACACCAGACATTTCACATGCTGATGGTGAAGAGTGGGGAAGTTAGTATCAGAGAGCTGCTGCATAGGGAACGTTTAGCTAGGCAGTGTTCTTGGTCATCTACAGTCTACTCTTCTATACAGTGCTCTTATTCTGCGTGTCAGGACAGAGTCCTGAAAGAACCCAAAAGCCCTTTTTAGGCATTTTTTTGCTACCCTGTTGCCTCCCTGTCTGGCATGCCAGGCTGCTACCAGTGATTTTCAAGCCTCAATAATCACACGTTGCCTACTGACGCATGTGCTCATATTTGGTGGCACTTTTGTACCCACCCTATTTTAAGGGCTATTAGCTGCTTTTCACCACTACATACCCTTGTGTCCAACTGGTGTGCGCCCCACAACTGTCCAGTGCCCACCCATAGTTATCTGGTGGCACTTTGTACCACCCCAGTGGGTGAGGTTTTTTGTCATCCCGTATTTTCAGGGCTTATTGCACTGTCTGTTCACCACTTACATCCTTGTGGTCCAACTGTGTGTGTGTCCGGCCCAGCCTGGTCCGCAGTTGCCCCCCCATATGTTTATCTTGGTGGCACTTGTGGAACCCAGGGGATCTTTTCATCCATATTTTCAGGGGCTATTGCAGTTGCTTTTCCCACTCTTACAGCCCTTGTGCCACTGTGGTGTGCGTCCCACACTGTCCGCAGTGCCCAGTGCCCCCATAGTTTATCTGGTTGGCACTTTTGTACCCCCAGGGGATTTTTTCACCCCCTAGTTTTAAGGGCTTATTGCCCTGGGCTGTTCACCACTTCAGTCCTTGTGCCAACTGTGTGTGCACCCCACTGTCCAGTGCCCACCATAGTTAGTCTGGTGGCATCGTTTTGGGTTAACCCCAGTGGGATTGTTTCAACCCTATTTTTAAGTGGCTTGTCACTTGCTGTTCACCACTCTACATCCTTGTGCCACCCTGTGTGTGCCGCCCCCTGTCCAGTGTCCCACCCCTAGTTATCTGGTGGCACGTTTGTAGTAACCCCAGGGTGATTTTTTCATCCCTATTTTAGGGCTATTGCCCTGCTGTTCCCACTTCATCCTTGTGCCAACTGTGTGTGCGCCCGACGCTGTCCAGTGCCAACTCCTAGTTTCTTGGGTGGTGCACTTTGTAACGCCATGGGGATATTTTCATTCGCCTATTTTAAGACTATTGGCACTGCTGGGTTTCACGCCTTACATCCTTGTGCCAACTGTTGTGTTGCGCCCACATCTGTCCAGTGCCCACCCATAGTTTATCTTGGTGGCACTTTGTACCCCCGGGTGATTGTTGTCTACGCTATTTTTTAGGGCTATTGCTACTTGCTGTGTCACCACTTACAGTCCTTGTGCCACTGTGTGTGTTCCGCCCACCTGTCCAGTGCCCACCATATTTTGTTAATCTGGGTGGCACTTTGTGACCCCATGGGTTTTGTTATTTTTTTCCACCCTATTTTAAGGGGCTATTGCACGTGGGTTCGGGCACCACTTTACAACGCTCTTGTAGTTGTAGGGGTATTTCATAAATAGTTGTGCAGTGGCTTTTCCGTGGCTTTTCCGTCCTGTGCATGGCCTTGTGACAACTGTGGTTGTGCCAGTTGCCCAGCCACGTTTATCTGGTTGGGAAGGTACTCAATCTAATTTTTTTTTTCACCCTATTCATATGAAAGGGTGTATTTACTAAAAAGTGCAGGCTTGTTCCGTCCGATTCAGGCCTTGTGTCAACTGTGTGTGGCCCCATGTGCCCAGCCCCACGTTATCTGGTGTGGACGGGTAATACAGCAATTTTTTTTCATTATCACCTATCCATAAGGTGTAGTTCTAAAGAGTGCACGGCTTTTCCTTCGTCCATTATCATGCCTTGTGCCTGTGTGTGCCCACGCTTGTACATGCCCATGCCCAGCCACATTTATCTGGTGGAAGGGTAAATCCAAGCAATTTTTTTCACCTATATCCATAAGAGGGTATTACTAAAAAAGTGCACAGCTTTTTGTCCAGGACAGCCACACAGCCTTGTGCACTGTGTGTGCCCCAGTATACCGCAGCCCACAGTATCTGGGTGGAAGGTTAATACCCCAAGCATTTGTTTCAAATTTTGTTTCAATCACCCTTCCATAAAGGGTATTACGAACTTGGCAACGGCTTCCAGTCCATAACAGCCTAGTGTCCGAACTGTGTGTGCCCATGCCCAGCACAGTTAATCTGGTGGAAGGTAATACCAGCAATTTATTATTTCAAACCCTATTCATAAAGGGTATTAACTAAAAATACGGGCATCGGCTTTTTCCGTCAATTCACAGCCTTGTAGTCAACTGTCCAGTGCCGCGACCCAGAGTTATCTGCTGCACACAGGGCCTTGACGCAAAACAACTAAAAATGACCAGTAGCAGAGGCGAGACCCATAATCCCCAGCAGGGTCGTTGGTGGATCGTGGTTCGTGATTTTCCTTTGGCCCTAGACTAATGGCCAGTGTCAGAGGCCACGCTTACCCGCTCAACTACAAAAAATGCGGGGACATGTAGTTGGACTGGTTTAACTACACAGGAGACACCATCTTTCCACATCCACGCACTCTGGCCCTGGACACATGCACCTCCTCCGCATGCTCGCTCGGAGTGATGCGCAAACCATTAAATTTGCCAGAAGCATGTAGATGACATGGACATGCCTGCGACCGGTTAGCAATTATACCCATGGGGGACGGTGTGATGACGGTTGAAGGTGTACCCGCTGTGCTCTTCCTTGGCACTGGAGGTGTTTCAGAATAGAAGTGAAGCGGTCTGAAAGATGATGACGATGTGTCGCGTGGCTTCCCGATGGTGGCCCACACCAGAGAGGAAGAACCGGGGGAAAGTTCTCAGATGGAGAGACAGAGAGGAGGGGAGACGAAGTTGTTAAGCAGGGGCATGTCATTCTGCAAAGGAAGCTAGTGGCACTAAGTCATGGCAGCACTGGTATCGGCACCTTGGGTCAGCACACACAAGCACGAATACCAATCAACCCATGCTTTGCCACCACCAGTAAGTGCCAGTCAGTGCAAAGCTCAGCAGTGTGCATGTTATTTGTGGTGTCCTGCCCGGCTGATAGCAGCGATGCATTGCAACCTGGCTGTGCAATAAGATACTTGAGTCTTTGGGAATGTCCAAACCACCTCGGAAAACAATACTGCTTTGAGAAGCACATGATCTCCTGGCGCTCCTATAGCCGCATCATACAACATACACAAACGCCTTGGGGGATCAACACATGGCTAAAGCCAGGACACACCCACACTCTGTAGCCACCCCAACCACCCAATCCTCCTCTCCTCCTCCTGTCCCAAAGCATCTTCTAGCACACTTGCAAATACCCCACTTGTCCTCCTCCATTGCCCCCCCTCTACCAAGCCCCCAGCCACTTGGGCCTCCTCGCTTTGAATCCAGTCCCAGCTTCAATCTGGTCCACGTCAGGTGTCATTGAAGGACATGTTTGAGCGTAAAAAAACAATGTCACAAGTCACCCCCTTGCCCGGCGTCTGACACACCGCATGGCTTGATGGAGCTCTATAGCTGGTCCAGCTTTTACCCCATATACAGCTGGGTGTATTCTGAGGCCTTCAAAAAAAATGTGGCTATGGGAACACCGCAAGTGGTCGAAGGGAAAAAACTTCCCCCCCCCACCCCCCCCAAAACACAAGCAACCCCAATCTTATATGTCCCTGATCTTTAATTCCCTTGTGAAAACGAGTCATGGCATATCTGCATACAGGGTTGGGGCAAGTGTCCATCGGACGCACTGAAACCCTGGTCTGCCTGCTGTCAAAGCCACGTCTAAGGGCAGGTACATCACGTACAGGCGCGCATTGGGTAACCTCTGACGCCTGCCCATCATGAGAATGCGATGGCTCTGCAGCCGAGTGGACTATAGTAAGTCACCTAGGCAAGACTTGGCATCTCAGTCCTGCTGCCACCGATCTTTCCTGCTCCTACCCTTCCTCCACCCTCCTTGCCTCTTCTTACTCCTCTTTCTTCATTGATGCGTCTGGCTCCACATCATCTGTCATTCACCTTGCCGCTCCCCAGGGGCTTATTCCACATCCCAGATACGACAGTGTCACGCCTGTCTGTGGGGCTTGACTTACTCCTGCCCGCATATTGTATATTGTGAAAGGTTGTGACATTGGACTCATTCCATTCCGTTTTTAGTAGCTTAAGAAACTTGGACACGAACTCATGCAATGGGCTAGCGGTGTTTAATAGCCAGCCTTGAATTGTAGGTGTAACTATAAACTCAGGGCAATGCAATAGGCATAATCGCAACGAGCGGGGATGTTACATTTAAATTGTGAATGTAGAAAATAGCATGTCATGACAACCCGTAAAACTTAAATAGCTAACAACATGAATACCATAACAGCTGAGGATATCTCAGAGGAAATACAAAAAATTGGCAAATTTTTTTATTTGTGTGAGTAATTCCCCCAAGACAACAATTCATGGATAACAATATTAGTACAAATATCTACCACATCGGTCAGGTTCAACTTGTTGAAGGCATGTACGGACCTTCTGCAGGTCAGCTGAAGGGTTTGGGGTCTGGGTTCTGTCACGATGCCAGGGAAACGTTGTTGGGGAAGGGCGTTAGAAACTCTTTATCCTCCATATGGACAGTCAAACCAGTCCCGTGAGATGGATGGGCTCTGGCAGAATAGGAACTCGCAGAGGGCTGCCAGTTGAGAATGCCTCTGTGCAAGAAGAAAGTCTACGCCACATTTGCACACGTATGAGAAACGGATGACCCCAGGTGATGTGTCCTTGTCGTGACTGATAAACGACTATTCTCCTCTTCATTCCACTTCACGACTTTCTCTCCCTTCGCGCCTTTCCACCTCTCTCCCGAAATATAGTCCCTTATCTAACATTCTTTCTGTTGTTCCCCTCTGCTTTAACCGGTCCTTGCTCTGGTGCATCTGGGGGTCGGCTCAACATCTCCGTATGTTATCTTTGAACTCCATCAAAGTCCAGTGGAGGCCAAGGGACCAGGCTTTTTCCTGATTATTCACGTAACTGATTTTCAGGGTGATAATAAATGTAGTCTTAATCACATAGAACATCTCTGGGGTAAGGGGCGGCCATGCTTGGATTCTTTCATGCGTGACAGGGCCGAGTGGACCTTGTGACAAAACCCAGATCGATCACAGATCACGAGTGGGAATAAGACGTTGATCCCTTTTCTTCGTCTAGAGCCTTTTTTGTTTCTCCGATTTCCTGTTCCGCGGAACACGCATTCACTTACAAGTGTCAGCATTCCAAGTGGCCATCCTTTAAGGCCAATAAGTAGAAAATACCATACAAATCCTCACATTTATTCTTAGTTCTATCCATAATATGATTATATTGACTCACCACAAACTCAGGCTGTGTTACATTCCCGTCGTTTCTCATGGATTGGTCTCATTTTCTCCTGGCTGCTATTCCGTTCCTCTTTTTCAGTTTTATCTAAAGTATACCGGTCCGTGTTTCCGATCAGCGTCACCGGATGCTTGACAATGTTACCGAGGCCGAAGCTGTTGGTCTTTTTGGGGTATGCCATTCCTCGATTACCCAACAAGCGGAGGGGTTCTTGGGTTGCGCCAGTAATTCTGTTCAATCAGTGGACGAAATGAGTGTGGTATGCCTTAGCGTAGCGGGCGAGGGTTAGGAGGCTTGACTTATAAGACGCGGGTTGCCGTCCTGAAAGGGCCTATGGGAGGGACGCCTTCGTGGATATTTTCGGTTCCTCGGGCGTGTGGTGGGAAGGGGAAAATAGTCTGTGCAGCCACTGTTGTAACATGTCGTGTGTGCGGCAGGTCCCCCTGTCTGGAGAGGTGTATTCGTTTTCCGTTCCTTCTAGGCTCCACCTCAGGACTGTTCAGGGGTTCCGACGCGACCGCTGAGTGGGGGTGTGTGTGCGGCCCGATTGTCTGACTTTGGTACCCCTTGGAGCGTGCCGCTCGTTTTTCTTATTGCCTGGGGATTGTTGCTCACGCCTGTTTGTTGGGAGTTTACCCCATCTAATATCTTTATCTGAAGGCCCTTCGATTCTTGTCGTCATTGCTTTGTGTCGTCCCCTTCCCCTTATATATTAGGTGGATTGAAACGTAAAAGGGCCTGCCTTTTAGGTGAAAGAAGAAGCTTCGGCCATCTGTCTTGATCCTCGCAGCACTGTTCTGGGACGATTCATGGGGTGAGAACGTGGTGGGTATCAGGTGTTAATAGCATAGACGTCCCTATTTTGGGTGAATCTGGTGGAACATCAGAGCGAGATTTGTTGTCACGTATCTTTTTTGGTCCAAAAATACGGGTGACGTACTTGCCGCGCCTACTGACTTGTGTTCTGCCCTCTAATACCCCTTTTTTTCCTTTTTTCGTTCTTCTTTTTATTCACGATGTGCTTATAATAGACACGTAGGATCGGCTGTTGATCGTATTGCGTGCACGGCCTTGCCCCAGGGTCTCATCACCTCTAATGCATGTTAAATCCGGTATTGTGGAATATTAAGACGGGAAAATAATGAACAGACTCAACGCTCTCCGGAGTGGTGTGCGAATACTCCACGTGTAGGGTATTAAACACTCGAACCCCTCTGCCTTTGCTCATTTAACCATGCCCCCAGGAGGCCTACATTAAGTCCGTTAAGAACAATCATCAAAATAGGGTCCAGTTCTTATTAGTGGGGGCAAATGTGAATGAGCCCAATTCCCTGCTCTGCTGGATCGTTATTGGATAGCGTCGGAGTCAAGGCGCCAAGGTGATGTTGTTTCCTGCTAACGCAAAGTAATATTGGGTACCGCTTCCCCCAATTAATAGGTGGATTATCCAGGTGGCAGGATAGAGTAACTGCAAGTAGGAGGACCCCAGGTTAGTTGATGGTTAGTATAGAATCAAACGAGTAGAACCAGCCATATATGGAAGTCACATTGCTTTTAAAATGTCATTGCAGTGTTAGAGATAGAGATTTCCCTTTATTGCTGGTAGGGTTCCACAATGGGGGAGAGAGTCCTTAAGTGTCCTAGATGGGTATGAGCACAGCGAGTGTTGCCCCTGTGAAGACGGGAATATGGGCCCAAAGTTTTTGTAGGGTATAGGGGGGGGCACATCACTGTCCTGATAATTTGTGCTGGGGCTGTAGTGTTGGCTACCGGGAACCTTATCAGGTTTCAAGATGCTGTCCTGCTGGCAGGATGTGATACTGGAGATTAGCTATGGGGTGAGAGCCTGGGGAGATGGGGATACAGTCCGCTGTGCTATTGGAGCCGTGCAAGGCAATTAGGCCGCAGCTGAGAGTAGGGAGGTCCCCCGATCAGGGCCTTGGATGGCTGTGTGAGCCCAGAGGGTACACTCCAGTGAGGTCGGGGGATAATGTTGTCCCAGAGGGGGCAACTTGGGTGGATGCAGAGGTGTCCGATAGGACGGGTAGTCAGGCCGAATCCTCGTGCTCAATTTTGAAGGTACCGCCGTCTCGCCTAACGTGGGATTATCAAATTGCTCCCCAGGGGATGCGGAACTCCACCGAATGGTGTGGCCGTCCGGAAATCGCTCATTAGGTGGAATGTGTTAGACCAGGAAAAGATTAAGAAGGGCCTGCAGCGCTTGGTGCCAGTCCCGTGAAGCCGAACCTCAGCGCTCGATTTTGAGACTTGGCTTAAGACGGCCGTCTGGGAGCACCGGAAAAACACGCTATTATGCTGCCCATATACTAGGCGAGTCTTCCAGGGGGATGCCCGCTTCCCGAAATGGATGCTTCCCGTTCCTAACCCTGGAACCGATGCAAACTGCGGTCCGTTTTAGGCCCGATCCACTGCCTCGATTTGGTGATTTCCCGGTGTGAGCGTCGGGGAATTAGAGAACTGTCCAGTCCCTCTTCTTCGGGGTAAAATGAGGAATTCCACTGGAGGTGATTGGTGGTCCCATTTAGATTAAGGGCCTATTAAAGGAGAAATTGCTGTGGGGATTCCTTGGAGCTCAAGAAACATTGCTGCTCCACCTTAGCAGCAGTTATTGCTTCTAAATTTAGGCCACCCCCCCCCGCAGGCTTTAATTTAAGACAAATCCCCCCTATTTAATATGAACTATTTTTACCTCTTTTAACAGCTTTTTACATTTGTCGATATTTTATAACACACACCCTTCCTTGGTCTTTTTATAATATTTTAGATACATACTGCACTCTTGTCTTTTTCTAAATAAATCAATAACTATTTTATATTATTATATATTTTATAAACTATGTAAAAAAAAAAAATATAATACAAAAAGTGTTACAATATTACATTCTTAACCATCCTACTTTGACAACCAACGGTGATATACCCCTCTTTCAAACATAGCACCTCTTTTTGCGCACGTTACGCTCTGCACTACTTTCACCCAAGTATGTTGTTGTTTTAAATCTCCCTACTTTTCTTTTCTAATTAGATAGCGCTTTTAGGTGGCTTGAACTGCCACCACCTACCAAACTATCCCCAGGATGGCACTTTTTTGGCACTTGTTACGGGTGTAAAGAAATATGCCTATATTGCTTTTGCCATCACTCTGAATAAAATTATGATCGCTTACCAATCCAAGATAAATCCCGAGGTGCTATCTGTTTGGATCTTAACAATTTCGGAATAAAACGCTACAAACACATCACCCACCCACCGCATTGTACAACCACTTTCCTGTCACCCTTCCGCTCTATACCTTTTTTTTTTTTTTCCACGGCTGGTTCCCCTCGCCCTATCTCGTCGTTTTATCTCCTTTCTCGGGCCCCTTGTGCTGTTTTTTTTTTTTTTCCTCCCTCCCCCTCCCGCCTCTCTCCCTCCTCCCCTCCCCTCTCCCTCATCCTCCCTCCCTCTCGATCCAGCTCGCGAACATAATAATGCAAGACAGAAGAAATAGGTAATACAATACCTAACACATAGATATGGAGTCCTAGACCGGACAAAGGTAGATAATTCTGCATCTGTTATAGCAGATCAGTAGCCCCATTTAAATAATAATAAAAGTATTTTCACTGAGGAATGAACCCAATGAAAAGATATTAATATAATATCTTAATAAATTAAAGTGTTATTTATCAAAGGAAATACAAAATGTCAACCTTTAAACCAGAGTTCAAGGTCATGTAGTCAATTAAAGGGTAACAATCCAAAATAAGTTATTTAACAATGGAAAAATATAATAGTGGTTAGGCTTTTTAAAATTATTCAGTACGTATCTTTTAAACTGGAAACAAGGTCAAATGTTTTCAGAATTTGTTGAATCTTTTTTTAACCATTTTCATTATATATATATATATATATAATATATAATATATATATTAAATATGTGCTACTTATATATTATAAAGCGAGAGAGAGAGACAGCGAGAGACTTGTTTTATACCTTGTATATTAACGTTAAATATAACTTTTATATATTTATATATAATGGCACTGGGAAGGTGGACAATGTTAGCCCCCTCTCCCTTGCCTCTAAACTTCAAATAAGAGAGAAAGCTGGATTGGACAAAAATGTCCAACAGTCCAAAGGAAGCCAGGAGAGTGAGTAAGAGTGAGCCCAGAAGAGAAAAGGCTGTGGACTCTAGCCCTGTCTCCCTGAGAGGAGATATTTGTGTTGTTTTTGATGCTGGTTCTGGGTTGCTAGTGACAACAGAACCCAATGGATTACCTGCCCAGGTAGACTTGCCCCTGGAGATTTTCAATGAGTTTGAAAGTATTGCACCTTCTGTACAAAGCTGGGGTACGCTAAAGTCAGGGCTACTTAGTGATGTCGCTTTCCCTAAAAGCCCAATGTGTGATCAGCCTAAATGGCACCCATTTGGGGTTAAACTTGATGCTGCCAGTAATGCAAATGCGAATAGGACTAAAAATGTTGAGCACCGCTCCTGGAAACATACCCGAAAGAAGCCATACAGGTACCTTAGTGGGCAGATCTACCCGTCCCAAAAGAATACCCTAGGTGGGACTAGGGGGCGGGTATGTCCAAGGACAGGATGTAGACCTGATGTAAACGGGCTATGGCCAAGTGTCCATGTGAGCCGCTGGGTTAATGCTGGTGTTCCGCCCCTCGGGTCGAAACAGAGGGGGGGGATATGTGACAGACCGGTGGTCTGCCACGGTGTGGATGGTCCATATGCGGCAGTGAAGGAGTCTGCTGGTGTGTATCCAGCAAGATACACCTGCTAGACCCTAATGAGAAGGCTGGGTGTGTCTCCACAAAAGGAGCTGGGACCACTCAGTCATGGCTCCCAGATGAGGTTGGAGACAGGGCACACAGGGAGTGTGTGGCCCTATGCCGATGGCTGCTAGAAGGCAGGCCATGAAGGATTCCTAAGGGAAGGAACTGTTGTTGATCGGGGACCTGCGAGGGTCACCCTTTGTTTGGACTGTATGCAGGAGCCCTTAAAAGGATAAAAGCGTGTGGATTGATGCTGTGCGAGTACACCTTTGA
>CM070042.1:32489669-32503242 GCA_036250615.1 Ptychadena robeensis
GTTTTTGTTTTGTTTTTGAATGTCAGAAATGTATATTTGTGAATGTTGAGATGTTATATATATTTGGTTTTATATGCTTGTATTCAGCTTATATATATACTAGCAATGTTCCCATGGATGTGGGCGAATATGGGGGGTGAGTTTTTGTGGGGATTGTAATTTACTGTTCTTCTTCACTCTCCCCTTATCGTGTTTCTACCCTTTCTCTTTATAGGGTTTGGGCGGAACAACCCCAACCCCAATAATACTACTACAATAATATTACACAAAGTGCCCTAGCAATAAGAAATATCACCAATATACAAAAGTGCCCTGGCAATGTCGAATGTGACCACTGACCAATACACAAAGTGCCCTGGTAATGAGAAATGTCCCCAATACAAAAAAGTGCCCTAGTATACTTGCCCCTTTTACTCTACATCTAGGATAGAGCACATGTAATCCTTAAAAGGACTTTTGAGTTGAAATGTAGGATTTCACAAAGTAAGCAGAAATCATCAGGAAACCAATCTCTCCCTGTCTAATCGCTGCCTGTCCTTCACTGTATGTCAGCCAATATGAAAATATAAAGCAGCCGATCACGTGCTCTGGCCATCCAATGACTGCTATACTAAAATTGCCCTTGATTGGATGTCTCCGAGCCACGAAAATTGCAGGGCTGAGACTAGAGCATGGCAGCTGAATACACGTATTTGGCCGAGCATGCTTGCTCATTACTAATGTAATCCTAATAATTTTTAATGGTACTTAATGTACTATGTCAAGTTAGAAATATTAGTAGCTACACTTTTTAATGGGCCTGCAAAACAGGTAAACATGCATTTCCCATGTATGTTAAAAAATCTTCCTTCAAGCCAACCTTGACTCATCTCAGACTAGTTTCTTGAACATGACAATGAGTTCCCTGTACTCAATGGCCTCCACAGTCACCAGATCTCAATCCAACAGAACAAATTTGGGATGTGGTGGAACGGGAGATTCGCATCATGGATGTGCAGCCAACAAATCTGCAGCAACTGCGTGATGCTATCATATCAATATGGACCAATTTCTCTGAGGAATGTTTCCAGCACCTTGTTGAATGTATGCCACGAAGGATGAAGCAGTTCTGAAGGCAAAAGAGGGTCCAACGCGGTACTAGCAAGTTGTTCCTAATAAAGTGGCCTGTGAGTGTATGTCCCCAATACACAAAAGTGCCCTGGGAATGTGAAATGTGACCACTGACCAATACACAAAGTGCCCTGGCAATAAGAAACATACACAAAAGTGCCCTGGCGATGTGATGCTATAGAAATGATCGCCTGCATGAATGGAATTTAAAGAGAGAAGTCATACTCCAGTACAGACTATTTTTTCCCAGTCTTATGGTTTTATTTACCCACTTATTCTCAGTATTGGCCTGTGTGTGTTTGCTGCTGAATGACATATTGCACCTTCAGCTTGCTATAATTTATTCTACATTCACAGTTGGCTGTATAAATAAAACACACAAACATACAAACACCCACACATTTTCCATACTACTGGCCATACACAAAGATTTCAAGGGAATCTATATTCTATTAGATTGGTTAGATTTGTTTTTTTTAGATAAAAGATCGATTTGTTGAACGTCGATCTTTTTATAATTCTACAACACAATGAATAATAATCGATCTCTAAAGGTGAGTTTACACGTGTAGATTTTTTCGTTCAATCAATGAAGAACGAGCGATTTTTTCGTTGATTGAACAAAAATCTAGAATGGCAAATTTGTTCAATGGATACATTTTGTTCATCCTCGAACAAAAAATCGTTCAAAAGGTCATCGAACATGTTGGTAAATTTTTTTCGTTCGTAGTCATTTCAAATGTATTTTCATTCGATATCGGGATGAACGAACCAAAAACATCTAATGTTACATTTGATAAATGGACGAACAATGTTCGACAAAAAAAAAAAATCGACAAAAAAATCGAATCGGCAGTTAATCGAACAAAAAATCTACACGGGTAAACCCACCTTTAATCATTGAATTTGAGTGAAAGCGCTGTAGTGGTTGGCCTTGAATGCTTCCTCGATCAGTTATTAAAATTCATGTCTCGATTACAGTGCAATTAATTTAAATTTACGGACATTTCCGATACAATTCCAATCAAGATTCAGTCCGATATCGATAACTTTTACCTCGATCGAACTTACATTACTTAAATTACAAATATTCGATAAAGGTCCAATCGAGCAGAAAATCCATCACTTTTTGTCGATCTTAAAAAAAAATATCGACACATGTATGGGCACCTCTTCACATTACTTGCTGAGCTAGCTAGCCTATAGTGCACACTGATAGAGAAGGCTTGTGATAAGAGTGCAAACCCAGGAAGGAGGTGCTGCACCAAGCCACATGTGTAACATAATTACTAACGTCTCTTCTGCAGCTCTGCATTGTGCATAGAAGTCCATTCATTTTGCTACCCCATTAGTAGGACTACTATAAAATTACTAAGGGAGCTGGATTCAGGTAGGTAAAGCAGCTTTTTAGTCCTCATCTCCAAGCATCACCGCTATCATGGTGATAGAAGAAGAAGAGTAGAAGTCAGCTTTTTAATAACACAGCAACATACATGCCACTGTTCTGTGTATGCCTGGTAGTATTTTTATTAACAGTCTTTAAAAAGTTGCTATAATAATTTTTATTGCGAAAGCCAAGACAAAGTTCACACAATCAAACAATTATTTCTTTCAGGATTAAGGGCTAAAAGATATATATGGAACATACATTCATGAACTTACTGATATAGAAATATGCATTTTCATATTGGTTTCTGGAGAATTGATGTGCTCTTAGTATCAGTGCTTTAGTAAACCCAAAATGCATTACATTCAAATAAAAATTTCTATTACTATATAAAGTTCCTTTCTGTAAACTAAAAATACCTGCTGATCCTGTCAGTAACATGGTCTCCCTTATCTCGTTCCTATGATCTACAGGCTGATATGCCAATCTCAAGGGGTGCCACTAATGTGATCATGCATCAGGTTTTACAGGACCTCAGCAACAGAATAGGTTTATTTCTTTTTCTTGGCTTACTGAGGTTTTAACATTATTACTAGTGATGAGCAGCATAGGCATTATTCGTATTCACAAAATATTGCATATTTATTGCCTAATAGCGACAACAAATTCGTAAATTCGAGAATTCATGATTTACGCCATTGCTTCATTGCGAAAAAGTGGCGATATTTGCATATTTTCATGATCAATACAACTAAAAATCTTGAATAACCGCAATTACAAATATATAGCTCTATAATTAAGATGTTTGCAAATTTGTGCAAATAAAGTGACGTTATTTGAAATAAAAATTTGTTATTCAAATATTCGCGATCATAACATTACTTATGCTCAAATATTGAAAAGGGCACCAGGGCTGCTGATGCTTATGTCTGTCCACAGACCAGTTAAATGATAACAGAGATATGAGTCACATGAGCAGAAAAAGAAGTATAAAAAGTTTATTTTTTGCTAAGCTGTAAGGCTTTGCAAGAAAATATCTTCGAGGTTTATCATTACAAATCCACCAAATCAAATGTTTTATTTAAAATAACTGTAAATAATGTTATAAACCAGACTAAAACTTTACCCTTTTTATTTAATTGTTCCTATCTGCAAATAAAACATATTATGGCATTTCTCTGAATCTTCGGATGATGTTATGCACAGTTGATGATGATAGAAGCAAAGTCTTTGCAATTTTTCGCTGGGTAACACCTTTCTGATATTGCTCCACTATCTTTCTGTGCAACATTGTGGGAATTGGTGATCCTCTACCCATCTTGGCTTCCCCAATCATGTTGCCAATTGACCTTATTAGTGTTATTTGGTCTTCCAGCTCTTCGTTATACTCAAATTTACTTTTTCCAGCCTCTTATTGCTACTTGTCCCAACTTTTTGGGGATTTGTTGACACCGTGAAATTTTGAATCAACATATTTTTCCTTTAAAATGATATATTTACTCAGATTAAATGTCTGATCTGTCATCTACGTTCTATTACAAATAAAATATTGACATTTGCCATCTTTACATCATTGCATTCAGTTTTTATTCACAATTTGTTAAGTGTCCCAACATTTTTGGAATCCGGTTTGTACATTAGATACATAAATATTAAAAGTAGATATACAAAGTTCCACACCGAGAATTTTTCTCTCCTTTGGCCTTATACCCCAAAACTAACATGAAACACTAAAAAATAATGGGCTTATTAAAAGACTTGCCATCCTCCTCTCCCCCACTAGGGATGGTCGAAAAATTCGCAGTGCGAATTTTTAAGTAGAAATTTCGACTTTTTCGCCGAAAATTCACAGTCGAATTTTGATGGGGTCATTTCGACTTTTCGCCAAAAAGTCAGTGTGAAAAATCGGCCTGATATTTCGACTAAAATCAAAATTTCTACTTAAAAAAGAACTTTGCTTTTGATTTGCCATGCCGCTATTTCGCGTGCGAATATCGCCATTTTATTTAAAATTTTTGCATGCGGGAGTGATAGGAAAATTTGCATTGCCGAAAATTCGCATTGGTGCTAGCTAACTTTGTCAGCTTATTGCAAAGCCCCTGAAAATGGTATCCTCACAAAAATTGCTGGAGTTGTAGACAAGGGTTGGGGAAACATTTGAAAACAATAAGTTTTGCTCTAACATGTCAAGTTTGTGTATAAATTGGGTTTAAATCTCAGCTCTGATTGTAAATCTCTGCTACTATGTACACTGATTCTTCTATTATAGCTCAAGCTGGAAATTGTCGACCTTATGTGAATTTTTGACCTTATGCGAATTTTAGGCTTTATGCAAATTGTTTAATGCGAATTTTCGGCGTTATGCGAATTTTCGACTTTAGAAATTTAGACTCGAAAAAAGTCAAAATTTCGAATTGGGAAACTCGAAATTTAAGTAGAATCAAATTTTATTCATTTCGACCATCTCTATTTTCCACTTCATACAGACATCAGACCTGCTGCCTCCTGACCTTTACCTTGTCCAATCTCCCTGAGGAGCCAGATCTCTTTAGAGAAGTACTCGCCAACTCCTCCATAGACCAAATGCATACTAACAGAGGGGTCTGGCCCAGGGCGTCTTTTCTTGCGTTCACTTTCTCTGACTGTACACAACTGCAGGTCTTCCTTACTAAAAATCCTTCTGCATCATCCTCCACCTGTCTAAACGGGGTCAAAATCTCCCCTAGTTGACTCAGCCAAATGGCCAGATTTGCTGAAGCAATAGATTTCTAACCATAATAGTGACGGTTTTTACCAATGGTTGTCTGGTGTCACTTTAAGGCAGCAGGCCCTCCCATTCCCTTGAATCACTAAATGTGGTGTTATAATGTTTCCAAAATAAATCCAATGCTTCAGCTTTCACAAAGAAAACATCATTTTCCCCAAGACCCACCGGACTTATGAGGGCGTAAATGTCTGGGGATGTGAATCCCATATTCAATATCAGCCTGACCACATAACTGTACTTTCCACCCATTTAATTTGTACAAGGTTCCTTCTCTTAAACCCTGTATGGATAGAGGGACCCCAACAGTGCTCTGACATCTGGTCATGGCAGAGGGTCTCATACTTGGCTTAGAAATATTGTTTGTCCACATTGTTTGTCCTCAACCATGGGGTCACCCCCCTTAGGTCAATGGACATGTCTGAAGTGGTCTCTGGTATCACAACAGAAATGTTCACAATATCAACATATTCAGATATTGTCGGGCACGTGTCCATTAATTCAGAGTTTTTTATATCTCTAGAACACACAGGCATATTAGCGCAAGAAGTCCCAGCAGAGCCATCCTGTGCAGTAGATACAGCAGTTCTTACCCTCAAACTGTCCTTGATAATGCCCACATTAGCAGGGTGGGATGATACTCCAGCTATGCTGGCTGCTGTGGGACTGCCAGACCCAGAAATCCCTGGGACACATGCAGACAACATACAGAAGGAGTAGCCTGATCCTCCATGTGCAAATGTTTAACCCCCTCCATGTCGCTAATCATGTATCCGGCCTGGGCTGTAGAGTTGTCCTCATGATCCTCCCACTGACCATACTGCAGGCTGCACCCTCCTGGTTGCTGGACACAGTAGAAGGAATGTTCTCATCCTAGACACAGCTGAGGGATCCTCCATCTGGGGCATCTGAGGCTCTATGCCGCTGCTGGGCTCTTTCCTCCAGGAACTTCTCAGTTAAAGGGCCGCCCTTATCCTTCATATCTTTTAGTAAATGTTTCTCATCTCTCACTTGCATTTCCAGGGCTTGTAGTTCACCCTTTACAGATTTCCTTTTGCTGCCACGTTGTTGCCAGCTTCCTTTCCTCATTCTTAATGCGGTACAAACGCTCCACAACTTTCCCAGAAAAATAATCTGTGGTCTCCCCATCTCCAGGACCTGCAGACAGATCTTCAATGGCTGGGGAAGGCGGATCTCAAGAGAACTTACTGCAGAAGACTTCTCTCCTCCAAATACTGATTAGACTGTGGGACGGACATTAGATTGTGAGCTCCCCTGAGAGGCAGTTAGTGATATAACTATATATACTGTTAAGCTAGGCATAAATGGTTAGATTTTAGCGTTCGATCAACCTAAAACTATTAAACTTTAGATCGATCGGATTTAAATCGTATACTGAACACATGGTTTGATCAGCGAAAATTGTTCAAAACATCGATCGGAAAATGATCGGACATGTTGGAAAATGATCGGACCTTCCGTGTGGATCTACTTTGGATTCTCTTACGATCGGTTTCCGCTGAAAATATCAAGATCTAAAATTGGATCAGAAATCGATCGTACTAAAATCAAACCGTGTATGCCTAGCTTTATATATATCGGTGCTATATAAATATGAGGTAACAATAACCTTTTTTTGTTGTTTTTGGAGCACATCTTCATCATTGTGACCACTGGTGAGAGGTGAGTAACAGTGTCATTTCTTAAACAATGGTACTATGCTGACCATACAGCAGTCGTGTACGAGGCATGCATTCCTTTTAGCATAAGATGAACACTGGATTATACATTTTGGGTTTTTATGTCATAAGCCCATAAATAATGCAATCTAGTAAAAAAATTTGATTAAATTAGAAGGCCGTGTTACCAAAATGACATACTGAAGGACTTTTTCCAGCAGACCTTTCTTCTAAAATCCAAATGTCTTAAAGGTGACCTGGCACAGATGTCGACTACAGTTTAAATATTGTTTTTGAAAAGATAGACCTATGGAAGGGCATCTTCAGCTTAATATTTAATAATGCACTTGACCTCACTTATGTATTCCTTTATCCTTCAGTAAATAATTTTCAGTTGAGCTGGTGGAATTGCCTGAAATCTGTTCATACCTAAAGAACTCAGATGAAATAGATAGTTGTATATTAGTAGAATGAAAAACTAAAATACTGATAATCATTGAAGTTCATTTTCCTGTTAAGTCACCGAAACCAAGTGCAGTATAAAAACCCCATCTGAATTAGATATAAGCTATTGTAGGATGGATTAGATATGCATTGATATATCAGATACAGTCATTTGCAGCATACCTGTAGAGGGCAGACCAAGCATATATTATCACTGTTGAGTAAACAGAATACAACCACAATTTCAGTGCAGGAAGTCTTAATTAGTGCTTTCTCTTAAAATAAATATTTTCCCACTGACAGGTACTATGCATTAACTACTGTTGGATGGAATAGCTGTAGGAAGGAGTTGTTTTAACCATTTGTGTAAGGGTAATTCGATATCTGTATGTCACTGTATGTATTGTATATGTTTATGGTACAGAGCCATTTATTCCAAACTACATACAGCTGAGCAGTGCGTGGAAAAATGGCTAAATGGAGTGGGGCTTGGGAGCGGAACATAGAATAGATTAGCAAAACACAGATCTCTATATCAAACAGCTCACTAATGAATGTATGTAGCACATACTGTAGATAGAAATACCCTGCCCTTATGGACAATGCATTATGCAACTCCCCAAATGTGAACTAAAAGTTATAAAATTCTGTGTGATATTGTTGTTGTTCACTGGGCTGCGCACCTAAAGACCAGCGTATTTTCATCTTTACAAAAAAAATCTAGTTTTTTTTTTCATACATTTGTATTTATTTTAAATTTTGAGAAACAGCAATTACAGAATAAGCAATCATTCTAATGTTGCAACAACGTGTCTATGTGAGCCAAAAGCCCAATTTAAAGCTAGCCATACACGCACCAAGTCGCGGCCGCCGATCGGGGGTGCCCACATCTGTCGCCCCAAAGCCAGAGAACAGACATGTCCGATATTCTCTGGTCGATGCCGGCCGATGCCGTTAGTTTCAATGGAGACCGGCATCGAGTCCGATGCCGTCAGCTCTGGAGAGCAGCGCGATGACGTCATCATGCTGCATTTCAGACCTGATCTGTCCTGCTCTGTCGACCCCCACTCGGTATGTGTGTGGGGGCCTTAACAGTCCATTGTCTTGAGCAGCAGATAGCAGCCAGTGCATAAGATATCTGATCCATGGGCAGAAGTCCATTTAGGCACACCAGACTTCAGCAAAAAACAAAAAGAATCTTTAAACTAGTCCATTTTGGCTGCTCAAATTTACAATTGAAATAAAATTTTTAGATGGCTTAATGGATCCAAAGCAATAGCCATGGATTGAGAATTGTACTATGTACACATTTGCTGTGTTATTTGAACACGCCATGTGTAGTCAGACCTGGATGGAATCTATGGATATTTTCTGGCTGATCTTTATAGAAATAAACCATTACGAATATTGTTGGTGCTTTTTTTTGTTAACAAATAATATATATATATATATATATATATATATATATATATATATATATATATATATATATACACACTAAAGTATTTTTATACAGTTGTGTTCAAAATTATTCAACCCCCACTGAAATTGAGTGTTTTGGCCATTTTGACATTGATTTTGATCATTTCAGTCATATTGTTTACAATAAAATGAAAGAGGCACTTGTAAGGAGGAAGAACAAGGCCTATGAAGAAAAGAACACCTTGCCTACTGTGAAGCATGGTGGGGGTCAATCATGCTTTGGGGCTGTTTTGCTTCTGCAGGTACCGGGAAGCTTCAGCGTGTGCAAGGTACCATGAATTTTCTTCAGTACCAAGAGATATTGGTACTGATGAGGTACTGTCACAAACCTGAGGCTTGGGAGACGTTGGACCTTTCAACAGGACAATGATCCCAAGCATACCTGCAAGTCCACTCGAGCATGGTTGCAGATTAAAGGCTGGAACATTTTGGAGTGGCCATTGCCGTCACTAGACTTAAATCCGATTGAGAACCTCTGGTGGGACTTGAACAAAGCAGTTGCAGCGCGCAAGCCTAAGAATCTGACTGAACTGGAGGTATTTGCCCATGAAGAATGGGCTAAGATACCCATAGATCGCTGCAAGACACTTGTGTCAAGCTATGCTTCATGTTTAAAAGCTGTTATAACTGGAAAAGGATGTTGTACTAAGTACTAAGAATGAATGTCACTTGGGGGTTGAATAAAACCGATAATGATGTGAGCACAGAAAAGACATTTGTGGTTATTTTATTATTAATGTTATGTTATATTTGTCTGACAAGTGTCTCTTCAATTTAATTGTAAACAAGATGACTGAAATGATCAAAATCAATGTCAAAATGGCCAAAACACTCAATTTCAGTTGGGGTTGAATAATTTTGAACACAACTGTAGACCTTTTTTAGTTTCCAAAGACCTTTTTTGAGTTATATACATATAATAAAGTTACACCTGGTTTCTAAAGTTTTAAATGCAAACATCTTGCCAAACCTCCCCAAACACAACCCTATAGCTCACTAAACATACACATTTCCACATTTAATTAGATGTTATTGATTGACATTGTCATTTGCTGCCCTAGTCTGACAATAAACAAACTATTCCAGCTATTTGGATTGGCAAACATTCTAATCTGACCTTTGCTAACACATATACACTCACTGCAAACAATTTTTGTGGTGTTGTATGTTTCTTTAAAGAGTTTATAGTGTGATTTTTATTTTATTTTTTTGGTAGGACAGCTCATCTTTGCTGACATAAAACATCTTTACTTGCTGAATGCAAGGATCATGTTGTAATACATTGATGTGAAATATAAGAGAAGTTATGTTTAAAGATTACCAGATGATCTCCAGTCTAAAATAATCTGGAAGGATAAAAACCACTTTAAATAACAATCAAACACTTGGTGACGCATATCTCTGCATGATTGGTGTGAAAACCAAATAAAGTTGTATGAGTTGTATGCAAATGCAAAAAATTTAAGGACCATTTCATTTTAGTACCTCTACACACAAATGCATTTCAAACACAGCAAGTGTGAAATGGTCCTCAATCTGAAAAAGATGGTCCTCAATCTGAGAAGAGGATGTGAAGTGAAGGCTTTGCTCTGGTGTTTGAATCAGTGTTCCACCACTCCTGAAAATGCTAGTAAGACTTAGACAAGAAGTTTAATAATGAGCAAATGTATATATTAAGCTTGCCTACTTTTTATGCCTCCAATCTCCAAAATGTAGAGAATTTAAGTCCACAATGGCCAAATCCAATCCCACGTAAGAAGTGTTGCTGCTGCACTTGGACATTCTGCACTGGGGGTATGTTTAAAGAAGTCACCATGTCAATTTCGATCTCCCTCTGGAGATGTCTCTGACCCTGGCCGAAATAGGCTGCCAAAATGATCTAAGGCAATACGGACATGTCCATAATTCTTAGATTGGTTTAAAGTATGGGTATGTAAAGTAGGGATATTCGTCGGGGCTGAGGACACAGCCTGTCTGCAACTCCCTCCTGCTTCTTTCCCTCAGAAGCTGTGAGGGGGAAAGGGGGAGAGGAGGTGCTAGCAGCTCCTCCATCTCCCTTCGTGCTAGGCTGCCAGCTGACTGACAGTGTCAGTGACCTGGCAGCATCTTCTCACAGCCTGTCCACAAAGGCCAAATCCAATACCACGTAAGAAGTGGTGCTGCTGCACTGGGGGTATGTTTAAACAAGTCACCATGTCGATCTCGATCTCCCTCTGGAGATGTCTCTGACCCTAAAGCTACATTTACACTGTTGTTTGCAATGTCGTTTTTTGGTCTTTTAAGCAACCAGAAAATGACCTTGCTTTAAGTTTAAAATGGAAGTCAATGAGGTAGTTTAAAGAACAGAAAATGTACATTAAATGTCGTTAATCAAGCAGTATGTTTTCAGTTCGTTTTTTGATCGCCTTCTGTCACGAGTGCCATTTGGTCATTAATCATTCCCATTGACTTCAATGGTGAAGCTTTGAAAGCAACTTCAGCACTTTGAAATTTTTCAAACTTTTCTACAAATATTCGAAGAAAATTAGCAAATTTGTGATCTTTCAATATAGGTTGGAAGCAGTTCCACAGTTGTTATACCATTTATTACAATGTGAGTTGTCACTGCGACATCTGGTGGCAGAACATGAAATTGCAGCTGAAAATGTGAAATCAAAGAACACCACTACGAAGTCCTGATATTCGTAAAAAAAATTAGATTCAAATATTCATGCTCAACACTAATTAGAAACTCATCATGGCCCATGAGTCAAAAGGTTTGTTCACCCCTGCCCTAACTTATGCCTGGGTAGGGGATCTCCAACACTCCTATGTGGCAGGTTGGTGCTTGACGTCCAACAGAGGATTCTTTACAAGACACTCTTCAAGACAGACTTGACCCCAACACATTTACAAGAGTAACCTTGATTGTTTTCACCTCACTGCACCTATGCTTTTTTATGCTTTCACATTACCAGTACAAACTGGCAATCTCTTGGCATGTCCACAAACATTTGTCCATATAGGGGCTATATTCAAAAATTATTGTGGGGGGGGGGGATTACACTGCAAATGGTGCTCCCAATGAGGCAAATCCACGGCAGGATTTTCTTTAGGGCTCCTGCCCTTATTTATTAGCAAACACTCAAAACTACTCCAAACAAAGAAATGCCATAAATTAGGCCCACAGTCTCCTGGCTTAAAAAAAAAAAAAAAAAACTTGTCCTTCTCAGATCAGAGACAGTTTTAAGCCCCTCATACATGCTTAGATTTCCTCATGATATTTCGACCAATCGACTGCCGGTCAGCCAAAGCTTAAGCTTGAAGCTAAAGGGTCGAAATAGGCTGCCAAAATTATCTAAGCCATTACAGACATGTCCATAATTCTTAGATTGGTCTAAAGTACGGGTATGTTAAGTACAAATATTCGTCGGGGCTGAGGACACAGCCTGTCTGCAACTGCCTTTCTGCTTCTCTCCCTCCCAGAAGCTGTGAGGGGAAAAGGGGGGAGGGGAGGTGAAAACTCCTCCATCTCCCTTCCTGCTAGGCTGCCAGCTGACTGACAGTGTCAGTGACCTGGCAGCGTCTTCTCACAGCCTGCATCCCTAGATGCTGTCTGCCGGGTTCCCGTAGCTGCTCGGGCACTAACGGTCCGAGCAACTAGGGGGACACGATGGACAGTGCTGGCACACAAAGGGTGCCTGGCCGATTGTGACCCGAAGTTTCGGCCGATTGCCCGCAAGTGATGACGTCATCACACATGGTCGATCGGCCAAAACATCGGGTCACAATCTAAATGTGTATGGGGGGCTTAACACATACCAGCCTTTGACACTCAGCACCAGGTGCTCTAAAGGGGTACCAAGCTTTTGGAAATACTGGACCCGTAATTGGGAGTCTGCCACACCCTGCTCTTGCAGATTCCCAGTAAAACCAGTCCCAGGACAGATTTAAAAAAATACCAGCAGAAATACATGAAAGCTCCCTGCGAATAAAGAAATTACTGGTTTCACCTCAGAATGGAGGTACCACATTTTTTCCATCCAGCACTCAGCCCAGTAACACAGGAGATCTTTGGGTCAGTGTATTACACTACTATATTGTGATGGTATTGATTTTCCGCTATTTGCACTTTTTTTGTAATAAATATGTTGAGTGAATAAAAGACCCTTCAAAGATTAAAGTGTTAAAATTTAAATGTTTATGGAAAACAGAAGCAATTGCAGCCTGACAAAACGAATGATGCCATTAATAGATTCTTCGATATAGTATGACAAGTCTTATATAGATGGCTATAAGGAAGGCTGCTAAGACTTTACATAATTCCCTCTACTGTGCTGTGAGCCTGTAGTGCCCACTCTTTAAGTACAGGCATCTGTGTAGAACACAGGAGCATTGTGAGAGCTATGTATGGTTCCATTTAACTGTTTCTCTGCATGATCAGAAATTAATGATGAACATGTCCTCTCCACGGAAAATATTCTCATCAGAAAAGAAATATTCATAAATCAATCATACAACAGTTAATAGAAAGATATTCCACATAAACCTTGAAACATGTGACAGAAAGAATGGGACCACTGTTTGTATGATCATCAATGTACAATTTAACTTTTTTGGAAAAGTTTAATTGTCACTAGATCATTCAATGTAGAATATAAGTATATGGTTGTCAGCCTCTGCGTTCCCCTGAAGAGAGTGCGGCGCCATCGGGGTCCCCGGTCTGGG
>CM070042.1:32521292-32538022 GCA_036250615.1 Ptychadena robeensis
GGATGGGTACAATCGATTAGGATGGCAGAAGGGACATACCATTAACACACAGATATGGATTTGTACAATCGATTAGGATGGCAGAAGGGACATACCATTAACACACAGATATGGATGGGTACAATCGATTAGGGTGGCAGAAGGGACATACCTGTTGAGAGGATGAGAGAAGTGGAGATTAGATGATGGCAGGATGGCAAGTGACTTCAGTAAGCAATGCAATACAATAGATTTCGTTCCCTGGATAATTCCACGTATCACTTAGAATCGGCACTTTGATACAGGCCCGCTACTAAAGTCGCACGCGACTTGGAGAGATTGTTATATGGAATTAAGCCTGACCTAGGCTGGTGGAGGACTATTGCCATCTTTAAACTGAAGAACGGATCTATCCTCAGAGATTCCCGCCATCAGTGGAAGAACTAATTGGATTTTTTTTTTTTTTTTTTTACTGTATCTTGTCTCTGGGTAGACCCGAACTGAACCAACACAAAACAACAAAATGCTTAACTTTCTTAAGTTAAAGGGATAAGAAGAAGAGACAAGGAAGAAAAGTAAAAAGTAAGAGGAGAAAGAGTGAGGGTCTGAAGGGATAAGGAAGCTAATAGGAATTAGAGGGCCAAATTAGGATGCTGTTCCCTCAGAATCGCTTTTCCCTCGTCTGAGAAGCGGAAAAGGTCCCATCCAGTCCAGATGGCTTTGTACTGTTCATGTTTGTTTTTGAGAGAGAGATGCATGTCTTCCATCTCCCTAATGGCATTAAATTTTCTGGCCCATAATTGTAATGTAGGGGGGGTTAGGATCCCTCCATTTCAGGGTGATACAAAGTTTGGCTGCATTCAGAAGATGTATTAGTAAGGATTTTTTATATTTCGGGACGGTCATGTTGTTATTATGTAAGAGGAAAAAAGATGGATCGTCAGGTAGAATGTGATCAGAGAGCTTATTGATTGTCTCTTTGACCTCCAACCAGAAGGTCTGCAGCTTTGGACAATCCCAAAAAATGTGCAAAAAGGAGCAAACGGAATTGTTGCATCTCCAGCAATTGTCTGACAAATCTGGGTAAAACCTGCGGAGGGCACACGGAGTCCTATACCACCTAGAGAGGAGTTTGTAGTTTGCTTCTTTGATTCTAGTGCAAATGGATGATTTTGTGGCAATCTGATGCATTTTTGTTTCCTGCTGTGGCGTGAACTGCATCCCCAGCTCCTCCTCCCAGGCCTTGAAGAAGGGTAGGCGATCCGGATGAATATCATCCACCAGAAGGGAATGCGTGAGAGTTAAGGTATGGCGAACGGCCCCGGTATCCGAACATAACACTTCTAATGCGGTGAGGTCTCGAGCAAAGCTGGATGGGGGTGGCAAGGAGTGTAAGAAATGCCGAAATTGAAGCACTTTCCAGAAATCCAGTCTGTATGGACCTGCTGAAGACATGCAGTCCTCAATGGAGGGCCAATCCTGGAGGTGTGAGTACGCTGTTGCCAAATGTAGATCTCCAGCCAGATCTCCAGCCAACAGTCTTGTGAAAGGGCCTGAAAGCTGGCTCAATGGAAATTTTGTGTTGCCGATTATAGGGAAGAGAGGGGACTTACCAGGCAAAATGCGGGGGCTGAGTAGGGATCTACGGCATGCCACAAGAGTAGGGGCGATGGTGGGGCGGTGGCAAAGAGTGGAAGGGATGTCTGCTTGTTCCCATGGCAGGGGCGTAATGGGAATTCTGCAAAAGTTTGCTCCAAGCCCACCCAAAGCTTAAATGGAGAGTGTCTAGACCAGTCAACTAGTCTCGTGAGATGGGTGGCTTTATGGTAAAGGAAGATGTTCGGAAATGCTATTCCCCCCGACTGTTTGGGAAGAGCCAAGATCTTATGTGAGATTCTGGATCGTTTATTATTCCACATAAAATGGAGGAATAGTGAGTGAATTTTCGCTAAGAAGGAATGTGGTATATAAATTGGTAACGCTTGGAAGAGGTAGAGGAACTTTGGTAAAATCGACATCTTAAGTATGCTACATCTTCCAAACCAAGAAAACCAACCCGATTGCCAACTTTGGAGTAGAAGCTTAACTTTTCTTAACAACGGAGGGAAGTTGCACCCGAAGACCTCCCTCGTGTCATTTGGGAGCTTGACACCTAGGTAGGTGATAGAATCAGTGGCCCATCTGAAGGAGAAAGATTGCTGCATACTGGAGAGTCGAGAGGGGCGAATGTTGATTGCAAGTGCTTCCGATTTTTGAAAGTTAATCTTAAAATGGGACACCGCCTTGTACAAGTCTAATTCCCTTAGCAAGTTGGGGAGCGAAATGTCCGGATTGGAAATTGTGAAGAGGAGATCATCGGCCTAAGCTGAAACTTTGTATTGGTTGTTTTGTATTACAATTCCTGTGATATCAGGATTGGTTCTGATTCTGCAAAGAAATGGTTCAAGGGTCAGGACAAACAGAAGGGGGGAAAGGGGGCATCCTTGTCGTGTGCCATTAGTTATTGGGAATGGCGAGGACAGAACCCCATTGGCTTTCACTACAGCCGTGGGTTTCGAGAAAATAGCCTCAATCCATTTGCGCATATGGGTTCCAAGGCCGATATATCTAGAGTCTGGAATAAAAGATCCCAATTCACTCGGTCAAAGGCCTTTTCTGCATCTGTTGCAAAACAGACCACAGCAGTGCGTGATCTGTTGGTATGATGGATCAGATTCAACATCTTAAGGACGTTATCTCTTGCCTCTCTCTGTGGGATGAATCCAATTTGGTCTAAGTGTATCAAGGAGGGGAGATGTTGGATCAGTCTATTTGCGATGATCTTAGTGAATAGTTTTAAGTCAGTGTTCAGTAGGGAAATGGTCCTATAGCTCGGGCAAGCGCTGGGGTCTTTGTTTTCCTTAGGAATGACTGTTATGTGTGCTCTTAAGGAATCTGCTGTGAAGGTAGAGGAGTCAGTAAGCGCGTTATAGGCTGTGAGAAAATACTTGGAAAGATGAGGTGACAAAGTCTTGTAATAATATAAGGAGAAACCGCCCGGTCCTGGGGTCTTCCCCGGCTTGGAGGTTTTTATTGCCCAAGATAATTCCTCCTCAGTAATGGGAGATTCCAATGAAGAACTTATTGAATCGTCCAGTTTGGGCATAGTGGAAGATAGGAGATAGTCTCGGATTCTGTTATTTCCTGAAACAGTATTTGCCTGGTTGGTACTATTGTTCAAGTTATACAATGTAGAATAATATGTCGCAAATGCATCTGCTATCTCCATGGGTTTGTGGCAACGTGTTCCCATTCTTGAAACTATTAAAGGAATGTAGGACTGTGTCCTGCGTTCCTTGAGAGCTGAGGCCAAAAGTTTGCCACATTTATCGCCATGCTCATAGAACAATCTGCGACATCGCACGGCCGACGCCTTCGCCTTGCCCCAAAGGAGATCCCGTAGTTGAAGTCTGCAGGTAGTAAGTTCAGACAAGCATGGATCAGAGGGGTTCTGTTTATGTCGTCGTTCCAGTCTTTGAATTTGTTCTATCAATTCGTTATATTGTCTATCTCTTTCTTTTTTTAACCTGGCCCCATGCTTTATGAGAACACCCCTAATAAAGGGTTTATGTGCTTCCCACAACAACATGGGGTCAGTTTCAACATTGTCATTCAGGCGGAAGTACTCCTGCAACTCAGATACCACCTCCGATAAGACTGCGTCGTTTTGCAGGAGACTCTCGTTTAATTTCCAGGTCGAGGATTTAAGGGTAGTATGAGACTGCAAAGATAGTGTTATCGAAATAGGGGCATGGTCCGACCATGTGATGGGCCCAATATCCGCTTCACCGGCGACCTGCAGATTATGGTGGTTGAGTAGAAAATAATCTATACGTGAATACGAGTTATGTGGGTTAGAGAAAAAAGTATAATCGCGAGCTGTAGGATGCAGCACACGCCACACATCAACGAGCTGGAGCTCATGAAGCTTTTTCAGAATCCTTTTCAGAATTTTCCTCTGAGGGGCGGGTGAACCCGAAGACACGTCTAAGGTGGGTTGTAATGCAATGTTTAAATCTCCGCCTAGGATCAGTGTGCCCTCCGCAAATCCCTCGAAAGAGACAAGGGCGGAGGATAAAAATGAGTCTTGCTGTGTATTAGTGCAGTATACATTAGCCAACGTTACTTTGACTGTGCCAATCGTGCCCTTAAGGAAGAGGAATCTTCCTTTTGAGTCCCTATGAGAGGTGGATAACTGCCATGGAGTTGTCCTAGCAATAAGGATCGAAACCCCTCTAGCTTTAGAATTGTCCGAGCAGCTATGGTAAATAGTGATGTCGCGAACCCGGAATTTAATGTTCGCGAACGCGAACTTTTGTAAAAGTTTGCGAACACGCGAACACGCGAACCCGCCATTGACTTCAATGGGAGGCGAACATTAAAAAACAAAGGGACCCCTTTCTGGCCACAATAGTGTTGGGAAACTTGTTTCAAGGGGTCAAACACCTGGTCAATGACATGACAGAGGGGAATCCATGGCAAAACTCCCAAGAAGTTTTTTTTTTCACACAATAAATCCGCACCAAAGATTTCAAATGATAGTCCTGATAACCCTAGCGTACTGCTAGGTTTTCATCACTACTTTACGACATACAGATTACGCCTATTTTTGGCGAGACCCTGTATATGAATATTTCATATGATTTAAAATAGGAGACACAGCAATATAACCAGTATTTACTAATATGTTTGTTTATATGCTATTGGGCAAACAATGATTGTAATGCACAACTGCATGACGATTTTAGGGTGGGTTCCCCTTTAATTACTAACTGTTAACTAATCCTCAATTTGTTTTTGGATATTTTGAACCAGGGAGGGAAGGTTTTTTTTATCTCCCTCTCTTTACCCCTGCCACTGGTTCTGACGTTGTGGGAAGGTTTTTTTCCGGCCTGACCTCCAATTATGTAGGGGTGCTGTGGAGGGGTTGTTGATCCGGGCCGTGGTTACGCCCTCCCGCCGCAAATTTCCCTCTGGGGGCGGTGTTTTGGAACCTAGCCCCTGGCGCGGGAATTGGCTTCGACAGGGACCCCCTGGGGATCTTATAAAACCGGGGGGGGGGCACCCTGGTCTTGCCGTTGTTTGGCGTTGGGACTCGGGACCTTTTCCCCCTTGTCTCCCTAGTTTTCCGGCTGCTAAGGCACTGAATGGAGAGACCTGTGGTGCCTCCCCTCCCCCTCTTCCCTTCTGTGGAGGGGACGGCTTGCTGTCTTCTCTGTCTAGCTTCCCCTCTGCGTAGGGGATTGGTTAGCTGTCTCACTGCTCGCCTGCGCCCACCAACCCACGGGCGGAGGTCTCTGCGCAGGACGGACAGACTGCAGACGGGTCACAGAAGATTGGTACGCGTCCCGTATGGGGGGGGGGGGCGCGCGCGCGGCCCTCCGATGACCGGTGTGGGGGGGCGCACGCCGCCCGTCGCTCCCCCCGAGGGGAATAATAGGGAGGGATCTTATGGATGGTCAGGACCTAGGAATCACTCATGTGGACATACCAGATGCTGTGCACCCTCTGGTCTTAACCGGATGTTACTGATTTTACCACCACCGGATGGCAACATAGAAGGACTCATACAGGTCACCTGACTCCCTTATGCAACCACATTGACCTCCCTCTACTTTATAGCGACAGTTTCAGGCTCACCCACACTCCCCGGTCCACTTACGGTTTCACAAATTCACACACATTAGGCAATAGTGATGAGCGGCATAGGCACATTTGTATGCCCGGCATTTGCGCGAATTTTATGTAAACATCATTCGGACAATATTCCAGTTATCGTCAATATTCGGGGTCTTTTTTTTTTATTGCGAATATCGGCAGTTTTAAATTGAATAATTTCGCGCAGCACAATAATGTTTTAACATGGGGCGAATTTTTATGCGTGACGATATTTTCATCAACCCCAATATTCATTTAAAAAACACTGTTGTGGGGTTGCCCTAAGCTCTATTTGTTGCAGCCCTCCCATTCGTCCACTTGCATTGAAGAGGCATTTGTATGGATAAAAAATACCGATATCCGGAAGTATTGTGCCGCATATTCGTCCGGCATATTTTCCACCTCTTCGGAATTTCCATATTCGCGATTAATATTCGTAAAATCCGAAACATTTCACGATCATCACTACTCAGGCAAAATCGGGACCACAATACGACTACACCACAGTTTTTTTTTCCTTTATAAACTGTAACCTGTTATGATTTTCCCAATAGTAAAAGTTCCTCTCTTCTTTCCCCACTTCCAGTCATCTTTTGATGCAGGTTTATAGACCTGATGTTCATGGGTAGGCACAGACCCCCACATCCTTCAACTCTACCACACACACGACCTCCTCATTGTATCGGTTGGATTGATTTAACTGGGTGGTGTGTGTATATTGTTTTATGTATAATGCACTTAGTCACACCTGGGATCAGACAAACGGCTTACCAACATTCATGCACACATTTCACACATGATCTTTTCATTACCCCAGATGCACTCAATAACACTAATACAACAATTAAGCTCCCCTACCCGTTCCGAGTATTCTCCGACCGATTTTTTTTCGTCCGATCCTGTCATCACCCGATTTTCACCTAAAATGTTATGGTACGTTCGGAGGCGAGACTCCGCTTTTGGCTTTTTCCACGAAAAATCAGGAATTCGAATAATCACCGAGCCATCAGCAGCCCGACCTTATTTAGTATCAGCAGATCTGACCAAAAAAAATTTAACGGACAGGTCCGAAGCGTTCCCGACGATTTTTTTCGGCCACTTTGATAACATCTGGCTCGGTTGGGTACATAATGCCGAATCCGATGAATCACTCCCGAGAGATTAATCATCCCGACATCAGTCGGTCGGTGGGCAAAATTCGTACGAAAATCTGGAACTGTATGGGGGCTTCAGACAGCACTCGCATCACACCAATTAGTTTAAGGGAGGGTTCACTACTCACACGGTCTTGCCACTGGTTATTGTTTTTCCCGCCCCTCCCCCCCCTTATTTTCCTGTTTTTCATTCCCTTTTTTCTGTGACACCCCCAAAGGTTTTTATATCACATCCACACTTTTTTCAGGTCACCATAGGTCCACATTACATAGGGCACAACGGCACTTTAACCTCCTTGTCTCTGCTCTTTCGTTTCTCCTTCCCCTTTTCTTTGTTATCCCAGTTTTCTTCTTCATCTTGTTAACTACTTAATACCTTCTTTAAACTGGTGGGCCAGGCCTGGGAACATGGCCCAGTCCCAAAATACCTAGTGACATAGCCCTAACGAAGAACCCAATCAATGCTGGCTTCCTATTAATGACACATATCTGCACTTAGATCCTGCCAATGAGAACTCCCCGTTCCCTCTCCTGCATCATTCGGCACCTACCAGGCCCCCTGTGGAGGGATCGCGCTGGGGTTACCCTCCCACCAGGAATCCATGTAAAAGGGGCAGTTTAACCTCTGTAACGTTGATACCATTGGAAACCCAATCGCCCCATGCCACCCCCCCCCCCCCCATATTGAATGCGATATTCTTTTCCTTGCAGTGACAACCCCCCCCTCTGACCCATTCAAAAAGTCCTGAAGAAGCGACCTGTAAGGTCGCGAAACACGCTCGACAGTTAATTTGCATGCGATTGAATTTATGTTCACTGACATCGATATACGTCACTATCACCATTTTGATTTTGTTCTACGTGGGTTCATACCGAATGTCTGCCTTAAAATCCCTTTCTGAGGCTCTGAACTCTAGCCAAGCTGGCATATTAGGAAAGCGAATCTGGTGCACTCATAGTTCTTACCTTTGTCAATTGATTATGGGAATGTGGCAGGACTGCCTATCGTTAAGACACATAACCTTGGTATCAGGTGGGCTTTTCTTCCCTCTCGTTTCTTCTTTATTGATATCCCCGAATCCAAGTGATCACTAAAAAGAGGTTCTCTTCCAATGGCAGAAGAACTTTGTGCCTTACTTACCAATGGCCCCGGATTGTGCTTGATAAAAACCCTAACCCACAAGTGACATCTCACCACCCAAACACTGCTGTAGCCCGGGGAAAGGAGAAAGGGGGCATGGAGGCATGAAATTAAGCACTCTGTTGCACATGTAATGCCCTGCTGCAAATATTATATGATAGTAGCTTCCACTCTACTAAAAGTTGCTTTTCTTTCTTACCTACGAAAGTTTATGATGTATTTGTGTCAGAGCTGGTGTAAATGAAAATAACCAACGGAAATCTGTGCCACCAACTTCTCTATGTCTCAGTCATATTCTTTAAATGACTCTATAACTTGATAAGACCAGTCTTTTGTACAATGTTGTTCATGGGTATTGACAAACTTTCCATACAAATGCATTAACGCCACACACAAAAGCCATAATTAGATATGCCACATTCTACACTCAGGCCACAATCGGACCGAGCACGCAGGTCAAGGTCAACTCTTTAGAGCGAACGAGACCAAAGCTAAGAGTAGACTTACTAGTAGGGAGTTTAGAATCTCGTTTCAAAAAAGAAATCTGGGCACCATGTCCACTCCACCACACTCACGTATCGAGCCCCTAGGGTGCTTCCATCCGTCGCTATCGCCGGGAGCTAACGGCCTGTCGACACCCTTCACTGCCTACTCTACCAGCTCCTCGGACGCATGTCAAAGCACCACCACCCCGCACCACCACATACCCACAATACTCCTCGACACCCCCTAGTAAGGAGTAGCAGCGCTGACGGATGGGGGCCAACCTGTGCTCAGCCTCCACTCAGGCGGTATCCACACAAAAGCAAGACACATACAGAGACAGACAGTCCCTGCATAGTCACGTACACTTCCGAACCCTGTAATCTAGCATCATACAACATTTTAAGTCAGCTCGTAGCTATCTTCAACGTGTGCAGGACTCCGCTGTTCTTTGTCCCCCCTGAAGCTCTTCTCTTCGCCATGTGTTAAATCAGAGAGGCCCAACACACCGCCCGGGCATCTGAACAACCGATTTGAAAACAACGCAAGTCATTTAAGGAAATCATTAAAGGTCTATCCCTACGAAGTTACACGTTTACTAGC
Source organism: Ptychadena robeensis (assembly GCA_036250615.1). Taxonomy (NCBI): domain Eukaryota; kingdom Metazoa; phylum Chordata; class Amphibia; order Anura; family Ptychadenidae; genus Ptychadena; species Ptychadena robeensis. Next base: position 32,530,350 of record CM070042.1, read on the forward strand.
AGCAACCTCAACCACCCTCCACCTGATCTACTAGGCCACTAGGAGAGACTTATGTTACGCTCGTGCTACCGACACAACCCCTCTTTGGTCTCTCACTCACTCTTGGTGCGTAACTTCATGGGGTCGGCTACTATATGATATACCTGTAGAATTAAGATCAATCTGCAGTGGGGCACCGGTCTCAGAACGGATCCAGCCTCCTCTTGTTGAATAGCTGTAATCAACAGACACCTTTAGTCTAATCCTTCACCCATGCTGAGCTCCGCCGGCTCAACTACCCATCTGCTTCCTTGATCTGGCAACGTTTCCTCCTCTAGGACACGTCGGTGCCAATTACTAGAACAATAAAACCATTTAAACAGACAACACCCCACAGGCCGCGGCAACTCCAACTCATACCTAAGACACTAGCCCTGTCCCCGCCCTACCCCCGCACCAGCACCCATCCCATTGAACGGCGCATGGCAGCAACACTCCCTCATTGGTACAAAAACATATCCTAACCCAGTACCACGGTTCATGTACCCCTAGGGTTAACCACCGTAGACTAGGGCACAGCAAAAACCATTAACTGGAACACGATGTCGATTTGGTTCATCAGCCAGTTCTCTACGAAATTTCATTGACATAAAGCGGTTTCCTGTCGCTGCTTCGCCTCAATAGACTCCACGGCCAACGTCTCAAATCCTCGCTTATCCTCATGCACCCATACGCAAACCCCAGCCACCCAAAACTGATGCGCACATGGACACCCGCTGGAACATCCAAGTTCCATCACACCAGTTAATAATGGCATCAAACCCATACACGAATGCCCCCTACAATGCAAAGAAACACTAGGAAATCCCTGTCTTCCAACGGCCCACCACCCCCCACCCCCATTTGACGAAACGGACCATTCTACCAACACCACACACAAGCACACTAAGAACACCCCCAACCGCTCCGGCACCAGTCAGCCCCCATCTAATTTCAACCAACATAGCACCCACCATAGCTCGCACCCCGTTGGAGCATCAGCGCCGTCCAGAACTTGCCGCGCCCAATTCCCACACGCAAACATCAGCTCCCCTTCAACCCCTAATCACACACGCCATCTAGCTGACCGGGGCCAGCACCTCTCCACTAACCTTACGGAGGGGGTCTTCCAAGAGTTGACAGCACCAAGCAAGAAATCAGTACGTTGCAATCATCAGACCCCGTTTCCCCACAACCGATGCTCTTCAGGCAGTCCACACCAACATCACTGGCGCCACTATAAACAACAACAGTTTGCCCGCATCAGCAACTCTGGGTAAGACACCCATCCCCTTCGCCAATTTCTTCCACTGCTCCTCATGACCCAACGTAATATAATGGTCCTACCCCTGAGCACTTCCCCCGCCCTTACTCCCACACCCGTGTAATGAGGCAGCCACACCCACCTCACGATACCGGAAATTTAAAGCCTCATCGTGCCCCCTATCAATCTACTGGTTGCGAAACCTATCGCCTCATACGCCCCGGCCTTATGAAAAAACGCCGCATCCTCCCCCAGCGACCTAAAGGCTCGCGGCATACCCATCAAACAGGCATTTTGCACACCCTTCAACATAATCGAGCGTCATACTATGAAGCGCCGCGTCCAGGACTTTTATCGATTGATTCCTCCTGAGTCCCAGAAGGGAGACCACACTGTACAGACTCTCTGCCCACCCCACCTAACTGCAAAGATTTTAATAAGTCTGTAGACAGACTCCCAAGTACAACACTCAGTATTGGCTACATTGCACCTACAATATAGCGGCTACCCACCACCCCCATAGCTCTGCACAACAACTGAAGAATTGGACATTGAACCTCAGCAAGCACACATACCGGTAAGCTACGCCAGTCGGCCCGCCAATACTCAATCCTCGCGACGGACCTCCAATCCTAACTCCCCCATGTCGTCCCTCACCATCCATCCAAGCCAGTATTCCTGTGTCTGCTTAGGTGCTTTTCACCAGACATTCCCACAACCGATCCTAAGCTCAAAGAAATCGCCATTTATGTCATCATCCGGTCCTGCCTGCCCCCCGATGTTCTATAGTGAAGATGCTAGTGTACGAAGCTAACCATATCCAATGTGATGTCTTATCGTTTTGTCTATATATACGCTCGTATGATCCGCTTGTGGGCTATACCATAAGACACAACGCCATCGCAACGAGGTCACAAATGATAACTGTGACATCCAAGTGCATGGATGGCTGTTCTAATGGATTTCACTTTTCTGTCATTTTATCTCTTATCCTCTCCGCACATCTTCGTTCAATTAAATCCCTTCACCTCCACAATGAGCGGGTTGAGAACTCTTGTACTCTCATTGCCAACCTTGTCATTCCACACACATTTACACTAACTTCTGTCATCCACACATACACAGGTTGTACCCAGCACACCGCATCTTAATTAATCCCATAATCTTGTTGTTTGTACATGCCCTTCAGCTTTCAAGCCCTTTCGCTCACAGTCGCCAACTCACACTCCCTGAGGCTGATCTGGGCCCTCGCCCCTATCCTAAGTGTCCCCCCCCACCCCCCCCCCACCCCGCCCCCCCCATCCCCTGCAGATCATACATAATCGCAAGGGGACATGGGCCCATCCCTCTATGTGCCTGTGTGTCATGACAAAATCCACAGAAGACGTTTCTCCTCACCTGCGCACCGCACCCGCACCGACGCGCCCCCTCCCTATGGTTCCGCAAAAGAGCAATCCTGGCTCAAAACCCCTGTCGCGGTCCCACACTGGCGCTCTCCCTGCACCTTGACCGTACAACCAAGCCACGCTACCCAGTGAATCTTTCTGTCGAGCACGAAAGTCAACCAACTACGTCAGCCCACCAGCTACCCAAGATGCGCACGACCAGCGACGCTGCGCTCTCTGGGAAGACCCACCTGGCGCCCACCTGGGGAGCCACCCACATCCCGAAACCTCACACCCCAATCGATTAATGGTGAGTATACCTTGTCCTGTACGGTCGTCTTCTCGGATGTATCTGCATTCTATTTCTTTAACTAACTCTCTCAATCCTCACTTTCCCAACACCACTCCCAACACAGCGTTCTCACAGTCAAACCCCCCCGATCCTCATCAGGGCTAGCCACCTAACGACGCCTCCAAATTTAACTTCTGGATCCCTAGCTCGCGCTTACCCACCGAAAGCGGGACACCGCCCTCGGCACACCCCGCCCATACGCACAGCCGACACCCGAACCTTACTGTACCCAAAATGCCACGGCGTGGCACTCAATCCTCTCAAGGTTCATGCGCGTCCTCCTAGCCATCCGGCGTATACCCACGTCTATCATCTAGCTGCAAGTCACACCGCACCGATCTGGACTAACAGGCCACGCCCACTGTGGATGAGAACAGGTTGTGCCGCACCTAACCTCGCATACTGATCCGATGGTCGTCATTTTCCGTGAAAGTCCCCAAACACACAATACCACCTCGTCATCGGCGCTGCCTTACGTAACCTTTCTATCCCAAGAGCTGCGTCATATCTGCCTGAGCTGTGATTTTCTTACCAGCGCTTAATACGAAGCCTACCATTCGCAGGCTCACGTCGCAGAAAGGCCCAAATCTGTACCAAGCCCCTCCATAGCCGCTCCCACTCCACCTAGATGCCCCTGGCTGGCCGACAGCACCCGACTCACTGGCCTTGATTTCAAATTAATCTATCGATCTTGCTGACCCCGGGTGGCGCCGTGGCCCCCTCGACTCCCGGCCTTCGAGGACAACAACCAAGGAAAATCATCCAAAAGAAAGAATCGACCAGTATTTCAATTTCGGTAGATGCCATTTCACGCATGTCAGTGCATGGACGAACGCCCAAACAGCGGCTGCTACCAGCGTACTTAGGCCGCGACCATACCGGCCCCCAGAAGTAATTGGGTCCCGCAGGCCGACCCAAGAATCTGATGCCACCGTCGGCAAGCATGTTGCCGAATCATCTGCAGAGTGGCAATGGTATCTGCCGTATGTGATCTCAGTGTCGCAAGCCAGCCCTCAATTAGCCGGCTTTCAGATCTCAGACAAGACGAATATCGCGCCCCGCACGCACACTCACAAACGCCTCACATTCAACGGTCCCGTGCTCTACATAAGACGACAGACTCATCACTTTAGACCTGAACAATGATTGGCACACAAAGCAAAGCCACCACATGGCTGTCGTTTGCTAAACACACCACATTCTGCATCCAGAAGATTTTTCACTTCAAAAAATGCGTTGATCTATTCGAAAGACATCTGCCACTAACGGACCCCCCGACCGACTAAACGAAATCGTGATTATCTGAGGTCCGTCCCACTACCTTTTTGTGCAATATTATAGATTGAAGTCCTGATCGAATGGGGCGTCAATCCAAGGTTGATACAAACGGTTATATATTGTCGAATTAGCGTACCATCATCGAACTTGCACGGCCAAGATTTTTCTTTTTTCCTGTACACATCCCTCCCAGGCCATTTGGAATTCCGTTGCCTAAAATCGTAGAGGAATTAAATCGATGATTTCTGAATACTTTTGAATAAACTTTTCTAGTCAGATGGAAACAATATCGTACTCCCACCTCCCCATTGTGATGGCGCCGAAACCCCCCGGAACTTGGATGTTCCCGTCGAAACGGCGAACACGAACTTCCGCAAAAGTTCGCAAACCGTTGCACCGCCATGACTTTCAATTTCCTTCTTTCTTTCTCATATTTATAGGGATGGGAATGCCCTGATAAAATACAGAAATCCAGGTTCTGATTCACAAACCCTCTTTTGCTTATGCATTTAAAACAAACAAAAACCTGTCAACTTGCCCAAGTGAGACAGATAATATGGCTGTGATATCAGTAGCGATGGCTAAATCAATGTTTTGGAGTTGGGGGTGCTGCTTCCTCCGACCCCAAAAATGGTAATAACAGGTGTAATGAACAATCTTATCTATAGAGATTATACTTAACACTCAGTAGTAGACAGCGGTGAGTAAAGCGATGTACGGTATCTATCTAGAGTCAAACTGTCACATTTCGGGTCTCATCGGATGAGGTCTGTCAGGAGGGTTCCTGGGAGGGCGTCTACGTGGAGGAAGTGGGCGAGCATTGCGATCCAAGGGTGGCAGATGATCCATATCGATGGCTAACTAATCCGCGATGGGAATCGGCTCAACCGCCAGAAATTCAAATAAAGCAGGTAGGTCTACTGTTGACCTCAGGAAGTAGGTGGCGCGCTGTTTCTTGACGATGAGATGGAATGGGTAACCCCACTTGTATGTTGCTCCGGATTGTTGGATCAATTGTAATAAGGGTCTCAAGATCCTGCGCATCATCAAAGTGCGTCTGGAGATATCTGGGAAGACTTGGATTTCGGCCCCATCAAACAGTAGGGTACCCTTATGCCATGCTAGACCGAGGAGCTCATCTTTGATTGTGTAGTAGTGTAAGCGACAGATAACGTCTCTTGGAGAGGTAGAGTCAGTCGGCCTCGTACCCGATGCTCGATGAACTCTATCGATGATGACGTCTTGGTTCGGTGGGTTATCCAAGTAGTCGTTGATGATTGTAGCGACTGAGGCCCGTAGGTCGGTGGCACCTGTAGATTCGGGTAGGCCCCTTATCCGGACATTGTTACGTCTACCACGATTTTCAGTCTGCGGCGTAACCGTGGAGGTTTGGGCCGAGAACAGGCGGCGATATCCCGATCTAGGGGTCGATTGTAGCTTCCCTCCTCTCCCTCGTCTTCCCATACGGACAGACTTGGGTAGCGGATGGATTGAAATGGTCGTGTGGGGGCGGTCTACTGCCGGGGGTCCTTCAGGGTAGGGTGTTATTCCATTCTTAAGTCTCCTTCACCCGTATGGAAACTGTTGTAATGAAAAAGTATCTGTGTCCCCAGGGGAATGGCAGATCTTACTCACTGTTGGCAGTTTCAAGCGCAGCTACTAATCCACTAAGCCTCCCTGCAGATCCAGGCTTCTGTTCAAACCAGGGTAGTCTTGTGATGGCTGGTATTCAGGTATTGAATTTACTTCTATGTCTGGTCTCAGGGCCAGTTAATCTGGTGCAACCAGTTAGTGAGTGCTTCTGTGATGGTTTGGGCCTGCAGTTAGTCATTAATCATTCAATGGCTGGTGAATATGCTGTCAGGGAAGAGTGACTTATAGCTGTGGTAAGGACAGGGAGAGCAACCACTGGTCTGCATGCTCTGAAGGGGGAGATCTCCTGGGCACTCTCCTGGTTCAGTGATGTTCCCCATTGGGATATAGGCCGAGACCACAGCCTCAAATACTATAGATGGACTGGGGATGTAGCTGAAAGCCGTCTCTTACCGCCAGTTGAGGTGATGGAGGTGATGTCCGCAACGCCCGCTGCCTTCCTTTGCAATGCTGGGGTCTCTCCCGGATCTTTGGGTGTTGAAAACTGCCCCCTCCGTGCCGACTAGGCCGAAGCCCCGGCCTCAATTAATGGCGGATGATCGGAGGCCTGGACAGAAAGAGACGTGGTTTCTCAGGAGGCCGTTGGGAGCAGGGAGGGATATGTTTACGGGTGATCTCCAAGCCAGGGCCCCTCTCAAGTAGGAATCTGAGGCGGATGTCAGTTTTTGGCCAGGCCGCCGTAGGCCTCGATTTGGGGTCTGAGGGGAAACAGACGACCGGAGGCACCGGAGCTGTATGATGAGGCTCCCGTGAATAAGGAGGATCGCCAACGGGTGTTCACAGCTGGATTGGGGTCTTCCTGGCATGGAAATCGATCTGGAGGTGTGCCGGTGCAGGCCAAGACCTGATTTTGGGGCTTCCAAGGTTGCACAGTCGGGCGGCGGATATTTCACTGATGTGATGCCCGGGTGGAAGATGGGTCCCCGTGGGTGAGTGGGGTTGGATGTGGGGTCAGAAATTGGGGGATTTTGCTGTATATCGGCATAAATACAGCAGTGCTCTTTAGGTGTGCTGCTGCTCGTTCCGCCGTCAGGCCCCGCCCCCTATTTTTATTTTTTACGTCTGTTGTTATTTGGTTATTCTGTTCTTTATATATTTGTATGTGTATTTCGAACGCCAGAGCTGCAGAAGAGGAGGTCGGAGACCTCTTTTAAACTTGTTTAAAGTTATCTTTACCACTAACCTAATGCTGGCTACTAAGATTTAGTTGCGATAATCTTACGTTTAATCCGACAGGACCTATACTGTTACTGATAACCCTAGCGTACTGCTAGGTTTCATCACTACTTTACGACATACAGATTACGCCTATTTTGGCGGAGACCCTTGTATATGAATATGTCAATATGTTTAAATAGGAGACACACAATATACCAGTATTTACTAATATGTTTGTTTATATGCTATATGTGCACAATGAATTGTAATGCCACTGCAAGACGATTTATATGGGTGGGTTCCCCTTTAATTACTAACTTTAACTAATCCTCAATTTGTTTTGATATTTTGAACCCAGGGAGGGAAGGTTTTTTATCTCCCTCTCTTTACCCCTGCCCTGGTTCTGACGTTGTGGAGGTTTTTTCCGGCCTGACCTCCCAATTATGTAGGGGTGCTGTGGAGGGGTTGTTGATCCGGCCGTGGGTTACGCCCGCCCGCAATTCCATCTGGGGGCGGATGTTTTGGAACCTAGCCCCTGGCGCCGGGATGGCTTAGACAGGGACCC
>CM070042.1:32546419-32556802 GCA_036250615.1 Ptychadena robeensis
TATGGTGCACTTTTGGTACAGAAATCTGGACCTCAGCAGTGTGCTAGGGAGGTTAAGTGTGGAGGGAATTTTTGATATGGGGCAGTGTAGCAGAGCAGCGGGATCTCACAGATGGGCCATTGCTTGTTCCAATAAGTGGTTGGAGAGATATGAGGTACACTTAATCCAATCAATGGCGTGCCTGATTACACACCAGATTATACATGCGGATATCTGGGAAGTTGGCGCCTCCAAAGGCCTTGTCCATACATAATTTTCTTAAAGCTATTCTCGACCTCTTGTCCCTCCAAATGAATTTATTGAAAGCCATGTTGAGGTCTGAGATGTCTGTGTGTCGTAAGAGTAGTGGTATGGTTTGCAGTGGGTACAGTAGTCTTGGGAAGAATACCATTTTTATAAGGTGGATTCTACCGAAAAGGGAAAGTGGTACATTTTGCCACACCGTGAGCTCCCTCACTATTTTTTTCATTATTGGGGTGAAATTTAGATGGTAGAAAGAGTTAGCTTTGTTGCCTATTATTACCCCCAGATATGTGATGTGCTCGTTCGCCACTGCAAAAGTTGTGTTAACCAACCAGTTGTTTTTTTTTCGATCAGATAATAAGAGCAGCTCACTCTCCTTAGTGTTGATCTCGAAACCTGATTGTGCACCAAAGGTATAAATCGCCGCTTGTATCAGTGGCAAGTCATGTGATGGGTCACTTGTAAAGAATAAAATGTCATCTGCGAATAGTGCTGATTTTAGGGTATGGCCCTCTATTGGAACACCCCTAATAGGCACCTTGAGTTCGAGGTTGCATACCAGAGGCTCCAGTGCCAGATTAAATAATAATGGTGACAATGGGCATCCCTGTCTGGTGCCCTTCTGAACATCAAAAGCTTTGGATATATAGCCCAGTGTATAAATCTTTGCTGTGGGGCTCATGTACATGGCTTCATGAAAGGGCCCTGGAAGCCCATAGTACGCATTGTTGTGAATAGCCACTTTAGGTTTACGTTGTCGAATGCTTTTCAGCATAGATAGCTAATAGAGTCACGTCTTGTTCTGGGTGATTTTTTGCATATTCCATTGCTATCATGGTTTTTCTAATATATGTTACGGCATGCCGCCCTTGCGTGAATCCCACTTGTGATGTATGAATGATAGTGGCCATTATGGCAGCTAGTCTATGTGCCAGAAGCTTGGCATCAGAGTTTATCAGTGATATGGGTCTGTATGACCCGGGTTGTAGGGGGTCTTTATCTTGTTTGCGTAAAAGTTTCACATATGCCTCGTTGGCCATGGGAAAGTACCTTCCTTGGTCCCACACATGTTGATATAGCTTATGCAATGGTTGCAATAAGTCAGCTTGGAACATTTTATAAAATTCCGGGGTAAACCCATCTGGTCCTGGGGCTTTGTTGTTTGGCAGGGTTTTAATTATATCTATTATTTCAGTGACATCTATGGGAGCATTTAGATGGTCGAATGCTCCTGCATCAAGCAAGGGAGGGTAGTGTCAGTCAAGTACTTCTTTTGTGCGTCCTGGTCGGATTCTGAGTCACTATATAACTTTTCATAATAATTAGCTAGGATGGTGTTGATCTCTTTAGGGTCATCACCTGTCCGTTTGGGGCCCGCATTTCCGATATATGGCTCCTCGGCAGTGATGTTTTTATGAAACTTGCTAATAGTTTCCCCGCTTTGTTGCCCTGTTTGTAGTATTGGAGCCATCTATAAGATTGTTTTTTTTTTTCCAAACAAGATTGTTTTAACTGTTCCCTTTTTGCAAGCCACAGATCAAAGTGGTTTTTAGCGTTCGTGTAATGAAGTTTATTTAGTGGTGTGGGGCTGTCTGTAAAGGAGTGCCTCTTGATAATTCTTATTTGTGTTTTTCCATCTCGTGGCTAGAAAGAACATAACAAAACCCCTTATGTAGGCTTTGGCCGCCTCCCAGAACAGGATCGGGTCAGAGGAGTGTTGATTATTATCCACTTTGAAGTAATTTTTTTTTTTTTTGATATATAGGTGTGGAATTCCACATCATTTTTTAGGTGACTGGGAAAGTGCCATAATATGTCAGACCGTTTGGACCGTACTCAAACAGTTCTATATTAATCGGGCGTGGTCTGATATCACCAGGTCTTGGATTTGTGAGTCGCCACAGGTAGCAGTGAGTTTGTGGCGAATAGATATTCAATTCTGGACATAGAAGTATGGGCCTGTGCTGTATGTGTATATTGTGGTTGTAAGGGGTGGAATTGTCTCCATTCATCGTTCAGGCTCATCATTTCCGCGAATTCTGCTAGTGCCGTGTGCAGGGTATTTTGCGCCGGTGTACGTGACGATAACCTGCGTGGGGTAGCCTCCGACCTCCTGTCTGACCCTGTTTCCATAACTTCATTGAAGTCTCCCCCTATAATTTTGTTTTCTGTCGGGTCGGTGGTCAGGGTTTGGGCCAGTGCCGTAAAATATCCCTTGGATATAGGGAATTTCAAGTGGACTTTGAGGAGTCTCCCGTCATCATCTGCGTAATAGGATTCCACTGCGTATTTAACATTTCTGTTGACAATCACCACCACCCCCCTCTTCCGTCCACAGGCGGGAGCTGTATATACCTGTCCTACCCAGAGTTTTTTTAAACCGGCACGCTTCCTCTTTGCTGAGGTGCGTTTCTTGTAGTAACGCTATATCCGTCTTTAAACGTTTTAAGTGTCTTAGTATCATGTTATGTTTTGTTTGGGATTTAAGGCCCTTGACGTTCCATGAAACTATTGTTAAAGTCATCCCGTCATTTAGTCTCTGGTTTGGTAACTTAACACCTTTTGATATAGGGGCACTCCACTTTGCTGTAATGGTCCCATAAACTACCTTACACATTCCTACTTTTACCTTGACTACAGTAAATTCCATACATAACTTGCGCATCTCTCTTACTCCAGAGCCTGCGCCCTCTTCTCTTGACATGCATAGAACATAAGAAACATAAGAAACATAAAAAACATAACAACTTATCATATCAGTGGGCATTCCTTTTTTCCTCAAGTGAGTAGAGCCCCTTTCTCGCCTCCCCAACCCACCATTGTTCTACAGGCACAGTGCAGTTAAGTATGCAAAAAAAAAAATTAGTATTATATATTTTTTTGTTTTTTGTAAAGGTCCCTTTCTAGTAAATAATAGTAAAGAAACAAAAGAGTTTTTTTACACATGTAGTGGGTACCTTTATAGCCCAGGCTATCAGCATCCACATTTGAGTTATGTTCTGGCTTTTCTGTCAGCGTAGTTGTTTCGACGGTTTGTTATCCTTCTTGGTGTCCTGCTTGGGTTTCTTTGGCGTCTCCAGCTTTTGACGTTGAGGCTTTCTTGGTCTTTGACTTATTTGGAGGAGTTGCCGGTGTCGTTCTCTGTTTAGGAGGTGTATTAGACGCTTCCTTCTGGACCATAAACTGGTCAGCCGATGTAGGGTCAGTGAACGTGTGTGATGCCGTTGCCATCTTTCACTCTGAGAGTTGCTGGGTATGAAAGGGTGAATTTGATTTTCTTGTGGTATAATGCAGTACAGACCGTGCTGAATGCCTGTCATTTCTTAGACACTTCCACCGAATAATCTGCAAACAGCAGCAGCTTCTTTTCGCCATATAACAAAGCAGTGGAGTTTCTGTAGGCCTGCATTAGTTCAGATTTTGTCTGTGTAGTCCAGGTATTTCACTATGGCCGATCGGGGGACTGTGCGGCTTGGATCTGGTTGTCCTAAGAAATGGGCTCATTCAACTTTAAAAAAGTGTCCGCCAGGCCCAGCAATGCCGGTATTTCTACCGCACAGAGGTCAGCAAGTGCAGCAGGTTTTACTGTATCCGGTACGCCCACAATGCGAATATTGTTCCGTCGTGATCTATTATCTATATCATCAAGCTTTTGTTTCATTTCTTTCACTTGTTTGGTGAGATCACTGATGCGACTTGCATTTACGGTGGTTTCATCCTCCACTGACGATATTCTGCTTTACGCAGTTTCGATCTTGCACGAGTGTTCCCCCATTTCCTGCTTTAGCATGGTAAGGGCTTTGGTCATTGCTTTATCTATCGCCACTTGTATATTTGGCACCAAAGTCGCTGCCACTGCCTTTGCAATGCGGTCATGTTCTGCAGTGCGTGTTTCTGGGTCTGACTCCTCAGAGGAGGATCCCCGCCGCTCTGTGTTCCTTCTGGACGCAGTATCCGCCATCTTATCTGCAACGGGGGTATCACTAGGCCATTTGACTTGTGCCCGAGATGCTGATGCTAAGCGCTACCACTGGAGGAAGCGATCCATGCAGTGGGGGTGTGACAGCCTCTCTGCGGGTAAACACGTGTGCTGGCGCTGGGCTGGCAGTGTTTACATGCCAGTTAATGACCATGGGAAGGGGGAGATCGACGGGCTGCTTCCCTCACATGAGGCGCTGGAGCTGGGAGCCGTGGCGACTGGTATTAGGCTGCATCGCCTGAGAGTTGGGCCGAAGCCTCAGGATTGCCTTTACAGTCCGAGTTAGATGCAGTCTGGGGGGCTGGTAGTGGCCTGCAGTGTGGTCAGGAGCCCACCCATCTACTGGAAGTAATGTGGCTCGGGGTTGGTGGCTGGTGGCTAGTTACAGTGGATTTCTGGCTTTGTAGGCCCGAACCAGGCCGCAGCCTGGGCCTCAATTTCTTCTTGCCCGCGTTTGTGGCAAAAAACGTGCCTTAGAGCACTTCCAGTAACAAGTGGCCAACCTAGGGAGCTGCTTGGCACCTGTTCAAGTGGTCTCTGTTTGCTTATTTTGTTTTCCTTGTGTGTGCTGCCGCTGGGGTAGGCCGGAGCCGCGGCCTCGATTTTTTGTCCGCCACGCTCCGTGTGGTCAGGCATCCTCTAATCAAAGTCCAAGGGGACCGGACTCACCCTTTAGGCGCTAGATGTCGGTTCCTGGTGGTCCGGTCTCCCTCCTTCGCGCCGGAAAGCCTTTGCAGCCGGCCGATGTAGGCCGCAGCCGCGATTTTCGGCCGCGATCCGGAAGGCTGCCGGGGGCCTGAAAAAGCGGGTAGTAGATGCTGGTTGCGGCGTGGGGCCTCTGGGGAGACTCCCGGTCACGGGATACGGGGTCTTTTTTAAGTTTTATGGGGTTTTTGGAGCGGAGAGAGCAGAGCCCTGAAAATGAGCTGCTTCTCTCCAGCCCGCCGTCATATCTATTTGATAAGTTCAACAGAATTCTTTGTTACCTTGCCAAAAAGCTTATGATTTGAGACATCCTGTTATCTTTCCCTGTGACTGTGGTAACTGTTTATAGTTACATTCTTCTTTAAAAGACTATAGAAGAACACCCCCTAGTCCATGGATAATATAACAGGAAATATATGGGGCCCTGTAGTACTATTTGGGTTTGTTGGTCTGAAATAGATTGACTAGTGAGTGCTGGGAAATATGTGACTGATTGAACTATCAAAAAAATAAGAAATGTAATACCACCACATGTAAGGACTATTAAAATGCAATATGTAACTTGCATGTTTCTGGGTTTAGATAAATTTCATTCTACAGCCAACATTAGACATTTGGCAATATATAACAAAGATCCACACTATATACATCTTAATTTAATTTTAGAAAGATCTCTTAGTTAATTCTAAATGTGCAAAATGTACTTGTTTGTGTGCAGAAATTAGAAAAATGGGAGCTGTATTTCTAGGCTTCATGTAATAAGCTTAGAGCTGTAGCTCACACACAGCCATTATAGTAGTCAATTCTCTGGCTCTTTCTTCATTGCCAGCCATAAAATGAATAGCAAGCTTAATTTTTAATAATACTTTAAGGCATCTGCACCAGAAGACCAACAATATATGCATTGTGCAATGGTGCAAGAAAATACAGAAATACATCAGTTGCATGTTGAGGCTCATTGCAGCCCATTTATTTTGATAGGGCCGATTCAAAATGCAACAATACTGCATTCTGGTGTGAACAAGCACCAAAATTGTTACTGTTGTGCTTCTTTTTTTGTATAATATTTATTTTCAATTTTTATAACGAAGGTCATCATACTAAATGAACTGTTGTGTTTCTGTTTTAGAAATGTATTTAGAAATGGCTGTATGTGGGAAAGATAGTGAGGGGAAATCACAGTTTTAAGGTGGTCATACATAGTGATCACACTTTAAGACAATTGTACAGAAGTCGATTCCAGCACACCTGATATGACCGACCAAAAGTCGATCGTCAATGTGTCACTGTATGACAATTATTATGTCGCAAATGTCACCTACAATTACCGTACTTCCATTACATGATGGTAACAATAGATTGTAAATGCCTTTCCTAGAAACCATATTCTACATGCTATACCTTCTCTCTCCAATGCCATCTTTACCCAGCAAGCAAAGATCACTTAATGTCCCCATCTCAGGAGAACAGACAGGGATACTATGCTATTAAAGCTATTAAAGCCTCCAAACTGTAATCACCACCACATTTAAAATAGATGTTGTAATAATATTATTGTAGATAACTTCCAAAAAGAATTTGCTGCTATAGATAGTATAACAGTCACAGCGAATATGTATAAACGGTATTGTATGGTCTGTTTATGATCCAGCAGGGACTAGTCTTTTGGTCCAGGCAAGCCTTCTAACCTTGGCCGGATTTATGAGATGGTTGCATAATTTCAACTAGTTATCTTCTGACTTAATTGCAAAGATTTTAGCAATCCAGGATGCAATGACATCCAATCTCAGTATCTGGCATACTAGCAATAAGAAATTGTACATGGCATGGCAATCATCAATTAAACTCTGTGATTGCATGAACAAAAAAAAAACGTTGATACCCCAACATCTATACAGATACACAACACTAACCAGTATAAATTTGCTAAAAATAGGCCATAATTAAAAACTCCTTACCTTCTTTAATACACTGTCTAAGGTTTCTGGTCTGCTTATATCGAAACATATAAGTACAGCATCAGATTCTGGGTATGCCAGGGGACGGACATTGTCATAGTATGCTGAACCTGCAATGGGATAACATAACACAATTTTAAATACATATCTCCAAATTTTATCCAATGGCAGAGATTAATAATGGCACAATCCATAATTTATAAGGGATGTTAAGGTGGGCTTTTAACCCCAAATAAAATAAATCTTTGTTAGCTTAATCCTCATTTGTAACAAGAATATGGAAAAGCAGTCAAAAGAGAAGATCAAAAAAGTTTGATAATTTCTCCACTTACTGAGCCTTACATTTTTGGTGTGCTTTGCCCAGCCATTTGGTAAACCTGTCACTGGAGTTTACAGACCATTTTTGAATAGAAGATTGTAACAATAATTAGTGGATTTGTATTCTTGCCCCCTTTGGGGTAAATGCTCTACTTTAAAGTAAGGGAAGAATTGTGACCAGTGCATAGTAAATATCTATATAAACTAAAACATTAAGATAGCTGTAAAAGCTGTAATCTTTAAAGCCAAATGATTAACACATTTGAACAAAGTATTGTGGTAGAACTTCTGTAAAGTTTGTTTGGCCGGTTTTCATCCAGGAAAGGAGATTTAAGGTACCCATACACGTGTAGATAGCCACTCGATCCTTCCTGTTCAAAGATAGGTAGAGCGAACAGGGAATGGACTTTTTGTAAATACCTCTTCGACTGCCATACTTTGGATGGGAACCATGGCCCAATTGATGAGTGCCCGAGCACTGCGTGGTGATGGTATTATGACATCACCACGCTGTGCTCGAGCGGTTGGATGCCCTTATTTCTGGGTCCTTGAAAAAGGAGAGTATCTCAAAAACCATGTGTTCCTTAAGCCCCCCATACACATCTAGATTTTCTGTTCAATCAACTTAAAAAGAAAATTTTTTTAGTTCAGGGAAATTGGTGATTGATTTTATGTTTGCCAACATTGTAGTAACAGATATTTGATCAACTTTTTTGAGGTCGACTGAAAGTGTAATGCATTTCAATACAACCAATTAAAATTTACCAGCACGTCCAATCCTTTTTCAATCAATTTTCCCCCCAATTTTAATTGTTTTAGGTTGATCTAACCGTATGGGCTGCCATAGATTTTCAATCAATCAACCCCAAAAATTTATTGAATTAAGTTGATTGGATGAAAAATGGGGGGCCCTTAAAGCTACATTCACACATGCGTTAAAAAAATGAATCGTTTATGCTTTTCAGGCAACCTCTTGTGGCAGAAAGTGTTAATTTTAATTTTGTTATCTAAACGGCCCCTGAACACCGGCAAACTTCGGCAGACATTGTCTTCAATTTTAAGTTTACTGCAATGTTGTTTTCTGGTCACTTAAAAGACCAGAAAGCGACCTTGCAAACTCCAGTTTTAATGAGCCCTTAAGGCCCACCTTCGATCAATGTCAGATTCGATCATAATTCATGATCGCTGTTGGTTCGATTGAACAAAGTATAATCGAACTACCTCCCACATTGAGAAACCAATATTTGGTCGATGTTGATTCGATCGATCAAAAGAATAATAGAAGGAAGTCGATTGTAAACACACCAAAATGTCTCCTAACAGATGTATAAGTATGCTAATTATTGCTTATTATTGAACTTGAACCAAAAATCGGTTGGGCACAACAAAATAACATTCGATGTACATTCGATCAATCAAAATTTTCCGACATGTCCGATCATTTTTCGATCAAACTTTTGTAAAATTTTTATCAAACTAGGTTGATCGAACCATGTGGACAGGCATCGATTTTTGATCGATCGACTTTAAAATCGATCGGTTTAGGTCGATCGAATGGGAAAATCGAAACGTGTATGGGGGCCTTAGGGCTTGTCCTGATCTCCTGCATATAATCTTGGCGGGGAGATCGCTACCATCTTGAAAGCATCAGCATCATCTGGAAACCCCTGATCGTGCCCATCAATGAATTGAGGCACTTTTTTCACGGGTGACCGGGCCCGATCGCATCTATGCATCAAATAAATGGGCACGATCATTTGCGATCTCCGTGCCATGATTATAATAGCGGGAGACCACTAGCGATCACCTAAGAGAGAATCAAGATCGACTAGCTGGAGGAAATCCATGCAGATATAGGGAGAACATACAAACTCCTTGCAGATAATGCCCAGACCAAGATTTTAACCTGGATTAAATGGCCAGAGTTCTAAAGCTAGCCACACATGGTTCGATTTTAGCATTCAATCGCCATTTTTTGGAGGAAAAATTTGATCGATTGAAAGAAAATCGTTTTCTGCCCACATTCTGCCCACGTCGATCTACAGTTTACGGAAATCGTTACAAAACCTCCACGACCCATTAGGCTTAGGCACTAGAACTATGGGACTCGCCCAATTACTAGTGGACTCTTCAATTACCCCAAGTTTAAGCATCTTTTTGACCTCGAATGAGCCTCCGGAATACGGTAAGGTTTTAGATTTACTCGAACTCCTGGATCTGTGACAATATTATGCTGAATCACCCGGGTTTCACCTGGCAAGTCTGAGAATATCTCTCTATTTTTTTGTAAGAATTCCCAGGTTTCCTGTTTTTGGGAAGGGGACAGAGTATCTGCTATCCCTACTTTCTTTATCTGGGTGTCTGGCTGTTCCTGAACCCTCAAAGTCCCAGCTTCCCTTTCTTTCCAGGGTTTTATTAGATTCACATGGTAGATCTGGTGGGTCTTCCTCTTTGAGGGCTGGTACACCTTATAGTTAACATTTCCCACCTTTTCTACTTTTTCAAAAGGGCCTTGCCATTTGGCCAAAAATTTGCTTTCTACCGTTGGTACCAACACTAAGACTCGGTCACCGGGTTGAAACTCTTGAGTATTAAGCTGGCCATACACCTGCAGGATTTCCTTCAGATCAGATCAGATCTACCAACAACCATGTAATATGAGGACCTTTCTACACCTTCCATCACTATGTATTGTATCAGGGAGGTCACTATACTACATGGTTGTTGGTAGATCTGATCTGATCTGAAGGAAATCTGACAGAGAATCCTGCAGGTGTATGGCCAGCTTTAGCTGAACGGTTATACAGCCTACGCTGCGCCTCTTGTGCTGCTTGCAAATGTTCCCGGACTATGGGCATCACATGGGCCATCCGATCCTGCATTTGAGCCACATGGTCTACCACTAGTGATGGCGCGAACCCGGAATTTGATGTTCGCGAACGCGAACCTCCGCAAAAGTTCGCGAACCCCATAGACTTCAATGGGCAGGCGAACATTAAAAAACAAAGGGACCCTTTCTGGCCACAATAGTGTTCGAAAAGTTATTTCAAGGGGTCGAACACCTGGACAATGACATGACGGAGGGGAATCCAGGGCAAAACTCCCAAGAAATTTTTTTTGCACGTAATAAATCCGCACGAAGGATTTCTACAATGATAGTCAATGGGATTTGAACATAAG
>CM070042.1:32556902-32567177 GCA_036250615.1 Ptychadena robeensis
GAGGACACTGGGGGAGATGGATATTCCCCATGGATGGATGGATGGGATTTTCAGTGAAGAGTGTAGATCACACAGAACACTGTCCTAGCTAATGGTTTTCCTATGCAGCAGCAGCAGCTCTCTTTCCTAACTCTCTCCTTCTTCAGCAGAATGTGTAATGGCATCCTGTACTTGATATGTTATAGGGGGTGTGAGGGTCTGTGAGGTGGGGGTGCTCATTGGCTGGATTATGTCTGCTGACTGTGACTCACAGGGGTCAAAGTTTCTGCAATGTTAAAAGATAGGGGGCGAACCGAACTCGCCATATGTTTGCGAACATAGGCGGACGCGAACATGCGATGTTCGCCTCGGATAGTTCTCCGGCGAACAGTTCGAGCCATCACTATCTACCACACTTCTATGAGGAGTAGTCTCCCCCTCCCAGGTTTCTTTGACCACATCAAGCAACCCACGGGGTTGTCTACCATAAACCAACTTGAACGGTGAAAATCCTGTGGAAGCCTGAGGTACCTCTCGGATGGCGAACAACAGATGTGGTAACAGGTAATCCCAATCCCGACCGTCTTTTTCTACCACCCTTCTTAACATTCCCTTCAGGGTTTTGTTGAACCTTTCCACCAAACCATCTGTTTGGGGGGTGGTACACAGAGGTCTGTAGTTGTTTGATCCTAAACAACTTGCACAATTCTTTCATTACCTTTGACATAAAGGGGGTCCCTTGATCAGTCAGTATTTCAGATGGGAGCCCTGTCCTGGAAAACATCTGGAATAATTCCCGGGCTATTAATTTTGAGGACGCGTTCCTTAAAGGGACCGCCTCACGATACCTGGTCGCATAGTCCAGGACCACTAAAATATACTGGTGCCCCTGTGTAGATTTTACCAGTGGGCCCACCAGGTCCATCGCTATGCGATCAAAAGGTACCTCAATGATGGGGAGTGGAACCAAGGGATTCCGAAATGGGGGTGTCAGGGCTGTTATTTGGCAGGTTGGGCAGGACTCACAAAAGTCCTTAACTTCACGGTATACCCCTGGCCAAAAAAAAAAGTTGCAAGACCCTTTCCTGCGTTTTAGCAGCTCCAAGGTGGCCCCCAAGCACATGGGCTAAGTTCAACATCTGCCTTCTGAAAGGCTGGGGTACCACCAATTGTTCCACAACCTCACCGTTTTGCCTGGTTACTCTATACAGTAAGTCTTGGGTTACAGCGAAATGAGGAAATCTATCGTCTGCCCCAGGTTCCTGAGGAACCCCATCTAGAACTGTTATCTGACTTAGAGTGGGATCCCTTATCTGCTCAGTGACAAAGTTACCCCTGGACAACCCTAATGCCCCCCATACATACACACACAGATTTTAGCATCCGACAGACTAAAAACGATAAAATTTTTTCAATCGTACAATTGGAGATTGATTGATGGAAAATAGAATATACTCCACATGGAATAACCAATTTTTTTTCGATTTTTTGGTTTGTTTTTTTTTCGATTTTTTTGGAATCGGAATTTGTACTCAATTTGTACTCAACCGATCAAAATTTTCCGACATGTCCGATCATGTTTTGATCGATTTTTTCACAATTACGATCAAATTTAATTGATCGGACCATGTGGGCATGCACCAATTTTCAGTCGACCGGTCTAAAAATTTATCGTTTTTAATCTGTCGCCCGCTAATATCTGTGCATGTATGGGGGCCATAACTCAGGGAGGTCTTGCTCACAGAGGGCATCCTCTACCTCCTGTCCTGCAAACACTGTTAGGGGATTTGCCTCCCCTGTGACCATAGGTGCACCCTCATCCAGACCTGTAACACTTTTGTCCCTAGCTTGCAGTCCATCATGTCTGTTCCCCAGCTTCTTTTGAGGCGTAACCACTTTCACAGGTTCACCCCCTACATCAGAAGCCGCAGGGGCTTTTGACTTAGAGTCATACAAATCCCAAAATAGTGGGCAGTCTCTGCCAATCAGGAGTTCATGCGGCAGTCCTGGCACAATGCCAACTTGAAGCGGAGTCTCCCCCACAGTTGTTGCAATAGTCACCCTTGCCACAGGGTAGTCCCTTACATCGCCATGAATACAGAGGACACCCACTCTTTCCCGGGGTGTTACAGTCCCCAACAGCTTGTCTGCGCGCAGCAGTGTCACCATACTCCCAGAATCCAAAAGGGCCAACACTTGTTGTCCGTTCACCTGCACAACACACTCATAGGGTTTCGCTGAGGTAGCAACACACGTTGATTGAACAGCATACAGGGAGCGCCGTTTGATCCAGCCACACTCCATGGGCTCCTCTTTATTCGGGCAGCTCGCTGCTAGATGTCAAGTCTGGTGACAAGTCCAGCAGCGGACCTCTCTGGGTCCTCTCTCTACCCATCGGGCATCTGTGCCCTGACCCAGAGAACGACCCTGGGAGCCGTTAATGGACTTCCCCTCACCAACTTTTGTGAATCTTCCCAGACTTTTGGGCTTAAGAGGCACCCCTCTCTGACTGCTTGACTCCCCCAGGTAGGTAGCCGCACAAGTGTATCGATCCATTGCAGCTGCCAAATCGTCCAAGTTTTTGGGGTCTGCCTGTGTAACCCATGGATAGATTTTCTTGGGTAAACTGCA
This sequence comes from Ptychadena robeensis, assembly GCA_036250615.1. Taxonomy (NCBI): domain Eukaryota; kingdom Metazoa; phylum Chordata; class Amphibia; order Anura; family Ptychadenidae; genus Ptychadena; species Ptychadena robeensis. Next base: position 32,559,513 of record CM070042.1, read on the forward strand.
CATGAAACGTTCCAGAGCTACCCGTTCTACTATCTGTGTTGGGGTTAGAACCTCTGGCTGTAGCCACTCCCTCAGCAGTCTGTGAAGAGTGTGAAGTTGCGCACGGGCTGGCTTTGCGTCTTCAAAAGTCCAGTCCCTAACTCTTTGGGCTCGTATGGCAAGTGTGACCCCCATCCTGGCCAGGATGCTCCCTCCGCTATGTTTTACAGTGGGGATGAGGTTTTGATGTTGCTGTGCTGTGCCTCCCCCCCTCCCCCCCCCCTCATAGTGTTGAGTGTTTTTTCCAAACAACAAAATTTTGCTTTCATCTGTCATATATCCACATGATATTTTGCCAGTAGTGCAGTGGGACATCCAGGTGCTCTTTTGCAAACTTTAAACATGCTTCAATATTTTTTTGGGCAAGCAATGGCTTTCTCATTGTCCTCCCATGTACTTAATTCTTGTTTAATGTTTTCTTTATTGTAGATGTGTCAACAAAAATGTTAGCATGTACCAGAGATTTCTGGAAATCAAATCCACTGATTAATTTAATTGAATTGATTTTTTCGTCAGCACATTCAACTATGTAAAGAACAAAGTATTTAATGAGAATATTTACTTCATTCAGATCTAGGATGTCTTAAGGCTGCCATACATGGCACGGATTCGTGCCGGATTCTGGCGCGATGGATTCCGGGCGCGTGCACGCAGATCCATCGTGCCGGAATCCCCTGCAGCCCACCTTGCCCGTCCGATCTCATCCGATGGATCAGGGGCACAGAATCGGATCCGAGGAAGAACCAACCTGTTGGTCTTTTCGGTCCGATTCTGCTCTGATCAGGGGGCGTTGCGGTCCGGGAGGCGAGCCATCGGACACGGATCCCTCCCGGATCCGGCCGTACAAGGTGGGCTGCCACGATCGGATTCCCTAATTGGCTAATCGTTCTCACCTGTGGATGCCGGCGGAATCGCCGGAATCCATCGGGTGCTGAATCGATCAGCCAGGGAATCCGTGCCGTGTATGGCTAGCTTTATTTTATTGTTCCCTTTTTTGAGCAGTTATGGACCAATCCCCTAAAGTAATACTTGGGTTCCACAGAGCTAGATATAATGGGCTATAATTAATTTTCAAGGGAAAAAAATATACATTACATCACAAACAACTAATTTATACTGTATCCTTCCATATGGTTGGTCCATTAAGATTTTTATCATTTTAATTTAATAATAAATTTCGTGAATTCCTGCAGTAAACCGCAATTACTGTTTTATAGCAAAAACCAAAGAAATGGAAACAAGCCTAAGCCCAAAATATCGTTTCAATTAAATATCAATTAAATAAATAGTAAACTGCAAATTAGGAAAAACCTCAAAAATAAGCCCCTAGGTATTTGGAGTGTAGAAAAACATCAACTTGATTAAGGCTGGCCATACGCAGGTTGATACCCATGCAATCTATGAACCTTCGATCACAGCGTGATGACATCAACACATTGCACTCAAGCTTCGTCAATTGAATGCAGACTCGATGTGCAGCACTTGTACACAACTGATCCTGTCCGATACTTTGGATGAGGATCATCAGGCCCCATTCAAAGTAATGGCAATTGAACAGGGATTTACCAACATGTTGGTTACCTGTTCGATCAAGGTTTCTTCCCTCTGAGAAAGGATAGCCGTAATCAAATCAAGCACAATCAATCACCGCGAACGCATATAGCGATTGCGCTCAATTTGATTCAAACATTTAGCTGTGCTTAAGAATCAGTGTAAAATATTACTTTCCTAATAAAAAAAACTCTTATTTAAGCCCCCGTGTTTTCAGCACAGGGCCGTCCCAGAAAATGTAGAGATTCAGAGATTATTAGAATAACTTATAAGAGCAAAACCACTCATTACTTTGTACAGCAAGCATGATATATGACCATAAATATAAAAGCCTTTAAATGATCAATCACCTCATCTGAGGCAAGGCGGCCATTCTGAGATGGCAAGAACAAGTATTTTATTAGGTACATTATATGGTTAATAGCCTGGAAATTCCCATCAACCTCTTTCCAATAACCATATGTACTCAGAGGTCAAAATGCTAAATTAGGTATGACCACACATCTGCAGAGGGACAGAGGCAAGGAAGAGTAGGTGAAGGTTGCTGAGTGAAGATATTGGTGGAGTGATTCTTCAGAGTCAACAGAAGACTAGATATGGTAGAAAAATAAAGACAAAGGGTCAAGGACTGGCTGAGGCAATGGTGAAATAAGCAGAATTTTGACAGATTTCAGGATTCAACAAAGCACTGAAAACAGATCACTAGAGTTCAAACAAAGTACTATCAGGCTAGATAAGTTTGTTAAAGATATATCACAGTCAACATAAGTCAGTTGCTCAATTGTTTTTTTATCCAAGCAGTACAGTAGGGCATCATAGCCCAATTTTGGAAGTCTGGTATGGTATATACCTGAATATAATCCAAATTTTTTAGCACCCAAAATGAAATTTGGCTTATATTCAAATCAAGATGAAAATAGCCAATGGTGACATTTTAATTGCAAAGCTCCTGAGGATAATATTATTGCCAAATTTTGCTAAGATATAGAGAGGGGTTGTAGTTGTGTTGTGTTGTGCATTAAAAAAAGAGTATTTTACATTAAAAAGATGTAGGCACAATAAAGAAAGCTCTGGCACGTGTAGTTTTTGCTTAAATAGGGTTCAGAGTCAAGTTTTGTAAGGTAAGTAAACTTAACTTTAATGTAAGCAAAATCTACATAAGCTAGAGCAATACTTTCCTAAAATTTTGGTGCCATAAAATTTTGGTGATGGTTCAGGAGCTTTGCCATCATATGGCTATAATTATGCCAATCGCTCGGGGATCAAACCCTGGCTGATACTTTGGATGGGGACACCAAGTAATGTACCAACTCCAAAGTAATGGCAATACAACAGGCAAATACTGACATGTCAGATCCCTGTTCTATCGACATTTTCTCTAGCTCTAGCTCTAGGTGAGCTGCGTTCTATTTTCGAACGATCGATCACTGCAAACTTGCACGGTGACTATTCATTCAGGAATTGAGCGAAAGATCGAGCTGTGCATGGCCGGCTTTAATGTAGTTCTTGGTGGTGACTCCAGTTCAAGCACTCTGGTACTTACAAAAAATGTAAGTGCATTCACATATTCCATTAGCCATAGAGCATTGTAAAAAGATTACATTACACAATGATATGGGTAAGGGTTCAAAATGTGTAACATATCAAACTCCCTGGCAAACGTGCTTTTTCTGATATAAGAGGGAAAATGAACCGAAATACGATGCATTTTTTTCATGTTCTCATCTGAACTGTCAAAATATGCGCTTGCTTTGGCTAGTTTTTCTTGGTCCCAATAAACGCAAAACCAAAGATGTATCTGTAGTGTTTAATTCAAATCAGCTGGACTTGCTGTGTTCTGTTTCTTGAAGACGTTTTGCTAGTCATCAGATACATATTCAGATATATATACTCTGAGGTATAGCTCCAATCCACATGATCTATTAACCAGCATGGTGTCTGAGCCACATGGAGGTACGGTGTTACTACATAAGCACAGTTGGGCTATTTCAACTAAAAGGAGGAACATTAGGCCTGATTCTTTGAAATGATACAGAATAAAGAAACAGTTAAGCTAGGCATACAGGGGTAGATACCCATGTGATCGACCACCAATCGATCACAGCGTAGGGACATCACAACGCTGCGCTCGATCACGGGTTAATTGAACGGGAATACAACATACTGATTATGTTCAGTATGCAGTATATTTAAAGTTAGCTATGAACAGCATAGGCAATATTCACATTCACAAGATATCGGATATTTTCCGCAATAAATTTGTAAATTCAAGAAGTTGGGATCTTCAGTCAAAATAACCATCATTGTGTAAATAGGCACTTGTACATGCGCATATTGGGAACTCAATGCATGGTAGTTTCGAGCTGATGTAAAAACAAACAATCTCAAATAAATCGGTATTACAAAGATATAGCACTATATTAAAGATATTTGCGAATTCTCGAGGTGCAGATATGTGCAATAAAAACTCGCGATTAGAATATTCTAGGACAACACGATTTGTAGTAAACAAGAAAAAAAAAATCCTAGCCTGCCAGAAGACTGTGGCACCCCGCTTTACTGCAGAATCCAGCACTGAATGATACCAGACTATTCTGGAATCACAACACTTGCCATAGCGGTTGAACAAATAATTATCTATACTGCAGACTATAACAGCATGAGGTGCATAAGGAGAACTGCTTCTAACGGAACATGTTAACACTTTACTATCACACACAAAACATATGGAGCAGAATAACACATTTTTATTGCATAAACGCATGTGTTGCCACAACGAATGCTATCAAATCTTATTGTGTTGCATGGTCTTTCATTTAGAATAGAACTCAAACGCTCATGCATTCCACCACAATCTATAATGACACTTTTATTTACTTTGTTTCAATTACTGCATTTTCCCCAAATTGTTATTAACTCCCCAGTAAGTCTATGTGCTGTAAATATTACTCTTTCTCTCTTTGTGGATGGGGGGATGGTACATCTGCATTGGCTTTTTTCATTTTTTCCTAATGCAGGGTGCGTCTAGCCACCCTATATCCTCATCATACTTTGGTTATGAGTATATATCGATATACCTGTATTACTATTGACCCTAACACAATTACGAAACTGACTTATTTTATCATCAGTATATATTTTTTTATACTATTCGTAATGTGTCTGAGGCATATATTACAATTATTGAAGTCTGCATTGCTTGTGTTTTGCCTGCATGGACTAGTAATTGCCTGCATTGCCAGGGTGGACTAGTAATGATGAATGGCGAAACTTTCAGCATAGTATGGCTTAAGCTAGCCATATACATTGCAATTCCCCCTGTGATCATTGTTCAATCATAGCATGAGATCGCAAATTCAACAATCGATCATACAGATTTGCCGGCATAATCCATCCCACCTCACAGGTGTAGCACATCAAGGTGCTGATGAGACAGCAAGAATATTGCACAGGTGTGCCTTAGACTGCCCATAAAAAAAGGCTACTCTGAAATGTGCAGTTTGATCACACAGCACAATGCCACAGATGTTGCAACCTTTTAGGGAAAGTACAATCGGCATATGTCCATTTTGCTACCATAAGCCATCTCCAAAGGCATTTTAGAGAATTTGGCAGTACATCCAACCAGTCTTACAACCATAGACCACGTGTAATCACACCAGCCCAGGACCTCCACATCCAGCATGTTCACCTCCTTGACTGTCTGAGACCAGCCATTGGGACCACTGCAGCTACAATCGTTTTGCATGACTAAAGAATTTCTGCACGAACTGTCAGAAACCCTCTCAGGGAAGCTCATCTGCATACTCGTCAACATCATAGGGGTCTGGACCTCACGTCATTGTAACAGACTTGAATGTGCAACTGCTCACATTTGATGGTGTCTGGCAAGTTGGAAAGATGTTCTGTTCACAGATGAGTTACAGTTTTTACAGTTCAGGGCAGATGACAGACAGCGTGTGTGGTGTCGTGTGGGTGGGTTTGCGGACGTCAACGTTGTGGATCAAGTGGCCCATTGTGGCAGTGGGTTTATTGTATGGGCAGGCATATGTTCTGGACAACGAACACAGATGCAATTTTTTTATGGCCTTTTGAATGCACAGAGAAACCGTCATGAGATCCAGAGGCCCTTTGTTGAGCCATTTATCCACAATCATCACCTCATGTTGCAGAATGATAATGCATTGGCCCATATTGGAAGGATGTGTACACAATTCCTAGAAGCTGAAAACATCCCAGTTCTTGCATGACCAGCATACTCAGCGGACATGTCACCCATCGAGCATGTTTGGATTGCAGCTATTTTAGAGGAGTGGACCCACAGGCCACAGTCAACAACCTGATCTTTATGCTATAGAGATGTGTTGCACTGCGGGAGTCAAATGGCTACACCAGATATTATATTGTGTATAAATAAAATAAATTGTTTTACCATGGAAAAATTTGTGCCTTAAAAGTCCCAGTCTCTGTTTTGTGCTGGGAGATATATGTGACAGACTGACCTATCATATTCTGGAGTTTATTCTAGATATCTTTCTGTTTTACATTCAATCAACTTAAAAAATGACTGTTTAATAATACGTTTAAAGATAAGGATGAAAATTAGTTTGCAGATCAATTCTTTATTACCTGAATTGATGTATCGAATCAAAGAGTAATCGAGAAAAGATGAATGTGTCTATGGCTACTTTTAATCTGTGGTTTAGGACCTTGTACAATGGGTGTGTTTTATAGAGGTTGGCACTTTGGGTTGATAACAAAGACAGTGTGTTAAAACAGGTGTGCACATAACTTTTTTTAGTGAGCTCCTCAGATGAGTACCAGGAGATGATGTTTGGTACTCATTCTATATGTAGGGTGGTCTTCCTCACTGACCTCTGCATCAGCTTCTTGCATGGTAGATTCTGCTGCAGATGGACCTCCCATTTCCAGCAGTCCAAATGTCAACCTTTCATAGTTATATTCCAGCTGTCACACAGTGATTCTCACTTGTCAGATTTTACCCTTACATATGCCTTCTCTGACTTTCATCCCCCAGATCTCCAACACCCTTAGAAGTCCAATCTTTTTTGGGGATTATTTAGTTACATTCCCAATTTCACACCCCTATCTGCAACCTTTCACAGTTATTCTTATTTCCTTGCAGTTATTCAAGTGACATAAGTTGTAACATTTAGCTGCCCCCACCCAGACATGGAGTGCCTCCAAGTTGTTAGTACGCACATGAGCTTTGTAACAATAATGCAGGTACGCATAGCTAGTGTTTGGCCCCTTTTGAGGACCAGAGTACCACGTATGTGCACCCCTGTGAAAACACACATTAGAGAATGTATAAGCTAAAAAAAACATTTCTGAATGCATAAACAGATATAACATTTTAAATCTTAAGCATTATTAATGTTATGTAGAAAAACAAGAAGAAAATAAATTTTAAGTAGAAAACAGTTCTTTGATCACATTAATGAATTTACAGCAACTAGCTCTATATTTAGGTGAAAAGTTACAATTCACCATAGCAACAATCAGAGAATTGTAAGGTCAATGCATGCCCATGAGGCTACATTTAATATGTAAAATATGCAAGAATGAAGAGTTGTCTATGGTAACAAACCATTCCAGCCTTTTTCTTTTCGCTTCATAGGAAACCATGATGTAAGCATTTTATAAAATGTAATTGGTTATCATTCAAGTCTGTATATATAGAATCTACCAAACAATCATTTTATAATAGTTTGCTTAGAATGAAGCTCTATCATTTATAGCTTCTCTTTATTTAGTACAGAGCACCTAAATATATAGATTTAAGATGAAAACCATAAGCAATAGGATTACACCAATTGGATGGAATGAAATAAGAACAAGGCATTCCAGAAAGACGCTAACATTTGAAACTCCCGACAGGTACTAAAAAATATATTATTTGCAATCTACAAAAAATATTTAGATACAGATAAAGGCGATCTCTTTTTAGAAATAAAAATGATTTTTAGTCCTTTTTGACACACTTTATTCTATATTTCTCCCTTTGTCGTTCTGTGCCAGTGCTGCCCCAACTTCCTGTATGGGGGGGGGGGG
>CM070042.1:32574251-32591050 GCA_036250615.1 Ptychadena robeensis
GACCAAGGGGGGCCGCCAAACAACGCCCAAAGGGCCGCAGGTTGGGCACCTAGGCTCTAGTAGCACGGAGCTCTTATATGACTTATCTGTTGCAATATTTTGCAACTTGCTCTTCTACCTTCAATCTAATGTACAAAGTCCCAACCATTCCCATAAGTCCCTGTTTCTTTCAGGAGCAAACCATCTTCAGCATATAATTTATTTGAGAAGACCAGTACTAAAACCTTCCCAGTAAAACAACATTTTATAGAACATAACCCTTAGGGCTTGTGTGGAAAAAGAGCATGGAAAAAGACTCAGAGCGGACACTTCCCATTCTAATGAGCGTTCCATAAAACACAAGGCATATTGCCAGTGTGTTAAAAAAAATGGCCTTAGGGTGTCGAACAGATGTAAATTTATGAAACAGAAGCAGATCTGCAATTGCAGTTCACTGCAAATGCATAAAATTAAAGAAAGCATATTCTGTAATTACAGAAGGGGTTTCCTTACAAATCAGTTTTCAGTAATATGCAATGTGGTTTTTAGAAATGTTAAAAATGGTTGCATATTTTTATGAAGACACTTCTCCAGTTTGGCGTAGAGCCCATTTTCCCTCACGCGTTGAAGTACCAACATGTTAACGTTGGGTCTGAAGCTCTGGAGAGAAAATTGGTATCTAATCTAAATATACAACACAACAATACAGGAGGTCACGGAACACTTTATAAATAAAGTTTTGGAAGACAGTGGGGGCATTTCAGAGGCCAAAGGGCAAAACCAAAATATTTGTAGTGCTCATCCCTGGTGTTGAAGGCTGTCTTTTTTTCATCTCCAGCACAAATGTGGATCATCGTTCTTACAGCAAGTGCATTCCTCAGGAGTAAGGTGTGAGCACTCCACATAGAGTCTGACAATGGAGGTTGCTTGAATTTGAAAGTCACAGGTGAGAACACTGGGTTCTGGAATTTAGGAGCCGTAGGAGGGCAATAACCCAGCATCAGAACCGCTGACCTCCAGCAGGCCACCAATGTGCACGGTCAGAAATAGACTCCATCAGGGTGGTATGAGGGGCATACAGCCCAACACCATGCAGGACATTGGGAATTTGCCAGAGAACACCAGCACATGTCAGATGTGTCAAGAGCTGCATGGTGTTCCGCCGTGAAAGCCTAATCTTTTCCAATGCTGTAGTATTAGTATAATTAGTATATACATAGTATATGTAGTAAAAGACCATGTACAAACTGGTCCACTCTAGAGACGTTATGGAGAACGTCCCAGGCCTGCCCTCTGCTACCTGCCAGTTTGTCTGGCGGAACATTTTGTTGCAGAGGATTACAAATAGCGACAGGGACTTGGCTTGGATGGAAGGGTGGCTTGCCTCTCAGGGCTTTCATGCACGCCCGGAAGTGTGTCGCTAACGACATTGCCCTTGGTGAATCACTGCAGAGGAGACTGCTTTGCACTTTTTCTGGCAGTGTCCCTTTACGCAGGCCGTGTTTGTGGCCTTGGGACGTGAACTATCGTAGTATGTGTCGCCTGCAGCTCTTTGGTGTGTCCAGCAGCGCCTCATCCTGAGGCAGGAGAAGATGTCCATTGAGGACTGTCGCAGACTGATTCACCGTCTGCTCAGAGACTATAATCTGTTGGACTTTTTGGAGAAGGAAGACTGAAGAGTTTTGTTCTCCCTCCCCTTATCCCCCTACCCTGTTTCCCCGAAAATAAGACACATTATACACATTTTGCTGCCAAAGAAGCTCTACGTTTTATTTCGGGGGATGTTATTTTACCACGAAGAAGAATAGGGCACTGGAGTATCAGGGTGAGGGGTCACTTAAAATGGCACAGGGGGATCAGAGGGGGGAATCAAAATGGCACAGGAGACTTAGAGGGGGGGGGGGGGGGGGGATTACCATTTTAGTAACCCCTTTTGATCCTCCTGTGCCATTTTGATTGCTTCTTCTTATCCCTCATGTCCATATTTTCAGGGGGATGCCTTATATTTTAGCATGAGGAAAAAATTAATTTTTAGAGGATGCCTTATTTTCGGGAAAACAGTGTTGATTTGTCCATAAATAAAGCTTCGGGCCAGTCTTTACCCCCACCCTGCAACCTCCTTCCCTCCCCCATCACACCCGTTGCTGGTTTATGTGACCTGTTATAGTATACCGTATAGAAATTTTAAAGTTATTGATTGCATAGTATTGTGTATAAATGCATGGAGGGGGCATGCAGGACGGGAGGGACTGGAGATTTCTCTGGCACCTCACGCCAGGTCAACTCGCATAGTGAAGTCGGTGGGCCCTTATCGTCTACATAGTCAGAGTGGGGCACATGCGTGTGTGGCGTCAGTATAATAATATTGAATAATTATTTATTTTTGTATGTATGGGCTGTACTGATGCTTCTTCTGAACGATGGGGTGTTTTTATACTTTGTGTATAAAAGTATATTTTTAATACAAAAAAAAAAAAAGAAAAGAAGAAGAAGAAGAAGAAGAAGAAGAAGAAGTGAACATTCTGCTGCCAGCAACATCCACCAGCATGACCGTTTTGGCAGTGGGTCAGTAATGGTGTGGGTGGCATTTCTTTTGGGGGAATACACAGCCCTTAATGTGCTTGCCAGGGATAGCTTGACTGCTATTAGGAAAAGATCCTCAGACCCTTGTGAGACCGTATGCTGGTGCAGTTGGCCCTGGGTTCCTCCTAAAGCAAGACAATGCTAGACCTCATGTGACTGTAGTGTGTCAGCAGTTTCTGCAAGACGAAGGCATTGATGCTATGGACTGGCCCGCCTGTTCCCCAGACCTGAATCCAATTGAGCACATCTGGGAAATCATCTCTCGCTCCATCCACCAATGCCATATTGCACCACAGACTATCCAGGAGTTGGGGGATGCTTAAGTCCAGGTGTGGGAGGAGATCCCTCAAGAGTCCATCTGCCACCTCATCAGGAGCATGCCCAGGGATTGTAGGGAGGTCATACAGGCACGTGGAGGCCAGGCCACACACATACCTCATTTTGATTTGTTTGAAGGACATAGCATCAAAGTTTGATCAGCCTGTGGTAATTTTTTCCACTTTTTATTTTTTTGAGCAGGGTTAATATTGACATTAATGTAAAAATTCGGGGGGGCGTGGCTTGGCCGGCAAGGGAGCAGCAGCGTTTTTCCACAGCTCTGCTGATCTCCCTTATTTAAGTGCAAATTCTGGACTTCTGCCGAACTGTTTTTACCCCATCAGGGCTCACTTACCCCTGCAAGGACCCTTCACAGCCCGGTGCCCGGCGGCGTCCAGCGCGACCACCCGCGGCGCCGTTTCACGCCACAACCGGCCTAACCTCAAAATCGAGGCCGCGGCTGCGGCCTACACGGAGCTGCCGGCGCACACTTGTACCTCCAAAACAGTTACCGGACCCCAAGATTCCCTGGGTGAGGTAGCGGACATCACCCTCAGCACTCCCACTAACCGTGGCACCTTCCAGGCGGAACTCTGCGCGCCATCCGGCGCACCTCCATTAATCGAGGCCGCGGCTTCGGCCTAGGCCTGGAAGTAGTGACGGGCTTCATCTTCTAAAAGACCTACTTTGGTACACAGGGCAGCCGGTGGCCCCCCGCCCAGGATCCGGAGCAGCCTGAGGGACTTCTGGACGGCGTTGATACGCATTGTGGATCGGAGCAGCCGGAAATCTAGACCGGGGATTCGGCCTTCTTCGGCCTGGACCTTCTGCACAGCCATCCATCAGGATCCTGTACTGTATGCAACCCTGAAGGTAGGAATCATACCTCTACCTACCACTGGGCACTGTCTTAGGCTGTGGATATCCGCATTTAGTGACTTTGCATTGAAACTAAGCAGGCCCCGAACTTAATCTGAGACTGAGGCCTAAAGGCTCTGCCGAATATTTGGGCTGTGGGAGTCTGCAGGGAGGCCGTATTCAGATCCTGCTGCAGTCCATTGTAACCTCATCTGGAGGTGTGTGATGTCCTTATACTAACTAGCCTTGTTAACTGCAAGCCTTATATTTTCCCATTTTTGTTAACGTCCATGCATAAGATGGCCATGTGCTAATCACTTAACGCAGCAAGTGGGAGTCTTCAGCACTACGTATCAGCTAATATGGGGAAGTCAGGGAAACAATATCCCCAACACAGTAACAGCTCCACCACCAAACAAATCCCGGCGATGTTCCGCCAATCTCACGCCGACCACCCGCCGCTATCGCCAAATTCAGATGCGGAGGCCTCTAGTATAGACGGGTTGGAACATGGATCCCCCCTTCGTCGAAAATCACGTGACGACCAGTACACTAGACGCTCAGACCAAAAGTCATTTGCTGAGGAAATTAAAGCCGACATAAAAGCAGCTTTATCGTCTGCCATTTCTGATTTGAAAACTGACATGCGCTCCATTACCTCCCGTGTAGCGGAAATAGAGACTGTTTGTAACAGGCATGAAGAAGACCTGAGAGACATCCGCGCAGCTGTTGCCACACACGATAACCTCATGATACACATGAACAGGCACATTGAAGATATTGACAACCGGGGTAGACGCCACAACCTCAGGCTAAGGGGAGTTCCAGAAACCATTGACTCCCCCCAGCTAGCAGAAGCAATACAATCGCTATTCAACGAGCTCCTGGACAGGCCTAGGGAATCCCCGATCCTGTTTGAGCGTATCCACAGGGCGCTTCGCCCCAGACGCAAGGAAACGGACCCGCCTAGAGATGTGGTATGCTGTATCCCGGATTACCACCTCAAAGAAGCTATAATCCAAAAAATGCGCAACCAAGGGTCTCTCACGCTGAATGGAAGCGAGATACTTGTCTTTCAGGATCTATCACCTGTTACTTTGCAGAACAGAAAAGCTCTTCGCCCATTACTCGCCATACTGAGAGACAAAAATATCAGATATAGATGGAAGTTTCCCTTTGCCCTGGCTGCTACCAGAGATGATCGTACAGCGCTACTGCGGTTCCTAGACGAACTCCAGGCTTTTTGTGACCAGCTTCAGATTCCTGCCCCACAACTGCCGGACTGGTATGCCGAGTGTCGACGCTCAATGCGAGCTGAAGAGGATCCGCCGCCTTCAGGCCGACATACGCCGAGACTACAACACTCACCCCGCTCTGCGGTCAGGAGGCCCAGGCAGGATGGTGGCAATTTCGCTTCTCCCTCGCACCAACGCACCCCAAGAAGAAACCCCCGGAGGGCCCTGATCTGATCTGGTACCTCTTCACCTGCTATACAATGACTTTGCCAGTAAGACTTTCGCTTATTAGGCTCTTTTTTGTCGATTTAATGCTCATTCCCTTTATATACCTGCCTGGCGTTACATGCTTGGTGGGACCTGCAGTTCCGTAGACACCCATCGGAGGTCAGTATATCTTTGATTCATGTTCCACATCCATCCAGACAGGCTCAACCTATTGTACGCTATGATGTATATGTACTATTCTTACACTCTCAACTATACGAGATATGCGCTATTTTAAGTTCCAATCCTTGGTTGCCATGTATGCCTACACTTGTTCCCCCAAGCATATCCACATAGTCTTCAGCGATGGTTAATAAGACGCTATCATCCCATACCCGAGTGAGTCTGAGACTTATACGTCCTCAAGCCCCTTCTACCGTGATATAAATATAAATACCGCTGCAAAATTTATATTATATTTTCATAGCTTAAGCCTGTTATTTCTGTTTTAAAATGTCTGGCCTGGAATTCTATTTTTACCCAGTAGGGGTCGCTATTAACCTATTATTCATATGTTGTTCATATGTGCTGGAAATGTTATTCCTCTGCTGTTCGGTTCTCGCACACGACGCTTCCCTGGGTTAATATACTGACCCGCCATTAGGTTAAAGAGTCCCAGTGCTTACCTATAATCTGAGTATCAGATGTGCCCCCTTTATGTTTGCCACCCATACGTACGGATTTCCATTTGTTTTCCGGCACACCTTACTGGTCACATATATATACAGTTCAAGTCACACAAATTCTTTTGTGACATTATAACAGGTACCTTACCCTTCTTGTTTTCGTGTTGCCCTCTTCCAGGCCCCAGTGTAGGGGTAGCTGTTACGTGTTTCCCTGGGAGGGGGGGTTCCCCCCCCCCATAATTAGAAGCACTCTATATCTCCCGAATCCTTGCTGCTTTATGGTATTATAATTGTACTCGTGCTCCACCCCCCCCCCCCCCCCCCCCCCCCAGTTAAGTGACCATATGCTAGACTGTTCTGTCAAACTTGATTTTGTAGATCTCTAAACACTCACTTACCTGACAAACACCGGTTTTTCGTGGTATATTGGGATTAGCCCAATCCGGTGCATGTGTTGACATTTAGTTATTGTTTTGGTTGTTTTGATTGTACAATTACTTACTTATCGCTATTGCTCGGTCCATACTTTCTATATTTTTAATTTTTACATCCTGGTACCACTGTGGTTTGTTGCTTCTGGGGAGACAGACTAGACACAGACATGTCGCGCTTGCAGTTTTTCTCACTAAACGTAAAGGGACTTAATGTCCCTGCCAAGAGGTCTCAGGTTCTGCAACTGGTCCACCGACACAGAGCCGACGTAGTATTCTTCCAGGAGACCCACTTTAAATCAACCGCAATACAAAAACTTACAAACAGACGTTACCCTGAGGTGTATCATTCCACTAATCCCACTCACAAAACGAAAGGAGTGTCCATTTTGCTATCAAGTAGGACCTCTTTTGTTAAAACGGATATACTCTCTGATCAGAATGGCCGCTACATATTTCTGAAGGGAACGCTGAATCAGACCCCAGTGACCTTGGCTAACATAGATTGCCCTAACAAAAGACACCGTACTTTTTTCTCGCATGTGGTAAACACACTGTTGGAATTCTCCTCTGGGTTGTTGGTACTAGGCGGGGATTTCAATGTGCCACTAAACCCTACCCTAGACTCCTCCACTGGGACGTCTTCACTACCGTTCTCCACTCTGAAAGGCATTAAACTAAGACTTCAACAATTGACTTTACATGACACATGGCGCTACTTACATCCCACCACTAAGGATTATACATTCTTTTCCTACCCGCACAATAAATATACCAGAATAGACCATTTTTTTATTTCTCAGAAAGACCTAGTGGCGGTTTCTGCAGCTGACATCGGAACCATCACCGTGTCAGATCATGCCCCGATATCATTTACATTGCAATTGAAACAAACTCCACAGAGAAAAGCGTTTTGGAGGCTTGATACGGCACTACTGAGTGAGCCTGATAATGTGAAATTTTTAGAAGCCGAACTCTCTGCGTTCTTTAAAACCAATGTGTCCCCGGACGTCACCCCCCTGTCTATTTGGGAATCGCATAAATGTGTAATACGGGGAATATTCTTTGCCCTATCTGCTCGCAGAAAGAAACGCCACCAACAACTAATTGACGATTTCTTGAAAAAGATTGCAAAATTGGAACTCTCGCATAAAATGACCCAGGCCAAACAGACCCTAGATAAATTGACGGAATTGAGAACCCGCTTGAAGTCTGAACTAGACTCAAGCACTAAACATTCCTACACTCTCTCACAAAAACTGTTCTATGAACACGGTAATAAAAGTGGGAAGTACCTGGCCAGGGCTCTGAAGTCTAAAAAAGCGACATACACCATACACCAAATTAAAGACAAAACAGGTACTTCACACTCCACCACTGAAAGCATCGCACGCCAATTTGAGAGGTACTATAATACCCTATACAATCTCCCTAAAAAGAAATCGCCGGCCGCCCAGGTGGCGATTGACGAGTTCTTGTCCAGATTCTCCCCTCCCGCCATTTCACATTCTCAGGCGCAGGAATTAGAGGCCCCCATTACGGAGCTGGAATTCCAAAATGCTTTGAAAGAGCTGAAACCTGGTAAATCGCCGGGACCGGACGGACTACCGGCTCAATATTATAAGATGTTCACAAAGACTCTGGCCCCTCATTTCTTGAGTAACTTTAACTCCATACACCACACTGATCTAACCAACTCCACATTACTGGAAGCACATGTGACGGTAATTCCCAAAGATGGGAAAGACCCCCTCTAGTGCGAAAATTACCGGCCAATCTCGTTATTAAACGTAGATCTTAAACTTTACGCCAAGATTCTAGCCAACAGATTGGCCCCCCTGTTACCGGCCCTGATAGACCTAGACCAGGTGGGATTTGTGAAAGGTAGAGAATCGAGGGACAATACAACCAAGGCCCTCGATATTCTATATGCCGTGAAAGAACGTGACATTCCCTGTTTTTTCCTTTCCACAGACGCTGAAAAAGCTTTTGACAGGGTTGACTGGAAGTATATGGGAAGCGTATTAAAATCTATTGGGATTCAGCAAAACATGTTTGCCAGAATACTAACGCTTTATAACCGGCCTTACGCGAGAGTTAGGGTGAACGGCAGCCTGTCTGATCCCTTCCAGATAAGCAATGGCACGAGGCAGGGGTGCCCTTTATCACCCTTGATCTTTGTTCTGACACTTGAGCCCCTTCTTAGGCAAATCAGATCGCTCCAAGACATAGCAGGCATCACCATACACGACAAAGAATATAAAATTGCCGCATTCGCAGATGATCTGCTTTTCTTTTTGACGGATCCCACTAAATCCATCCCTGTGCTCCTATCTGTTCTCCATGAATTTCAGGCAATCACGAATTTTAAAATTAACTACTCAAAGTCCTTTGCATTAAATATAAATCTCCCAAACTCGGTCCAATCATCCTGCCAGCATGCTTTTCCCTTCCAGTGGGCGGCGGAGTCAATTAAATACCTTGGTATTCTCCTGCCAAAATCTCCACAAGAGCTGTATACTCTGAACTTTAACCCGCTCCTCGCGGCAATTGAATCTGATTTGAAAGCCTGGAATAAACCAATTTTCTCATGGTTTGGTAGAGCTGCTATCGTTAAGATGAATGTCACTCCTCGCCTTCTTAATCTGTTCCAAACGATACCGATTAACATCCCCACTGCCTTTTTTAATTCTTTATGCATAATCTTGAGACGCTTCTTATGGGGCAACAAGAAGCCGATAGCTCTACTGACCCTACAGGCCACCAAAAAGGATGGGGGAATGGGATTCCCGGACCCCATAACTTACTACAGAGCGTGTCATGCCACTAGAATCTTGGACTGGAAGCTCAATACACAATCTAAAGCCTGGGTAGGCTTGGAACAAAGCTTGACACGGTTTCCCCTCTCTAGCCTAACGTGGTTGGCCCCACTTAAAAAACACATACATGACACGCTTCCTTTGACAGTCTCCGCCACACTAAAGGTGTTCAACGACTCGGTGAAACTACACAATCTGACAACATATCCAAATCCATTCACTCCCTTGGCTCACAATGACGATTTTCCCCCTGGGGAATTCTTTGCGCGCCATACGCATGACAATAATGATCATCCTGTCTGTGCGAAAGACTTTTTCGCCAACGACCTCTTTAAAGATAGGGCAATACTCGAGTCCGAGGGCATGCCACTACAACATTGGCAATACTTCCAAATACGCCATTACCTAAACACATCTCGCAATCGAAGCAGAATCTGTAGAGAACGCACTCTGTTGGAGAACCTCTGGGAGGTAGGCGTCCCAATCGCACACTCCATATCGGTAATTTACAATCACATGATTGAATCCAAACCTATCCCACAAATCCATCGTAAATCTTGGGAATCTGACTTACGAATTTCCATTTCTGAGGAGGACTGGGAGAAGGTCAACATTTTAACGATAAAAGGCTCTCTAAACGTCAGAATTCAGGAGAATAGCTTTAAGATCCGCACAAGATGGTATAGAGTCCCGCAACTCCTAAAATCGATTTATCCAGACGCGGATGGGCTATGTTGGCGCTGCTTTTCAGCCCCAGGCACACATCTCCACATATGGTGGGACTGCCCATTAGTAAAACCGTTCTGGGTTAAAGTTCATGATGCAATACAGAAGATCACAGGTACTCAAATCCCTCTAAAACCGGAATGTTACTTACTACATCATAACACTTATCCCTTATATCACTACAAAGGCTCCCTGCCCTTCCATATGATTAATGCCGCCAAGCTCCTGATACCTGCTCTGTGGCGGGAACCTGCAACTCCCTCACTCTCAGCTTGGATAAGACAGATTGACCAAATTGAGGAAATGGAGAGGCTCATACATATTGCACATGACACCATGTCCAAATACACCCGCATCTGGTCACCTTGGCTTTTATCTCACCCCGAGGAGTAAGTGGCAAACCCATTACTGTGTTCCTGTCTGACTTTCTAATGTTTACCCAAATGTATTCCTGAGGTATTCCCATAACCATACATTGGTACCGATATTTCCCGTTCGTCTTTGCCTTGTCTTTGTCTTTCTCCCTCTTTTTTATTTTCTTTCTCTCTTTTTCTTTTTCGATGCACTTTGTCGTTTGATTTTGTGTTTTTTTTTTAATAGGCTGTTTATGGACACAAAGTTTTTTCTCAAACAAAACTAATGTTTATGGTTCTCTTTGTACTTGATAGTTTCTATGGTAGTTTGATTTAAAACTGTTATGTGCCTTATCTGTTCAAGATGAAACTACATTCATGTACCTCTACTATGCATACAGTGTAAGATGTCAAACCTTATCTATTCTGCTTGAACGATGTATGCTATTTCTTATATTTTTCAATAAACTTTGGAATTTTGGAAAAAAAAAAAAAAATTCAATAAAAAAAAACAAAGAAAAAAAAAAAGAAATGGCCTCACAGTTGTCAGTTGCTTCAGAACATGTTGACATAATGTTATTGCAAATCACTTGCTTTTGTATTAAATGGATCCTTTAATAAATCAATCCCATTCTTTCGCTTGAAATCCCGATAAACTAAAATGAAGCTGTCGTAGTCTAGACACATTATGAGAAAAACGAAAAAAGTGCTGAAAAAAACCGCACACTTGAAACATATGACAAAATGGACAGCTAGAAATAAGGGGTTGGATGCATTCAAAGAATGTCTGTCAATGCAATTTTAAAGATTAACCTCATGGGCATTCTGCCTAAGTTATCTTGGGGTAAGCTGATAAAACTCACCCGAAATAACTACTTAAAAACTCACCTGTCCACCGAATTCTCTCTGCGATTCTGAGCATACCCGCCGACGCGGGTGGAGGGGCGATGCTTTTTTAGATCACACCTCTGGCATCATTGGCGACGCCAGGGATGTGTACGGTACCTCCCAGAGGGCAAGAAATTGTGGTGGTATTTAATGTGCTCTGTTGCGAATGCCCGTGGCGTGTATTTAATTGTTTTAAAATCGATTCCTTTTGTAAACACAATGGAGCGCCATAAAGTGACCCAAATCAAACAAAAAACTATTGAGCAGTGATTGGACACTTTAGTACATTTCAGCCAATTGTTCAAGTTTCTGGTTTACTAGGCATTTGGATAGATTTGGTGTCCTGCAGAGATGGGATTGACATGAAACAGGTTTGAACTTGAACTTCTAGGGCTTGATCGGTTTTGAATCGATCACGTTATGTGGTGGTGAAAAAGGAATAGTTTTTAAAACTATCGATGACCGTTTTTTAAATAATTTGAATGTAAAATCACTTACTGTCCCTCTCTCTCTCACCAAAAAATAAAGCATTGGGCCATCTATGAAACCTACAGCACTTAACAAGCCAACTGCACTAGTAGTACATATTCTACACTCTACTATTTGTAGTGGTTAGAAGGGGGCAATACATTATTATGTAAGCCTAGGAATGCAACCAACCTAAGCAAAACAACCTTTAGGGAAGTCAGAAGACCTTGAGCTCAGTATCTGCTTGGAGAAAGGTCTTAAGAACTCCTTTGTTCTTAAGACCTTTGAGAAGCTTCTTTAATGGTATTGGGTATAGTATAGTACAGGATATACTATAATAAAATGTTTTACCACCATTAGCTAAAAGGGTCAATTCTTTCTAACTTAAAAATATGTTGTAGTATTTATCATGAATATAGCCATTGGGTATTTTTATTGCAAATAATTTTTGAAGTGCCTATATTCACAATAATTTGTGATCAACACGATCACATGAAAACTCAAGGGTAATTTAGAAAATGATAACTCGAATTTTCACAGTCAAAAATTTGCATGTAAAGTCGAAAATTCACAATTGAATTCAAATTCAACAGGGAAAATAGAACTTGAAGTAGAATCGAATTAACTTCAAGTAATATTGTTGGCTTATCATGTGTAGATAAAAGAATAAGCTTTTTAATCAAATTCACCAGTCATTCACATGGCACATTTTGCCAGACACTGTTCTTTTTCTGTCTTAGGCTGTCAAAACAGTCTCTGGGAAGAAAACATTTGCCTCTTCTAGCTTTGTACAAAAAAACCTTGACATTGCTGAAGGCAATCAGTCTTTAAAGTGAATGAGATGCCTGTCCTGATGTCTTCCAATGCACCTTGGATATTATTTCTTAAGATGAAGATAATCAACTTGTAAAAGTCAGCAACACATGTCTCTCTTTAGAAACCGGAATAAATACTGGCCTCCTGTTGCCAAATGGTTAGGCTTGCCTTCAGCAATGTCAAGGGCAGCAGAAAGAGGCAGAATACTTTATAAGGGGCTTCATAATATAGGTTATCAATGTAAACTTTTGTTCCAAACTGCTGCTGCTTTAAACTGCTTAAAGATTCAGTGCCTTGAAAATAATATGCTCCTCAACTTTACTGCCTTTGATAGCAGTGCCATGGAGAACATGTTTGATGGAGTATTTGATAATACAATATATGCCCCTTCAATACACTGAGACCCATCACAAATGATCATGTTCTTCACATCCCTAATTTCCCTAAAGAAATGACGGCTCCTAATATTCACACTTGTTCCAGGCCAGAACGCTTTCAAATTACTGGATCCATGTAATAACCAGAAAACGAACATTTTTCGACAATGGTAAACTCTATACTTTTCTCAGGTAAGGTTCCTTTAAGTAAAACCCATCAATTGTTACAAAACAACTAGTAAACCTGAAAAAAACAAGTTCAACCAGTTTTAAAATCTGTTTCATGTCAATCACAACTCCGCATGAACAAAGCTTGCATTTAATATTTTATACATGTAGCAGGCACATTCTTATCCATCAGTGTGCTCCAAAGGACATAACTTGTACATAACTGGTTTTGTGTATTTCTAATTACTAGGATGCAAAGTAGTCATACTGCATAAAGCTGCATGAGACAGCAGCTGTTTGCCTAACACTATCTCATTCACAGGAAACACAAGAAGGCTAGTGTGCAGATCCACAGCACAAAACAGAATGAATTATATATGATGATCGGTGTCAAATTGTCTACAGAATGTGCTGGTGTGTTTGTATCTGCATGTGTTTTACATTCATAAGTGTGTCAAATGTAGAGACATTCACAAAAGTGAGATGTTTTATTTAAAAAGAAACTGCATCTGTCAAATGTGAAGATGTTCTGAGCTTATCTACAGCAGATGAGGGATAATCTGTCTTCAATGATGCTGTGCGTCAAACAACGTCTTTGCTTTTCCTCATCTGCAGTTGTGCTTGGTGTTCTGGATTCATCTTACCATTAAGACATGGTGCAGTGAGTTATTATATGATTAGCAATGTTAGATTACAGTAGATTGTGTTTGCTGCCACCTATTGACCATTTCTTGAACAGCCCCCATTTATTCTATTATTAGTGAGCTGTGAATAAGCCAGCCCCTAAGTTCATAGTTCACAAGAAATGACTCCATCTTAGTTCAGGAGCACACTGTGAGGAAATTAGATGCTTCTATCAGGCCCTGTCTACATAATAGCCTGTAAGTAAAAGTATAAGTTAGCTTTAATGCACAGATATGTATTGTGGATGTCATCTGAGTTCTGATGTATTGTTATTTGTATTGTATTGCAGTTTTACCAAATATATTATAAGGATAAAGTATACAAGTTGCTTCATTTGTGATCTAACTGCTTGTGTGTCCCAACTTTTTTTTTTTTTACCAAACAATACATGTATGGCCAGCTTCTCCAAGAACATTATGGGGGGGGGGACAGGGAGTTTTACAATGTGCCCAAATCAAGCACTGCTGGTAAGGTAAGAAACTGATCAACTTAGAACATTTCTGGCTAATGTCCATTTCTGAAGATGTTGGTGTCGACCAAACAGATACAGTGGCTTGCAAAAGTATTCACCCCCTTGAACTTTTCCAAATTTTGTCACATTACAGCCACAAACATGAATCAATTTTATTGGAATTCCACGTGAAAGACCAATACAAAGTGGTGTACACGTAAGAAGTGGAACGAAAATCCTTCATGATTCCAAACATTTTTACAAATAAATAACTGCAAAGTGGGGTGTGCAAAATTCTTCAGCCCCCTGAGTCAATAGTTTGTAGAACCACCTTTTGCTGCAGTTACAGCTGCCAGTCTTTTAGGGTATGTCTCTAACAGCTTTGCACATCTAGAGACTGAAATCCTTGCCCATTCTTCTTTGCAAAACAGCTCCAGCTCAGTCAGATTAGATGGACAGCGTTTGTGAACAGCAGCTTTCAGATCTTGCCACAGATTCTCGATTGGATTTAGATCTAGACTTTGACTGGGCCATTCTAACACAAGGATATGTTTTGTTTTGTTTTAAACCATTCCATTGTTGCCCTGGCTAAATGTTAAAAGTCGTTGCCCTGCTGGAAGGTGAACCTCCAAGAGTTTTTCTTCCAAGATTGCCCTGTATTTGGCTCCATCCATCTTCCTATCAACTCTGACCAGCTTCCCTCTCCCTGCTGAAGAGAAGCACCCCCAGAGCCTAATGCTGCCACCACCATATCTGACAGTGGGGATGGTGTGTTCAGAGTGATGTGCAGTGTTAGTTTTCCGCCACACATAGCATTTAGCATTTTGGCCTTCCACATGTTTGCTGTGTCCCCCACATGGCTTGTGGCAAACTGCAAACGGGACTGCTTATGCTTTTCTGTTAACAATGGCTTTCTTCTTGCCACTCTTCCATAAAGATCAACTTTGTGCAGTGCATGACTAATAGTTGTCCTATGGACAGATTCCCCCACCTGAGCTGTAGATCTCTGCAGCTCGTCCAGAGCCACCTCTTGACTGTATTTCTGATCAGCGTTCTCCTTGTTAGGCCTGTGAGTTTAGGTGAACAGCCTTATCTTGGTAGGTTTACATTTGTGCCATACTCCTTCCATTTCTGAATGATCGCTTGAACAGTGCTCCGTGGGATGTTCAAGGCTTTGGAAATCTTTTTGTAGCCTAAGCCTGCTTTACATTTCTCAATAACTCTATCCCTGACCTGTCTGGTGTGTTCTTTGGACTTCATGGTGTTGTTGCTCCCAAAATTCTCTTAGACAACCTCTGAGACCGTCACAGAGCAGCTGTATTTGTACTGACATTAGATTACACACAGGTGCACTCTATTTAGTCATTAGCACTCATCAGGCAATGTCTATGGGCAACTGACTGCACTCAGACCAAAGGGGGCTGAATGATTACGCACACCCCACTTATTTGTAAAAAATGTTTGGAATCATGTCTGATTTTTGTTCCACTTCTCACGTGTACACCACTTTATATTGGTCTTTCACGTGGAATTCAAATAAAATTGATTCATGTTTGTGGCTGTAATGTGACAAAATGTGGAAAAGTTTAAGGGGCCGAATACTATTTGCACTGTATTTGCAAGACCATTTTTACAAACATATCAAGATGCTATAGTTAGGCATTTATAGTGAACAGCTTCATTTACTACAAAAATACAGCTCTGCATTGTGTTTTCAGCCAAAGAATTTTGCTGAAATCTTTTAGATGATTTTTATACATTACAAACACATTACATGTAGGGCATCACACAGGACATGCATGTCCCCTCCCATGGACCACAGTCACATACCTGTCCATTGATGGAAATGGCAGAACACAGACATGACAGCCTGGCAGGATGAAGATGATCTATAGACAGGGGTGCACATAACTTTTTTTATGAGCTCCTCAGATGAGTACCAGGAGATGGTGTTTGGCACTCACCATATATGTAGGGTGGTCTTCCTCACTGTCTCCCTCACTGTCCTCTGCGTCAGCCTCCTGCATGGTAGATTCTGCTGCAGATGGACTTCCCTGTTCCTGATTGATCCTCCGATTAGCTGTCTCCATCCACAGGTCATCAGCTGGCTTTGGGTCATGTGTAACTCTCACAGTACAACACGTTTGAATCCCCAGATCTCATTATATATCTCTGACTTTTGTCCCCCAGATCTCCAACACTCTTATAAGTCCAATAATTTTTTGAATTAGTAATTCCCAATTTGACACCCCTAATAGTGATGGCTCGAACCCGGAATTTGATGTTCGCAAAAGTTCGCGAACCCGCCATTGACTTCAATGGGAGGCAATTTTAACAAACATAGGGACCCTTTCTGGCCACAATAGTGTTGGGAAAGTTGTTTCAAGGGGTCAAACACCTGATCAATGACATGACAGAGGGGAATCCATGGCAAAACTCCCAAGAAAAATTTTTTCACGCAATAAATCCGCACCAAGGATTTCACCGGTCTCAGTTCTCAGGTGAGGTACCTTGTGCGTTAAGTCCTGGGGGCAACCGTAGTCGGGTATCCCAAAAAATAGTGTTTTTCATACGACAAATTATTCAACCGATCGCTTTTGGTCTGATCACTATGAAGCAATCGCCTTCTCATCTGGGGTGTGCCAATATGGCCAACAAACTCATTGAGGTGATCGCTTCATTGTGATACTCAAACCCCTTCACCACGACAAGGTAGCGATCACGAAGGGGAAGTGGCACATGTATGTGCCTT
>CM070042.1:32632284-32645173 GCA_036250615.1 Ptychadena robeensis
GGACAAACTTACAAAATCAGTGAGGGGTCAAATAATTATTTCCTCCACTGTATATCTCCATACAAGTTAAAAACATTTATTACAAAAATATTTATTTAAAATAATTACTCTAGTTATGCAAAAAGGTCCTCATCTGTTAGCTGTTGTATAGTCAGTAATTGAGACTTAAAAATGATAGTATCATGTAAAAATAGTTCTATACATCCAACAATGCATTATACATAATTCTCTTCAGCGGTATCACATTCAACAAGTAATGATTGGGGAGTAACGACATCAGCTGGAGGTCCCCAGTACACCACTCCCCATGATCACAATACCCAATATTTCTTCCCTATAGGGCTAATGGAACAAAGATGCCCTAGCTAATAAATGTGATATCCCTCTTGTTGACAAATAACGCTCTCACCCTAACTTGGATGTATTTGATGTCTGTGTCAACATCAGGGGGGACTAATTTGTTAACAGGAAGATTAACACTTCAACCTTCGTTTTTTGGTTTTCAAATAAACTTATGTGCAATATACATTTATCTTTTGAATACATTTAGGTGTTGATTGTGTATATCTTGCATTTTGTATATTTATTGTAAGCAGAATTGATATTGTGACTGACATTGCCATCAACCAAACCGGCCAATCTTTATCATGACAAAGATGATTTTTTTAATCAATGATGAAACATGATAAAATTGGTAACTATTTAGCAGATGTGTCCGTATGTAGGCATGGGGAGATGATGTGGAGGGACTCTCTATTGTAGAGGGACCCTCTTACTACCATCCTTTCAGTCTCAGCATTTCAATACGCAGACTCTGAACCCAGTGATTGTCAAACACTGGGTCCCCGCCTACATAGGCTGGCACTACAGGTTTTGATTGACACCCCTCTCTTGTGAGAGGGGCGTCTCTGTTGATGCTGAACGCGCACGCATTGTGCGCATGCGTGATGACGTCATCATGCTGTCCAGCGCTGACGTTGAGGACGGCCTGTTGGTTGGCTTCATGTGACGTCCTCCGGGGTATCCATCTTGCTACACCCTCAGAAATGGGGGTGTACCTTCAAGGGAGGACTTACTTTGATCATTACCACCATCACACATGTCTCCACACCGGCGCTGCCCCACACGCCACGCGGCGGCGCGAAATTTGCACGCCAGCCCTGGGTATATAAATGAGAGGTTTTCACACCAGAAAGGTAGGACGTGGGTAAACTATTGCTCTAACTGTCGGTCAACAGCACGGGGTATGGCTTTAGCGAAGCTGCACACTTGTTTCCCCTAGGAAACATCATCTCAAACGTAAGTCCCTTGTTTTACTATGGTCAGTGGAGAGGATCCTTTGATCCCATAATGTCTACTTTGAGTTTTTGATAAGCAAAATCACTGACAAGTGTGGATATGGCCCCATTTTCCATCTTTTTAACCTCGGCTGCTGCCACCATTTAGAAGCATTGACTTTACTTTTTATTGTTGCCATGAGCTAGATGCATTGATTTCATTCTTTGCTGTAGTCATGATATTAATACATTGATTTTAATAACAATCAGATTACCCTGGCGTTCTTATCTATTTATTTATATTAGGATCTACCTGCCATCAGGAATGTGTCTTCCCAAACACACACACCCCTCTTACCCAGTGGACTCACTGCTGCTATATTCATATCCCTATGCAGGATTTGATGACTTTACTATGCTTGGTTTTAAACATTGGCTACACAACTAAGGCTACGCTGATAACCCATCTGTGATCAGGTAAAATATTGGTGACATGGTTGTTGGCATATGTGGCAATGTCAGTGCTGTTGTTTGTACTATATCTAATTTTTGTAATATTTTGATGCTAGATACTCTACTCACCTCCTGAGGAAGCCCTAACCGGGTGAAACGCGTCGAGGTCACCTTTGGAGATCAATCGATCATTGTTGTTGTTTCTACTTGTTAATGCAATTTGGCCTTAGTTGGTCCTGCTTTTTAATTGTACTATTTGTGTAATTTTTGGCTCAATAAATGTGATTGGTATTTTTTCATATACCCATGTCTGGTGTCGATCTACATCAAATCCCATATTCTTTCTCTTTCTTTCTACTCAAATTGTCATATTGTTATGGGATCTAGATCAGACACCGCAAATTGCTTGAATATATTAGCAGCATCCGCCACTACTCCCCTCTACTTCACATTTCTACGATATACTGTGTAGATATCGGAATTGGTTATTTTATTGATTTATATGAATAATATAGGTCCCATGATCAATAAAGACCATTTTACAGACCCAAGTTTTTTGCTCTTGTGCCTCAAAACCTTATCCAATTAGTTGGTTCCCCAGGACCTGAATCTGGTGTTAGGGCTTTTTCTATTCTTAAAAGCAATTAAGGGTGGCACATTCCTCTGACAAACCCTCACTCTTGGTACCAATACTAATTAGCTGGTATAATAACAAGGGAACGCCGATTGGAACTTGATCATAATTAGAGATACCTTCCCTGAATTTTTCAGCTATACATTTTCAGGGAAATAATGGAATTCAAATGCGCCCAGGCAGTCTACAACCCGGTGTCGGGCAACTCAATAGTAGATCAATACCATAAAAAATTGCCTAATCCTAATTTTTTGTAACTCAATTTACTAACTATACTCCTGTGTGCATCCAAAATGAGAGCATAATGTGTTAAAAGTTAAACAATACCAGTGATTATCCATTTATCAGATGTCACTAGAACAGGTGTCTACATTTAAACATTCCCCTGACTCATTTCCTGGAGAAAACTTTCTCTGTGGCAAAGGTCACAAAGACTGGGACAGAAACAGCAATGCAAACTGGACATACACCTCTACATACATACATAGATCTACCAAGAACTATGTAGTATAGTGGCCTCCCTCATAGAATACATAGTGATTGGAAGGTTTAGAAAGGTCTTCATATTACATGATTTTGGTAGAGCAAAAGGTGATTGTACAGAAATTGAATGGCAAGATTGTAAGGTGTATGGGTGGTTTAAAGCGGACCTACCACCTGGGAGGTCACTCAGCATTATCGGCTGCAGCTCACCTGATACTGCTAAGATCCTTAATTGTAAAAAAAAATCCTATTCTGACAGCTGGAGGGGAGCTTGTTACGAGTTCTCCCCTCCCACTGCCTTACGTCGCGCCAAAGCAGCTGAAGTGGTGTCTGGGACATCTCTTCCAGGCAGGAAATCATCAGCAGCTTATCCCCCTCTTCACACACACCCCCCTACGAGTCTCTGCAGCTCCGACAGAGGAGGAGACAGGAGGAGGAGTAAAGGGGAGGGGGGGGGCAGTGTGGGCGGAAGTCTACATGTCTCCAGGAGCCAAGATGCCAGCACGAGAAATGCAAGCAAGGGAAGGGAGTATAGTGTAGGTTTTTTTTGTGTAGCAGTTTTCCAGCACCTGAACTGCTGACAGGTGAGTATTGTGTCTGTTTAATGTATGTCTGTTTTTTTAATTTGAGTTTAAAACCGCTTTAAGAGAGATAAGCCATAGCCTGGCTCAAAAAGTTTTTTTTTTTTTTTTTTTAAGTTTAACCCTATAACCAGTATGCATCTATTTAAACTAATCATAAGTTTATTTAACTAATTAATACCCTACAGTGTATTGGTTATAATCATTAGTGTAAAAAAAAAATCAGAATGCTTTGGGACATAAGAGCTTTGATGACTCAAAGCCTATCAAAATAGCACATCCCATTTTATTGCTGAGAAGTGGGGGGCAGTGATTTTGTATCCATCTCTATCAGATGGCTGCAAAAAACAGTTTTCCATAGTCTAGAGATCCAGTTGATGGCTAGTATTGGTCTAAACTAAAATTTCTGAATGTTTTGATCTCCTGTATTATAACTTGTGTTAACTATGTGTAGTAGACTTTTTAGACCTCTGTGGGTAGTAGAAACTCATGTGGGTATTTTTTCATGTCCCAATTAAATACTTATCTTATGATCCAACAACATACAGTTTTTCAGTTCCCCCTCCCCAGCCCATACAGACTTAATAACAGAATGCAGATTTGTCCTAAAAACTACGTAACAAGATATCTGATAAAAAAAGCAATCCACTAAACTGGTTCCCTCACATTTAAGCCTAAAGCCCCCCATACATGTTTAGATTGGCATAACACACAGTTAATCGGCCATAAAATCAGCCGGGCATTCTTTGTGTGGCATCACTTTGGGTATGTCAGCCAGGACCCAAGCAGCTAGGGTACCCAGCTGACAGCATCTAGGGACAGCTTGGCAGCTCATGGACTGTGAGAGTGAGCTGGCAGCCGTAGCAGGATGTTGCCAGTCTAATCACTGTAACCAGAATGTGAAACATGCAACATATGGGCAAATGTTTGTGGACATACCACAACAAGAGCTTAGATGTCCAATGAGAGGAACTGAAAAATTATCAGCATAAAACTACATTATTTAAAAAGGTTAAGCTTTCACTCTCATGATAACAGATTAAGAAAGACCTTTTCCTGTTCCAGCACGTTTCTGCCCCAATCAGAAAGCCAACTTCATAAAGCAGCCAGTACAGAGCCCTGACTTCAAATTCATTGAACTCCTTTTGGATGATAAGCAAGCTATGTCTTCTTGGCTAACATCTGTACTTGACCTCACAAAGATTATTTTTAGTGAATGGGCACAAATTCCTACAAACGCACTCTTAACCTCCCTAGCAGTTTACGGAGGTCCAGATTTCTGTACCAAAAGGGATACAGTGTTTTGCCTTTCTGCCCCCATCAGCGTCAATGATGGGGGCGGAAAGGCTCTGTGTGCCTGCAGCTCTGTAGAAATGTTACAGGCACACAGAGAACCAGCGGTTGCGCATGATGCCGGCACGGGCGCAGTTTGATTCACTAGTAGACTGCGCCCATACTTGCTTCAGGCGTAATGCTAGGGAGGTTAAACCAGCCATAGACGCTGTTCTTGGCGGGCATTTATCGAACAATCGACCGCAGCATGATGACATCATCATGCCATGGTCAATCGTTTGAAATACACCATTTGCGATTCGACAACCAATACTTTGGGTGGGGACCCTTGTCCCCATTCAAAGTACTGGCGATCGACCAGAGAAAAACGTTTGTTCTCTGGCTGATCAAAGTTGTGTGCGACCCCAAGCGGTTGCTCCAGGTGGGCGCGTTCATTTTGCGATTGATCACCAAGCGATCACCCCGAATGCGCATGGTGATCATTCGCAAAATCGGCCACAGATTGAACCACTATGGCCGGCTTTTGAGGTACATGAAAAAAAAATTATTCTTAAAAACATTTTTTCTTTTCTTATAAGTTTACATTTGTTTTGTTTTCTTTTTAATTGGATTGGATAAAACATTTATCACAAAAACAAATGTAACTAATAAGAATTTTTTTTTTTTTCATGTACCTTTAAATTCTAAAACTCCTGCTCGGCCTGTGACATCATCGGCACACGTTTCTGCTAGCTGGATCCACTTTTGAACTGGATCAGATAAAGTAGCAACCACCCACCCACGCCCGAACAAGCACTTTCTCACCATAAGATGCAGACATATCCCCCCTCCCCTGATTTAGAGGAAAAGGTGCGTCTAATGATGCAAAATATGGTAACACTGTTTATAGCTTGAAAAATGAAAAACTAATGCAAAAACCACAACAATGGTCTATTAGTTGGTATAGTCCACCATATACCACAATAATAATCACTAGGATCTCACTGGTTTCTTTGAGTGACATGAACACACACCATCTCTGCTAATTATGTTATCAGTATCTGTGCTGTCACAAAACACTTTATTGCAGCCAAATGTTGAAACAATTAATTATTTAATCTAATAACTGTAATTTATATTAACAAATATATCAAATAATATAGTAACTTTATTTAGTTAGCATATACATACTAATAATTTTGTGAAAAGAATACACAGTTGTTAAAATTAAACTGCTTGGTGTATTTATTTTAGATCCAGTGCGAAACCTTTTTTTCCTATGCAGAAGCTTCCTGTAATAAAGATATAGTCATCACTGCTATCTCCTACAGTGTGGGATGAGTGGTTGTCTAAAGGCAACCTGTATGGGAAAATAGTCTGCAAAAATATTTCACTATGGCAATTGGCTGGCAAAGTACATATAAGCAATATTTAAAAAGTATCACATATGGCTTACTGATTCACATTCAGGTGCTTTGCACCACATCAATTCTTTCACCTCCTGCATCGTGGCCCAATAGTCTCCGATCAAGGCACTTCAGTTCTCTCCTAGACCTGAACACAAGAACTTTCCATATAGTCTTTCAGCTATGCTCTCAAACCTTATCCCCATTCAGTCTATTCCAACTTATTTCCAGTGGAAAGCTTCTCACCATCTGTTAAGTGTCTACCTATATTGACTAATTAATTTAGATGTCTTCTGAATGGAAGCGGTTCGATCAGTGGGTGTGACATTTTCTTTGTAAATACTTTTTCTTTATATCGCACAAACTGTGTGATCATCTCTGTAAGAGTATGGTCTGAAAAAAATGATGTACCAATAAAAAGGTCATACAGAAATAAGCTGCCACCCCTTCATATTAGGTGTTCTGCTTATGCCCGCTGAGCTAATCAACCATTAAGCATATTGACATGATTGAAGAATCCTGCCGTCTGCCGTTGAATGACTATGCCAGTTTCAAAGTATTTTATCTTGAGATTTTTTAGATTTTTTTGAATAGATTGAAGTGTAAAGCTAGCCACACACAGACTTTCGTTCAATCAACTTGTGTAATTAAAATATCTTTTGCAGGTCTTAAGCCCACCATAACCTTAGAATCGCTTTGTACAATTTTCTTTAGATCAACCAACAACTATGTAGTATAGTGGCCTCCCTGATAGAATACATATTTATTGGAAAGGTCCTCATATTACATGGTTTTGGTAGAACAAAAGGTGATACAAAAATTGTATGATAACATTGTAAGGTGTATGGTGACCTTAACATCGACCAATGGTACTACTACATACTGTGATAAATTCATAACCGATTCATTTCTTAAGGTCAGCGCAAATGCTCCATGATATGTTCAGATGCAAAACAATTGAAATTCCAAGATTAACCCATCAAATACTTGTACGAGTGACAGAAATTTACCACCATGTCCTATCACTTTTTTTCATCAATGTTATGTTTGACTTTGATCACTTTTGGTTGAAGGAATCAATATCGGGATGATAATCTTTTTTTATGTCAATCGATCAAAAACATCTATCCATGTATGGCCACCTTTAGTGTGCAAAAATTTGTCATTAATTAGTCATTATTGATCATAATTTCTGCCGTCACCAGAGATAATTGTATCCGAGCTCTTTCCAACTACCTGCACTGCGTTTGCAGTTGTGGTTTTTGCCACTAACTGCTTCTCTAACCAAAAAAAATGTAGTTTCAAATGTGCTGTGCTTGTGTCTTCCATACAAGCGTGGGCTGCAAAGCATTTTCCGTAACGGCCAACGTAAGCTCAGGTCTAGTGTAATACAAAGGTTCCCTATGTACCCATGTACCTCATGTTGACCCTAGCTGCCCAGTACTGTGGTACTATCCCTCACCACAGCAGCAACGCAGCTAGTGTAAGCAAGTAGTGATGGCGCGAACCCTCCCTGGGGTGTCCGCGAACAGGGCGGGTCGAACTTCAAAGATGTTCGCCGTCCGCTCTGTTCGCGGACATATTCAAATTCCCCGCCTCTAGGCGGGGAATTTGAAACGGAGAAACCGGATGTGACGTCAGTGATGTCACATCCGGTCCGTGGACCGCAACCTGGAACGCATAGTTCCTGGTTACGGCCGCAGGATGTGACGTCACTGACGTCACATCCGGTTTTTCCGCCGGTCTTCTCACTACAAGACCGGCTTCTGTAGTGAAAAGATTCTTCCTCCGGCAGGATTACACAGGTTGTGATCCTGCCGGAGGAAGAATTTAGACCTTCTTCTGGCCGGCGAACAGTACGGGTCGAACACCCGTACTGTCCGCCGGCGAGGCGAACGGCGAACATGCCGTGTTCGCGGCCGAACTGTTCTCCGGCGAACAGTTCGGCCCATCTCTATAAGCAAGCCCTTAGATTATTTACAACTGAAACATATATTACAATAACCATACCAAAAAGAAATGGTAATTAAAGGGGAATAAATCCAGACTGCGTAACAAATAAATAATTCTAATAAATAATAACTAAAATGGGAAGGGAGGATATTTTGTGATAGTTTTTCAAAAATGTATTATGCAATTTGGCTTATTGCCCCTGAGTGCTGCAACAATTTTATCAATAACTGTCCTACAATTAGCATTATACACACTGAATTTGGTATTCAGACCAGTGCAGATCAAGCGGCAATAGGGAAGACGGCAAAAACATTAATTCATAATTAACCTCTAATCCTGAAAAGGAGATAAAAAGGTCTAAATCTTCATCAAGGGTTGTACCTCTTCCCTGGGGTTAGCTAGGAACAAGTTATCATTGGAAAACATATCCAGTTTTATTTCCCAATCACCAATTTTCCATCCCTCAAAAGTGGCAGATTGTGTTACGTAGATTCTGGCTCCTGGATCATATTTCAAGCCCAAAATAATGTTATATAATGCAGCTTGTCTTAAATGCAGTTTCTTTTTATCTGACAAGGCAAGGCTTTGTTTGTTAACAAAAGCTTACATTCAGCTCAATGGAAGTGAACTGTTATTTCAAGTACGATATTTTCAGGCCATTAGATGCTCCGTTTTATAGGGCGCACCCTAAACAGAGGCGCGTCCATTGGCCTTAAGATACTTCAGCTTTTTCACACTCAGCTTTTGCTCTCCCGCCTGCCTCTGTACCCGAGTTGGGCTCAAGCTGCCCAGCTCACAGACAGAAAGAACAGAGCCGTAGGAATGATCCGCACTTGCTGACTCTCTGTGTATTTTAGAGCTGTTACTGTTTTCTGGGGTTAGCTAGGAACAAGATATCAGAAAACATATCCAGTTTTACTTCCCGATCGGTATATTCCATCACTCGAAAGTGGCAGATCGTGTTACGTAGGTTCAAGCTCCTATAAATGGTGGGATACAATACAAACTCAATACCCTACCAAAAATAAACTGCATATGTTGTAGGATACCCTACAACATAAAACCCTCATTTCGCTAAATGGCTCTACAATGATCTGCCTAGACTTTTCTGTTCCTGTGAATTGACTTCACTATAACCTAACCTGGTCTGCAAAATATTCAATTCAAATCAGAACCATCTTTTTTCTTGTTCCTTATAACAAAATCAGTAAGAAAGCTAAATGACAGAAGATAACATAACTAATTGTAGACATGAGCAATCTTTGTAATAAAGAATATATTATAAGAAATAAATATCATATGGCAGGAAAAATCTACCCCACTAGGTATTTAAAATTGAATGCTTGTGTTTATATTTATTACAATGTATTCTGTCAGTTCCTGTTAGAAGTGCACACTGACAAATAAAAACACACAGAACCTACATGGAGCAGCTTGGC
The DNA here is from genome assembly GCA_036250615.1 of Ptychadena robeensis. Classification (NCBI taxonomy): domain Eukaryota; kingdom Metazoa; phylum Chordata; class Amphibia; order Anura; family Ptychadenidae; genus Ptychadena; species Ptychadena robeensis. The sequence goes on from CM070042.1 coordinate 32,641,783, forward strand.
CGAGCATGAGTTGTAATAAATGCCATATTAGCTCTCTGGCCCAGACAGATTAGCAGAAATATGTGGCATGACCAATGCAAATGCAAAACACTAAATAAATCTCAAGTGTTACATATATATTATCTCAAGTGTTATGTATATTATCATGAAATCTTCCAGGACACAATAATCCTGTACAGCAATAATACGGACAATATGTTCTGCATTTTGGCTACTGCAAATGATTACCTTTAAATGTTTTCCGACAGCTGAAAACCACAGATAAATAGGTCTTTCATCTAATTTAATTTTATAAATAAATGCTTGGGTGCTTTGAGCCTTGAATGTTACTGCAATTTAGTGTAGTCAGAGGTATCTGCTGCAGACATAGAAGCGATGGCAAATCGGCTCTGGCCAAGAACAACATAATAATTTCATGTCTATGGTCGGATTTTGGTTTTTTTCCCATGAATACATGTTGTCCCTGCTTCTCGTCCAAGAATAATATTGTTTAATCAGACCAATGTTATGTTTGTAGCTGACAAAAAATAAGGATGTAAAAACAGCTAATGTCCAAACAGAAGAAAAATTATTATAAATATCTCAGGTTTTGATGTAAAAGGTCAATGAATGGCTTCCCTAGTGGTAGACTAAAGCATTGCAAGCTTTGAAGTACCCAGAAGAACTTTGCAACAAAAGCTTAATCTGTGGCCTCTACTCTGTGAGGGTCCCCTAAGTAAATCACAAAGTCTGTTTAAATCATTTTAAATAAGGGTTTGCTGGATGATACAAATGTTTATTAAACTAATTGAACTCAATGCACTTTACAACTGAACTGAAAGACTTGAGTTCTGAAGGGATCACCCTGGTTTGGACACCTAAGTGTCACTGACCTTTAGACACAAGAGGGTTCAAAATGACATATTTTACGTCTCTATAGAAAGCCTTTGTAAAGAACTGTATAGCTTTTTAGGATCACCCTGCTTTTGACATGCCAAGGCTTCTAACAATAGACCATGAAATCATTGCCTCTTAGTTCACTTTTCAAAACCTTGCAATGCAAGCTGTGCTTTAGTTTTTTTGCTTTAGTTCAACAAAGCGACTGTTGGCTCAGATTACCAATTTCTATTCAAATGTCATTATATTTATCAATACATGCAAAACATACCATTGGAAGATGTTTTCTGGAGTGCAAGCTTCTGTACAACCAAATGTAAATAACAACAAGAACTTGAACTAGTCCTCACACCGTACATCACCAACACTGCATAGCAGGTCAGACCAACATGGGAGATCAAACCCGACAACCCAAAAGTGACCTTAGAGTAATGGCACACCTTCTTATTCTTAATGCTAACAAACTAGAATTGTACCACTTGCAAAACCTGGTGTAAAATAATATATACATTCAGGGCTGCTTTTCCCACAAGCATATTCCGCATGCCTCCCAGCACAGTTGCACTGACATCCACACTGACAGCACGATCTGGCCCCGCTCAACAACTCGGCCATAAGGGGGGCCCCCGTGCAATAAGTGGGCCCGTATACATTATACCAAGCATTACCCCACCAGAATAAGGGACGACATCAGTTGCCAAGCTTGAAATACATAAATTGAGGTAATTTGTGGACGTCTGGATAATGGTGACATCTGTAGACACTTAACCACACAATCCTTCTAGATGCGGCTAACCGCCTGAACATGTGATTTTCTGAGGTCATCTATGGTCACAGGTTGCAGGTCACCGTGTTTCCTTGTTTCAAATGGTCTTCAGCTGTGTCTCCTGCCAATTGTGTGCACTAGGCCATTTCCATGGGTAATTCCTATTATATTATTCTCATGAAAATTGCATAAATGTAGCCAAAACTAACTGAAAGCTTTAGGTTCAAGCTCTTACACCCAATAATTAAGATGATTTTAGTAATTTGGAAGAGTACTCAATCCATCTAGATGAACTGATTATGGTAATTATAAAAGATGACAGAAAGACAAAAATGATAAGATTGGTAGGAGCCAATCATACGTCAAATTGAACTAGATCGACCCCTCTCCTCCTTTAACCCTTTATTCCCCAGCCCCATAGGACACTTGTCATCCTTACACACACCAGCCATTCATAAATACTTGTAATCGCAGACACCGAGCTTGTCAATGAATATCTCCAGTAAAGATGTCAGCCCCTCATAGAGTGTAGAGAAAAGAATAATCCCATGTGGCTTCAAATGATCCCTACAACCAGCATACAGAGGAGAAGGATCGTACATAGGATCAGGTGATGGGTGATCTACCTCTGGATAGCAGTCCTTGGCAAAGACGTGGAGCAGAGCAGTCTTTCCACACTGAGTATCTCCGACCACCACTATCTTACAGCGAGCCATCTGCTTCTCCATCGTCCCCTCCGTGTCCTCACACCGGCCCGCCGACATGGAGAGCTCCCCCGGCCACTGGAATACTGCCGTCCGGTGCAGTCCGCACATAAGCTGCGCTCCTCAGCCTCCCAACATCGCTTCTCACTGCACAGCCCGTCCAGCGGAGACCTGGCAACTTCACAGCGACGCCTCTGTCTCCGCCACGGCCAATCGCAGGAGCGGGTGCGGTGGTGATTAGCATAGGGGCGTAGCCACGGCGCCCGTGAGTAAGGCAGGATCGGTGTGTTGCGATGGAGCCACAAGTGTGCCAGAGAACAAAGGAGACATGAATGGGGTGTCTGTGTGAGTGAGGGGGAGTGATAAAGGGGTGCAATAATGTATCTGCCTCACCATAGCTGACTTCTTTGTCTCTATATTTTATACACTTCTTCATGAATGTGATTATGGTGCAATTCAATTTCAAACGAAGCAGGGCCGTTTCTAGCCATTTTGGTGCCCTAAGCAGATTTTCTTGGTGGTGCCCCCCCCCCCCCCCCCCAGAACGCAGGAGACAGAGACATGTACACAGCGCCGGCCCGGCCTCCATTGCCAGGGGGGTGGCTTGGTAGGCGTAGGTAACTAAAAAAAAGAAAGAAATTATAATAAAAACTAGAGGTGCACCGATTGCAAATTTCTGATTTCCGATTTTACAGTAAGTGTGACCGGCCGATTCCAATTTTTGGCGATTTAGATTTTTATTTTGTAAAGAACTGTAATGAAAGCACATGACAAGTATGTAGCAGAGCGGTGCTTTATGGGGGAACAATTTGTTAGGCTTGTTTCCACTTGTGTGGAAGCCAGCGGCGCGATTGCCGCCGCTAAGAACCGCATGTCATGCGGTTTTTAGCGGCGGCCATTCACCTCTATGGCCGCAGTCAGTGATGGGCAGCTGCGGAATAGCGCGGACCGCCGCCTAAAAACTTGGTCAACCGAGTTTTTAGGTGCGGCCGCCCCCTGACCGCGGCCGGGGACTAGCCCATTGAACAGAATGGGCGTGGATGTA
>CM070042.1:32652819-32666591 GCA_036250615.1 Ptychadena robeensis
GACTTTTTTGGTGAAATCCCTTATGCGGCCCAGCCTCATCCTGACTTTGCCTCCTGCGGCTCCCAGGTAAATTGAGTTTGAGACCCCTGCTCTAGGCGAATCCTGATAAATAATAAATTGCATGTTATCCTGTAGGCTAGTCTGTGCAGACTTGGCATCTGTGGGATTTCAGAAAAGTTGTTGCAATACTCTAAACTATAAAATTAACTTTGTTGTGACACATCTTCTATCCCTACAGTCAGATATAAAAACAAATACAGGTTAAAAAGCAAAGAAAGAAAAAGATTTACATTACCATGTTACCCTCAATATGTCATTGTTTTATAGCAGACCTCATGTCTCATAGCTAATGTTTGTATTTTGTTAATTATCAATCTGAACTCCTGGTTTATTTAATAAGGGTAAAATAAAGTTTTGGCGGAGATCCATATAGGTTGCTTTTTTTACAGTACATACTGTAAATGGTTTCTTTCCGAAGTAAATATTAACACTTGATATGGGATATTTGTATTAAAGTGTACTTTGAAAGATATTATATTACCGTATATAATATATTTATAGATAATATACTTACATTGGGATGTCTCTGGCAATGGTTGTATTGGTTGTATGCAGTTATGAGACCAATCATAACCTCTATATGTGTAAAGGTGAGATCTTGTGGGTGCCACTGACATTCTTTACCACCACCAGTTCATTGATGCATGACTACCTGTTGTATGAGGTGGCATGGCACTACTTCAGCAGTTGGTGACTCCGGGGATGGGCTAGATGCTTTTTTTTTCTAGCATATTAAGTAAAATTAGGTGAGGCTTGCTTCATACCTATCTGCTTTTATACATATTGGGCTACATATGCCAAGCATTTCAAGTTATTTCAATATATTAGCCAAATAGGAAGTGCAGAGCTCTCTGCATTGTGCTGGCCCTCATTGCGAAGCTGAGTAATTTGAAGGGGGGCTTCATAATGTTCCTATATAGAAAAGGGGGGCCCTACAGGGAAAGTTTGAGAACCACTGACTTAGGGTATGTTTCAACAGGGCAGCATGGACGCTCATTATTGATGGCTATCCCTTGTGTAGCTGCAATGACAATGCTGTTCCCAACCATATTTAAAAAAAAACTCAGACACACCACTTTGTTGTCCCAGCATTGAATGGGGCATTTAAGTTTTAGGAGGGAGAAAAAGTCCCCTTCCCTCCTAAATAAATTGATGGATTTTTTCAGCTACAGCCACTGCATCCTTATGACAGAGACACAGGGAAAAAGAAGGTGAGATTCTAATATTTCGTATAAGCTGAATCTGTTTTTGTTCCTTCTATAACTGTGACAGTGTGGCAAGGTGGAATGGCATGAGTTCATGGCTCAAAGCACTAATGACATTTATTAGGACAGGTTCACTGATAGTGGTGATCACAATAGACCAGGACTTTTTATAAACATGCCTTGGTAGCCTCCATTAGCATTCACAGGAACTCAAAAGAAAGAAAGTGACCATATAACAGGAAGAACCTGAACAGGAAGCATTATTGTTAATTTCTTGGTTACTATTATTAGTGTTATTAATAAAAGCCACAGATTCATAAATATTCAAACAATATAGAAAATAAATAAAATGTTGAAGCTACATAAGATTAAAATCATAATTTATTTACATTTCACAAGTGACTTACCTTTAATAGATGGAGGAATATAGGGACATGTGTTAGGTCTTTTTGTCTTTAGTGGTTGAGCATCTCCTGCCAGCTTCTGAATGAGAATAAAAATAATATTATTTAGGCTTTCTATAATAAAGAACTACCGTATTTTACGGCGTATAAGACGACTGGGCGTATAAGACGACCCCCAACTTTTCCAGTTAAAATATAGAGTTTGGTATATTCCAGATCTCCAACACCCTTAGAAGTCAACTTTTTTTGTACTAGTAATTTACATTCCCAATTTGACACCCCTATCTGTAATCTTTCATAGTTATTAATGTTTCCCTGCAGTTATCCAACTGACATAAATTGTATACATTTGACAATAAAATAGCTTTAATCTCAATACTGCAATACCAATTTCAGATTTCAAGGTTGTACAACATAGGGTTTTAAAGATCTGGGTGTTCATTCAAACTAGGTGAGTGAGGGGATGCATGTAGCAGAATAAGCCATTATAGTCTTATGGAAGAATGATTTGATAACTAACTTTGTAGGAAGGGTTGAAGCTAGGGGCATGAAATTTTGCATGAATGTAGTCTCAGGGGTTAGCTGGTAACCCCCAAAATTTTAGGGTTCTACCATGCAGGGTTTTAAAGATCTGTGTTTAAATTCGGATAAGTGAAAGCTTGTATGCAACAGAGTAGTGCTTTATGTTCATAGGGAAGCAATATTTAATAGGGGGCTTTTAGTAGGAAGGATTGTGCTCAGGGACCTAAAGTTTTGCATGGATATAGTCTTAGGGGTGAGCTAGTAAACCACAAAATTGGCAATAGGCAAGTTAAATGTTGCATATAGGAGTATAGCACTCTGGTGATGAAGAAGCATTTCTGATAGCTGGACTTTAGCTGAACTCTGTGTGTAAGTAGCAGTAGGTGAGCATTAATGACCCTGAAAGTTTCATGATTTTACTATTTATGGTTTTCGTGCCATGAATGTTCAAATTTATCACACAGGTGTTGGTTTTGCTTCTACAGCAGAGTGGAGAGGGTGTGTCCCCTCCTGCGTTTTTTATTGGCTGGGATGATGGAGAAGCATCCCGTAGCCATGGTAACACTGCTGCGAAGGAGTGGAGAGATCTCTTTCTTCCCGATCTCGTTCTCCTGCTTCTGTCGGCCAGCCAGCAAGCAGCCCATGGAACACAGAGCTCTACTGGCTCCCCTAGATGATCCCCTGCACCCCCCTGCCTGCGGCACCCCGGCGTATAAGACGACCCCCGACTTTTGCACACATGTTCCTGTGTTCAAAAGTCGTCTTATACGCCGGAAAATACGGTAGCCCAAACACTCACAATCCAAAAGTAGAACCTTGGAAGAAACATTTATTATTTTGTATTAGTAAAGTCAGCACTCTTTGAAAGTATTAAAGCAGTTTTAAACAAAAATAAAAAAAAACGCACATACATTAAATAGACACAATACTCACCTGTCAGCAGTTCAGATGCTGGAAAACTGCTACACAATAAAAAAAAACAAAAGATACTTACCTTCTTCACCTTTAGTTCTGATGCCAGCATCTTAGATCCTGGAAAAGTGAAGCTGCTTCCGCCATCACTCGTCCCCCCATGAGCTGCAGCCAATACTGCTGAGTGACCTACCAGGTGGTAATTTAACTTCATATTAAAGGTCTTCTAAGGCCAGAAATAGTAATACCGTGGATATAAAAACAGACCCCCGATAAAATGTCAGGCTCCTGTGCTGTACAAAAATGAGACAATGATAAACCATTCCAGAACTTTTTCTACCTTTAATGTGAGCAATTAACTGTAACACTCAATTCAAAAATAAATCTTTGAGGCGGAGGGCTTTAAGGAAAAGTATTTAAAAAAAAACTTTGTTGAAGCACCTTTTGATTTTATTGCAGCACTCAGTCTTTTTGGGTATGAGTCTATCAGCATGGCACATTTTGGGTATAAGTCTGCATGGCGCATTTTGACTTGACAAGATTTGGCCACTCTTCTTTGCAGAAACACTCCAAATCTGTCAGGTTGCAAGGGCTCTCTTCAGGTTACCCCACAGATTTCCTGTTCAGGTCTGGGCTCTGGTTGGGCGATTACAAAACTTTAATCTTCTTCTAGTAAAACCATTTCTTTGTTTATTTGGATGTATACTTTTGGTCGTTTTTATGCTGAAAGATGTTTAGTTTCTAGCAGAAGACTAAAGGTTCTATGCCAATATTGACTGTTATTTGAAACTGTTCATAATTCCCTCTTTACTAAAGCCCCAGTTCCAACTGAAGAAAAACAGCCCCAAAGCATGATGCGGACACCACCATGCTTCACTGTGGGTATGGTGTACTTTTGATCATGTGCAGTATTGTTTTTGCAACAAACTTATCTTTTGGCATTATGGCCAAAGAGTTTAACCTTGGTTTCATCACCATAACACCTTTTCCCACATGCTTTTGGGAGACTTTAGATGTGTTTTTGCAAAATGTAGCCTGGATTGGATGTTTTTCTTCGTTAGTAAAAGCTTTAGTCTTTCCACTGTACTATACAATACTGCACATCACCAAAAGAACACCATACCCACAGTGAAGCATGATTGAGTAGGTCATATGCTTATGAGCTCAACTTGGTCACCCTGCTATTCCCTTCTACCAGCATACTGATTCAAATAAGCCATGAATGGAGGGTGTGGTCCCTGTTAGCGGGTGCATGTAAAACATGATATGTTTTGTATTATGTATTCCTGATCCTACTTTCTAAAATTGTACCTGTTTCCTGGACTCTTCCCTTTTCTATTTTCCTTAGAGATAGACTGTAACTGGTAACAAGGAAAACATTTTAGGCCATAGACTTCACAGTTTGTTATATATCTATCATGTTGTTGGTCAGGAAGCAGTAAAGAAACAGTATTTTTCTAAACTTCAAGGTGTTGCAGTATATCAGCAGAAATGTTTTATGTTTCAAAGTAACTTTCCAGTGACACATTCCCATGATATAAGCAATGCTGTCCTGCTGTGATTCTTTAAAACATTTAGGGACACATTAAGGCCTTGGGCCCACACTGCTGTGGGTCGTATTTGTTTTTTCATGTCCACAGATAGCCAGCTGTGATTTCTGCAGCATGGAGGCCCCAGCGATTAGAACAACAAGGGAAAGTGATGGGGGAGTGCAAGATTGTTTGTACAGGCCTTGACATTTTACATGGAATTATTACAATCTCCTTCTTGCTCTATTTTAAGCTGGCTAAAGCACAGTAAATACGTTAATAATTATTTCAACATTATTGGATGATGATGTAGATATTTTTTATACTGACATAATCTGTCAATAGGAAAATTAACTGTTTGTCCTATAAAATATGTGATTTTCTTTTTAAAATTGCTTATGCATGTTTATTGCAAGTTGTTTTTCAGAATTACTAAGTTAGCAAGCTATTGATTCTTAGCAGACATACTGTATGTCATATTAATATTATAACAGTGGCTGCCATGCTCCGCTTCCCACACCTAATTACAGACGCGGTCTTGGGCGATTCAGCGATAATTACTGTTGTGCTGGGATCTGGTCCACAGTTGCTTCTCAGTCCTAGTCACGGCAATTGGCTATCTGCAGCACTTCCTAAAGGACCAGCGCATGCCACCTGGGATTTAAGGGATTGGTCATATGTCCTGGATGACCAATCGTGGCCCTGTTGCAGGTATAAGAGTGGGTCTGCCCTTCTCACAGATGCCTCAGTGTTAATGTCTCGTTATGCTGCTAAGGCCTGTATTCCTGATTCATGATGGTGATCTGCCTTCACTCTCCTGTTGCCAACCCAAACTGCCTGATCTGTACCTGTGCCGCCTGCCCCGAACCTCATCCTTCGGTCCTGCGCTGTTGCCTCTGGTTACAACCTGGTCTGTTGATGATGCCTATGCCGCTGATACCTGTGCAGGTCCCCCCTGGTCCCCTTGGACTAGCTGGCCCATGTGCCTACCCTCCTTTAATAGGTAGCAACCTGGTGTTCACCTCGGCAAAATCTATCCTCAACTTCAGAGGCATTGTGAATACTAACTCATGGCACAGTGGGTCTACACCTGCTGGTTCGTGACAAATATACTTTATTATTACATGTTGTCTGCATCTGCCATCTATACCAATATACCCTTACTCTAGCCTAAATATTAGTTTAAAAAGATATTCCTCAAGCATGAAAAAAAAATATTCCAAACACCAGTGCTGTAGATCCAACTAATTTGTCATCCAGCTCAATTTCTCTTGCAAGTAGGAGTGGAAGGGTCAAAAACTACGCACCATATCACCAGTGCTATCTATTGCGAACCAACCTAATTAGTCATTAAGCTCTTGCAGGTAAGAATGGAAGGTCCAAATGTGGAACCTTGAGGCCAAAGTTGGTCTTTATTGTATTTGGGAAAGACATGAAAGCTAACGTTTCTTGTTCTCACTCTGACAGTTTCAAGTGTATTTACAGTCAGGTCCATAAATATTGGGACATCAACACAATTCTAATATTTTTGGCTTTATACACCCCCACAGGGGATTTGGAATGAAACAAACACAATGTGCTTTAATTGCAGACTGTCAGCTGTAATTTGAGGGTAATTCACATCCAAATCTTGTGGACAGTGTAGGAATTACAACAGTTTGCATATGTGCCTCCCACTTGTTAAGAGACCAAATGGAACAATTGGACTCTCAGATGTTCCATGGCCAGCTTTGTGATATACCCTCAGTATCCTAATTACAATGTGCAGATTAAAGATTCAAAGTTAATTTCAGGTGCACTATTTGCATTTGGAATCTGTTGCTGTCAACTCTCAAGATCAGATCCAATGAGCTGAAAAAAATGAATCAGATCCAAAGGCTAAAAAAACAAAACAAACCCATCAAAGAGATAGCAAAAAATAGGCATGGCCAAAACAACTGTTTAAAATATTCCTAAAAAGAAGGAACGCACTGGTGAGCTCAACAACACCAAAAGTCCCAGAAGCCCATGGAAAAAAACTGTGGTGGATGACCGAAGAATTATTTCCCTGGTGAAGAAAACACTCTTCACAACAGATGGCCAAATGAAGAACACTCTCCAGAGTGTTCACCACAAGATGTAAACCATTGGTGAGGCTCAAAAACAGGAAGGCCATTAGAGTTTGCCAAATGACATCTCAAAAAGCCTTCACAGTTCTGGAACAACATCCTATGGACAGATGAGACAAAGATCCACTTGTACCAGAGTGATAGGAAGAGAAGAGTATGGAGAAGGATAGGAACTGCTCATGATCCTAAGCATACCACCTCATCAGTGAAGCATGGTGATGGCAGTGTCATGGCGTGGGCATGCATGGCTGCCAATGGAACTGGTTCTCTTGTATTTATTGATGATGTGACTGCTGACAAAAGCAGCAGGATGAGTTCTGAAGTGTTTCGGACAATATTATCTGCTCATATTTAGCCAAATGCTTCAGAACTCATTGGACGGCGCTTCACACTGCAGATGGACAAGAAAGAAGTGGAATGTTATGCAATGGCCAAGTCTATCACCTGACCTGAATCCGATTGAGCATGCATTTCATTTGCTGAAGAAAAAACTAAGGGAAATGCCCTAAGAACAAGCAGAAACTGAGGACAGTTGCAGAAGAGGCCTGACAGAGCCAGGGATGAAACCCATCGTCTGGTTATGTCTATGCATTCCAGACTTCAGGCTGTAATTGACTGCAAAATATGCAGTTTGGAATAAATGGCTCTGTACCAAAAAGGCTATATTTGCACTGTACACCAGCGGTTTCTGGATGTGCATCTGGCTGATGGGGCGAAAAGGAATAATTTGCATGGCTCCGCCCACTGTCCCAAAACGAAGGCTTCCACCTAAAGTTTTGGGATTTGTGCTGGATTGGGCCGTGTAAATACCTTCTGTTTTAAGAAGGCTTGATTTGTGCACTGCAAAATGTTGTAATTCCTACACTGTGCATCTGATTTGGATGTAAATACCCTCAAATTAAAGCTGACAGACTGCAGTTAAGACATTGTGTTTTTCATTCCAAATCCTTTGTGGTGGTGTATAGAGCCAAAATTTTTGAATTGTGTTGATGTCCCAATATTAATGAACCTGACTGTAGGTTTCTCTTTAAGCCAGTACTGTGTGACCCTTTTCTATATATTTCTAAAGCAGTAACCTAAACCTTGATGACCCCAAATGGTCAGTATAGGAGCAAGACTAGTAACATTGTCAGAAGTTGCTAATGGCAGCTCATTATTAGGCAATATATGCAAGTACGCAAGACGTGTGGGGAGAAAACTGTATAGATAAATGGCTAAATTGTGTGGTACGCATGCTGTGGATGTCCGAACAATTGTGTGTGGAAGGTGTGATTTACCCAAAAACATGCCCGAATTTTCTGGTTGATGTTTATGCTGTGTGAAGGAATGTATGTGGAATGTAAGGAATCTCCTAGTATACAAGAAAGAAACTATTGAGGTGCGTGACTGTCGGGCCATGGTCCTGCACAAATTATACTTTTATTTCTACCTGTACACGAAAACCATGGGAGAGGTAGACGCAAATCCCGAAAAATGGCGTCAACTGACGGACTATTAATAAAGATTTCAAAACCTGTCAGTTCTTATTAATACCCGACTGTATAGAATGTAAGTGACATGCAAAGTTTTTATTGCACTGTGTATATATGTTTGGATTATCTTGTGTTTGAATAAAGTATAATATATATATATATATTTTTTTTTTCTTTAATGAGCCGATGGGATCTTCGAGCCGATCTTCTGGTAGCTTAAATACAAGGAAACTACAGGGTGAGCCATTTCTATGGATACATCTTAATAAAATGGGAATGGTTGGTGATATTAACTTCCTGTTTGTGGCACATTAGTATATGTGAGGGAGGAAACTTTTCAAGATGGGTGGTGACCATGGCGGCCATTGGCCATTTTGAATCCAACTTTTGTTTTTTCAATAGGAAGAGGGTCATGTGACACAACAATTTTGGTAAGATATTAGGTTTTGAAAAGCGAGAGGGGAATGATTTGCTTCCTAGTGGGATATTTTCCAACATATTATGCCATAATGAGCATAAACAACACTTTTCCTTCTTTTTTGATTTAATCCACACGCATCCTAATCATTCTAAGCAATTCTTGATGCAAACGCATTGCTTAAAAATGTTGGGTCAAATAAGGCTGTTTTGTAGGACAGGGTTGTTTACTTGTGCTCTTAGGCTAAAATCAACATAGACATTTCCAAGGACAGTTATGTCTAGGAAGAAAACCCTAGCGCTCAGGGACATATAGCAGCTTTGATGAAATGCAAACACAGAATGTGCTGTGTATACCAAGAATTCACTTATAATAATGTTGCTCTAGGAAAACATGAGTAACATCACTTCATACCAGGCATTATTATCCAATTCTTATAATGTAAACACTCAGGGGCATAGCTAGAAATCACTGGGCCCCATAGCAAAAAAATTTTATGGGCCCCCCTGACCTGCCACTACCTATAGGTAGATAGCCCATGAGACTCCCTGGAGGTTGCCAGAGAGCCCCCATTAAAGGGAAACAGATCCCCCCTTTATAGATAGTTCCTCACATTGACAGCAGCATATATCTCTAAGGAAGTGAGGGACAGGCATGCCAGCAGTATGCATCTCTGTTAGAATGAGAGACAGATATGCCAGCAGTATATATCTCTATGAGAATTAGGGACAGACATGGCAGCAGTATGTATGTTTATGGGAATGAGGGACAAACATGACAGCAGTATATCTCTATTTAAATGAAGGGCAGACATGACAGCAGTATATCTCTATGTGAATAAAGGGCAAACATGGAAGAAGTATATCTCTATGTGAATGAAGGGCAGACATGACAGCAGTATATCTCTATGTGAATGAAGGGCAGACATGACAGCAGTATATCTCTATGTGAATGAAAGGCAGACATGACAGCAGTATATCTCTATGTGAATGAAAGGCAGACATGACAGACAGAGGGCTTGTAATAAATCATTAGCTATAACTACAGAACCTGTCACCACTATGTTCTTCTTAATAAAGATGGCTGTGCTCAAAACACATACTATACAATTGTTTTAGATAGTTGCCTAGTAAGAGCATGCACATTTTTTAAAGTAAAGGTACAATAACGATAGGATTGCAAGGTAAATGTGAAATCCTGAACTGGGATACATTGGAATGGAATGTGTCCAAAGGATTAAATGTCTTCATTTGGCCTACCAGTGCTTTAACCAGTCCATTTTTCCAATGATATTTCTAAGGTTTGACCAATGTCTTCAAGTGCTCTTGCACACTATGCGCTGGCAGAGAAAAGGTACATATCGGCTAAAAGGGTCACATGTACCTTGAACAAGTTATGAACTCAAGAAAGAGTTAATTTCATAATCCAAGTGCTCTTGCACACTATGCACTGTGTGGCTTGAGAATACATAAACAAAATGATACCGATATTAGATGTCGAGAAATATTAGCAAGATGGAATTGAGTCAGGTTTACCAAGAAAGAGTTAATTTCATAATCCAAGTGCTCCCAGTAGTGCTTGCTCAAAAATTTATGGGTAGTATACCTTTGAAATTTTGGGTGTTAGCAGTTAACCCCTGAGACTACATCCATGCAAAATTTCAGGTTCCTGAGCATGTAGCAGAGTAGGCCATTATGGTCTTGTGGAAGAATTATTTCATAGCTGACTTCTTTGTAGGAAAGGTTGGAGCTAGGTTGACATTTTGCATAGAAGTAGTCTCAGGGGTTAGCTCAGGGGTGGGCAAACTTTTTGACTCGAGGGCCACAATGGGTTCTTAAACTGGACCGGAGGGCCGGAACAAATGCATGGATGGAGTGTTTGTATGAACTTATATAAATTCAAAGTAAACATCATAACATAAAAGGGTACTGTCTTTTTTTTATTTCAATAGTAGTATTCATTTCAAACATTTCAACAAGATGTAAACATACAAGTGCATACAAGCCCTATATTTAGTATGTGAGATCTGGAGTGCTATGCATTATAAAGGATAACAGCAACTCAATGCATGTGTTCCATAGTATCTAGCTTCCCGTTTATAGTTTTAGTTTTTGCATGTGTGCCACATCCCCTATTTCATATCAAAGACAATTTTCCTGGGGTGTGAAGAAGACGGATGCTCTTTGCAACAGCCCCTTTACTACCCCAAATGAAGACTAGGGACTTCATGGGGATTGTATACACAGTAATCATGCAAACTCAACACATGCAGAAGCCATGAGAAATATATATTATGTCTGTGGAAGGTCTCATCACCCAATGGGACTTGCTAACATTTTGCTGACTATCCAACTGACTTTCTTAATTCAGAAGCAATAGCCTCCTATCACCTTCTGTGATCAGATCAATAAAGAGAGAATTATAACAAAATCTGAATTGAGGAAGCCAATTGGGTGACTACTAAAAACTTTAGCAAGTCCCATTGCCTTGACTAATTAAAATCAGACCTCAATATATAACTTTCATCCTTCCCCACCCACAGGTTATTCTTAAAATAGGAATACACAGGTCGATTTCTGCACAGAAATCTGGAAAAAAGTATACTTGTATATGCCAAACAGGTTACCAACATGTTGGTAAACCTTGTTCGATATCCTATACTTTGAATAGGGACTCGCGGTTTCCCATTCAAAGTATAGCATGGGCTGACAGCTGGCTCCTGATATCAGGGAAGCCGGGTAGTAGCGTGCAGCCGAGATCTCTCTGTCGGCTCAAAAATATCCATGTATTGCAACCTTTATACCTTGAATCTGGAGCAAACAATTTAATGTGACTTCAAATGTGAACTAAAAGACACATATGGGGCATTAATTTTCTAAATAAAATGGAAAAACAATCTAGCGGGCAAAAAAGAATTACATTGCAGGGAAGATTTGGCCCCTGGGCCGGAGTCTGATACCCCCATTCTAAAGCCCCCCATACATGCTAAGATTTTATGGCCGACCGATCACTGATCGGTCAGCGATTAACTGGTGATTGTTCAGTGATCAACTGGTGATTGTTCAGTGATCAACTGGTGATTGTTCAGCGCGCAATTGCCGATTGCTCAGCGATCAATTGGTGATTGTTCAGTGATCAACTTGTAATTTGTTCAGCGATCAACTTGTAATTTGTTCAGCGATCAACTGGTGATTGTTCAGCGAGCAATGGCCGATTGCTCAGCGAGCAATGGCCGATTGCGCAGCGATCAACTTGCGATTGTTCAGCAATCAACTGGTGATTGGTCAGCGATCAACTTGTGATTGTTCAGCGATCAACTTGTGGTTGTTCAGCGATCAACGGGTGATTGTTCAGTGAGCAATTGCCGATTGCTCAGCGATCAACTTGTGATTGTTCAGCGAGCAACTGGTGATTGTTCAGCGATCAATTGATGTTTGTTCAGCGGTCAACTGGTGATTGTTCAGCAATAAAAAAACGGCCCACCCCTGGGTTAGCTGGTAACTCCCAAAATTTAAGGTACTAAAATTTAAGGTACTTCCATGAAGGGTTTTGAAGATCCAAGTGTTCAAATTAGGATAAATGAAAGCATGTATGCAGCAGAGTAGTGCTTTATGCTCATAGGGAAGCAATATTTGATAGTGGGCTTTTAGTAGGAAGGATTGTGCTCAGGGACCTAAATGCATGGATATAGTCTAGGAGTATATCACTCTGGTGATAAAGAAGCATTATCGGATAGCTGGACTTTTAGCTGAAATTAACTCCTAAGTGTTGTAGCTAGAGGGGTGAAACTTGGGGTGTAAGTAGAAGTAGGGGAGCATTACTGACCCTGAAAGTTTCATGAATATACTATGAATGGGTTTCGTTCTATGGATGTTCAAAGTTAGTGTCACACAGGTTGTTTTGGTTTAGTTTCTAGAGCAGAGCTGCAGAGGAGAGCCCATCCTGCGTTTTTATTGGCTTGGATACGAGCTGCAGGAAGCATTATCTGACAGCTCAGCAGAGGAGTGAGAGAGGAGGGGGAGGAAGGGGGAGTCCCCTCCAGCTGGCCGGATCTAAGAATTCAGCGTCGGGACAAGCAGGTGAAAAAATAGTCCCACTTCACCTGCTTGCCTCTGTCTTTAGCCCCGCCGGCGGGGGGGGTCCTGGTTGATGAGGGGGCCCGGACAGTAAAGGAAGCAACCAGAAGTGGCGGGCCCCATTGTGGCCACGGGCCCCTTAGCGTTGCTATGGCAGCTATGGCGGTTCCTACGCCACTGTAAACACTAACTTAACTATTACTTGATGGACTACCTACTTCATCATTGATGGCTACATTGTAACATAAATTGGGTTAATACAATGAATTCAATGAATATTCAATTAAGCCAGTAGGTGTCACTAGCAGCAGTACACTCTCAGCATAACACGTCATTCTCCACACTGAGGGGAGCCAACAGCTGCAGCTGTGTCTCCTCTCAGTCTCTCCTTTCCGGCAGAGTGATTGCAGTTTCCACGGACAGGAGAGAGAGATATTGATGCCAGTTCATCTATCTCTCTCTTCATTGCCTATGGCAGGTGGGCTTTGAGCTCTGCTGGCATAGGAAATTAGACAGTTCAGATGGGAGAGCCAGACACCAGCCGGCATCTCACATCTGACAGCTCCCCGGCTAATCTCCGTGCTGGGAGAGCATTTAGACCATAAGACGCGGGCACTTTTTGCCCCCAATTTTGGGGGTAAAAAAGAGCCTTTTATGGTCCGAAAAATGTGGTACTTTGATTGGGATGCTCTAGTTATTCCCCAAACAGAAATGAGAATTATTATTTAATATTACTAGTGCAGAGAGGGGTACATACACTGCATTCTACATTCTACTCTGCATCTGGTGTATTCTCAAAGCACATTACTTTTCCCTTTGTTACAGCCTTATTCCAAAATTGATTTAATTCATTTTATTCCTCAGAATTCTACACATAACACCCCATAATGACAACGTGAAAAATGTTTTAGGCTAGAACTCCACTATAATTCACAAAACACAGCAAAACCATAGTGGTTTAGCATAACCCGTGTAGTACGCGCATTCTGCTGCTGCACGGTTTTCACAATGCAGGGGACTGTAAAATTTATTGAAAATAAAATAAATGGGGCGGGGGGGGGGGGGG
>CM070042.1:32688482-32702046 GCA_036250615.1 Ptychadena robeensis
CACGATGCTGATGTACATGTGATGTTGTAATGTGCATTTATCTTTAATAAAAAGGATTTGAAAAAAATAAAATAAAAAGGGCTCTGGTTAAAGTATTGTTTGTCACTACTCCTCTGGGAGTGAAACGGTCTTAACCAGTCTAACCCCCAGTGTGCCAAGCTAGTGATGCCACTGCGCTGATGTGTCTCATAGGACAAACTTGGTGTATCTCTCAAAATGGAAGACTTTCTGGTACATTTTTGTTTCTTGAGTCACCTACTGCTGAGGCAGTGACTTGGAGACCATTAATGGTAGCATATGGAAGAGAATGTCATTAGTGTTATTAGTGATAGCACAAATCAAACACAATATGAAGACAAAAGTCAGCAGCTGACTAGTAGATCAGTGCCAGATATAAGATGGCACCTTTTACACCATATTGACCATGGTAGCTTTCATATACAGTCAACACAGCTAGCCCAGTGACATTCCTATGCAAGAATGTAGGTATATAACTCTAGTTTTAAGTTTAACTTTAGAGTTGAGATCAGCTTTAAATAATTCTCTATGAGCACACATGTATATTACTCTTCAACTATGTTTTTATCAACTGCACTATGATGAAAATTTACCAGGATTTACCAGTGATCAAAATAGAGCATATGGACATACGTGTCAAGTATTCCATTTTGGCCAGGAAAGTTTTTTTTATGTGTCTTTCCTGACCAAATCCCAATTTCAATAAATCCAGAATGTTTTTATCTATTTTGAAATTTAAGTAACTTAGGAGAAAGGGGTGGTATTCTCCCTCCCCACTTGTGCAGATCATGTGTGGGAAGTTAACAGGGAGAGTAACCCCCCTCCCTCCTAAGTTAGCCAGCTACTTAAAATGAGGGAGGGGAGGTAACTTCCTGTATTTGGAACGCAGAAATGTCGCCCCAAATACCAGGAGTGGCTTCAGTGACATAGCTTCCGGTCATTTTTCCCAAAATTTGCCAAAAAAGGAAAAGTTGACAGGTATGCATCTGGATAATGTTGAAATCCCCTTGCTAAATGCATCCATTCTATATGTCATCTGTCTAAGTTGTACATAGTAATTATTTTTTCATAATTGTTTATGTAGCTATCCATGACCTTTCTTGTAAACTGTACCCAGCTGGTCCAAGAAGTGACTTTTTGAACCTTGTCTACAACACCCCATGAGGATGAAAAACTCTTTTTAAATATGTTGTAGAGACTTTAACCAGAAACATTATTAAATATTAAATGTTATCACAAAAAAGGTCATTGCAAAAGGTTGTTCAGCTGCAAACGGGACTCCAAGTGAGGTGAATACACACAGGAAGAAATTTGTTTAGGTCTTCTGCCCGTGGAAGGAAGTCTTAAAATAGCCATTCATGGGTCGATTGGTCATCAATCGATTCCCAATCCAATCATTATAGGCGATCGTGGAATCGGCAATTGATTGGATCGGGAATCAATTGAACACCACCTTGGGAATGAGATTTGTGGTCCATTTGGACATGAGCCGATCTCCAAAATGGCCGATTTCCCAAGATCCATCGACCAGAAAGGCTGCTGCATAGGGAGCTATGGGTCCACCAATGTACTTCGATTGCTAAACGATTGACCAAAAATGTCGGTTCAATGTCCGATCCGATTTTTAGTCAATTCCGATTTTGCTTGGTCCTTAACGATGGACCAAGCAAAATCGGAATTGACTAAAAATCGGATCGGACATTGATGACTTTCACAGTCTAGACTAAAATTGACCGCGTCATATAGGTAAGCCTAGGCATACTTTCTATCTGGTCTGAGTATACGGTCCATCTATTTATACTGCCAGTGCCTCTCTGGTGTGAAAAAAGCATTTTTCTTCTTGGCCTCTTCAGTCAGGGGTACCTGCCAGTAACCCTTGGTCAGATCTAGGGTTGTGATGTTACCTGCTGGTCTAAGCCTCTCTATTAGCTAATCCATTTAGAAACATTTCCAAAAAAAAATTGTGAAAATCATTGCAAAACCGGATGCTACCATCTGATTTTGGTACAGAAACAATTGGTCTGGACTACTCATTGTGTGACTCTTTAATAACATCCCATTTTAACATTTTACTAACCTCTTTTGACACTGCCTGATGCCTAGCCTCTGAAATCCAATAGGGTTTAAGGTGGATTTTAACCCTGAGGGACTAAAGAGAGGTTATGTTAACCTCTGGGGCGTCTCTATCCTTGCAATGGTTGGGTGTGTTGATTTCCAGGGTCTAATCAGATTAAGGGCTCATTTACAGAGGCAGTTTTGAACCGCCTAAGAGTCCTTGTATTGTGTTTCAGGATATCAAGTGGCATAGTCCAAAACTACCAATATGTACTGATGCCCCCAGCAGACTTAACCAATGATCCTACCAGGTCCATCGCAATGCACTCAAATGGTATCCTAATCACTGGCAATGGGAGAAATGGGCTGCGGTTGATGCTGTAACTTGACATGTGGGGCAGGACTCACAAAAGCTTCGTAAGCCACGGTCTTTGCTTTTTCCATATGCCAGGTGTCCTCCCAAGGAATAAGAATAATCCATATTAAGTACAGGTGGGGTATTGCTTACAGTCCCCATGCCCACAAACAACTACAAATTTGCTCTGGGTCAGGGCTTCCTCAGCAGACAGGTCAAGGCTAATAGCAGTACCACATCTGTTGCCCACTGAATATTTGACCAGGCTTGCTGCTCAGCAATTCTCTCAAAGGTATAGAGGAACACCTCCACCTCACCCTGTTCTGTAATTTTGGGGAGCAGGTGGATTTCTGTGATGGTCTGGGGTCCATCCAAGGCAGATGCAACACCCTCTGGAACCTGAGCTGCCATCTTCTGTACCCTCTTGGTCATTGCTTGTATGTCCTTTGCAGCAGCTTGGGCCAATGCAACCACTTGGGCTTCAGTTGTAGCTGATTTGGCTGCTAACAGTCGGTTTGTCTCCTGCTGTAGTGCCAGGATTTGCATGTGTGAGCCTGCAGCAGAGCCTTCACCAAATCCTCCATAGTGACAATTTAAAAATGTCCCTTTAAATGATGCCACTTGTGACAGACACAGCACCACACCACACCACACAAATCCAAAACAGTAGTTTTGAATAGTTGAGTAGTTTGAATTACAGAGCAAACATGGTATAACACTTTACTATTCATTATGTAACAACCCCTGTGTCTTTTCTAATGTAAATTACTATGCATCATATTTAGATAAAGATACATTAATTTTCAAGGGACATTTGCTCTGTGAGATTGTATTGCCTAATATTTTGTTTCCCAAAAACGATATGTACGGTCCTAATTTGATACTTTGTTTGTCCATTGCACCCTCACAACACTATATGCAAGTGAATACAAATTTCAAATAATATACAGGACCAAATCTTAAAAATAGGCTTATAATACACTTTGTCTTGTAGTCTACACTGACATACCCTTTCTGAGTGCAGCCCCTGGGTATTAATCACATTTACATTTTTTTCCATTGCCAGCTGACCTTGTAGCCAGTCTGGAATGAGAGTAATGTGAAACTTAGATTCAATGTAGTTCCCAACACAGATAAGAACTGTACAGCCTTCATACATTCACCTTTACTACTCAGCCTCTAATGTGACACAAGTAGTAACCCTTTGCAGCATGAAATTTTGTCTATGGTTCTTGTTATGAAACAAGCTTGTTTTTTTCCCATACCTGGGCCAAATCCAGAATCGGCTTTGTGCAGGTTCTTTGGAATGAGTTCAAGAATAAAAAAATGTGCAGAATGCACAGGGCAGTGTGGAAAAACCAAAGGAACTGCAGTGCCCTTATTACTTTCTGATTAATAATTCCAGTGTAATCAGATGTGTTGTTTAAGGTTGCTAAATAGGAGAGGTCTCAAACTCAGAGTGTGCCAAAGTCATTGATAAAATGTTTACAATTTTTGTTTACGTTTTCATAAAGAGACAAACTTAAGTTTTAATTAACCATGAATCTGGAACAAGCAAAGTGTAATGCTGGGGCATACACAGATAGATCGCCGTGCAACCAATGCCCAGCGTCATCATGTTGCACTCAAGCTTCATCGATATTGGAAATCGAACAAGGCTAAACATGTTGGAAACCTCTTGGCCGAGCTTTATTGTGCAGAATCGCTTGATCTCCCTTGAAAGAAGCCTGGATGGCTAAAATTTTGTAATAGATTTGTGCACAATCAGGCGTCGTGAACGTGCAAGGCACTCGATTGTGCTCAAATCTATAACAATATCAAGCCGTGTATGCCCAAACTCAAATGTCAAATAAAAGACACATCTGTCTTATTACTTTAAAGGCCAAATATAATCACACTGAGGTCCAGGTTTGGCCCCTGGGCTAGAGTTTGACACCCCTGATGTATCTGCTCTCCCCATCATAATGTTTAGGCTTTACTAAGAAATTAACCTTTACCTTTCATACCTTATCCTTACCAAATAATGCCAAGACCGGTTCCAACATCATCTCTACAGAACAGATATTTTCAATGGATGAATATTTCCAGAAGTGTACAAGATAATTGAAAGGAACGGCCTTACTTTACAATACAATGTTTTGTAACTCATGCAATATGATGTCTACAACACCCAAGTTAAAAGGGAAAGGTGGCC
This sequence comes from Ptychadena robeensis, assembly GCA_036250615.1. Lineage (NCBI taxonomy): Eukaryota > Metazoa > Chordata > Amphibia > Anura > Ptychadenidae > Ptychadena > Ptychadena robeensis. The sequence goes on from CM070042.1 coordinate 32,693,105, forward strand.
CATTTACATAAGTCATATGGGACAAATAGCTCTATAAAACTCTGCTGTGTACCAAAATATGCCATCCATGTTGTCTGCTGGGTTGGGCATTGATAATGCATTTTGAAAACTGAAACAGTTTACTGAATAAGTATTTTACAACAGACCCTTGTCTCCTTCTGTACCTATAGTTAATATAAAAAAGAAATATATATAGAATTAATGACTTTGTATTATAATTAGCTAGACTGGCGGCCAAGCTTTGCCTGGAACCTACAAAGGTTTCCAGCAAGGGTTAGGTGTTCTGACAATGTTAAGCAGGTACTTCTGCTGGCTATCAATTTATACAAAAACATAGGTTCTACATGCAAAAACAAGAGCAAGAGCAAAAAAAAATGGCAGAGATCCTGATACTTTTTTTGGGCTGTAGGAAACTAACATTGGAGTCAAGCAACCTAACAAAAAAGTTGGAAAAGATGGTTTTGCTTTGTGTTGGTTGGTATTGATTATCCATATCAGAAGTGGAGAAATGGATGGTTGAGGAGATACCAACCATGGAGACCTTGGTTGTTCAATCCATGACGAAATGTAAACATTTTGTAAGAATATACGGTAAAAGTATATAATATTATATACATAATGTAACATTATGCAACAAAACATACTAAATGGATTGATAAGGGGAATAATATCCAATTTTACAATTGTGGATCCAATATGAAAAACCTATAGAGTCTGGAGTTTTAGCTGTCTAAAAGCAGTATAGTAAAGTATATTTAGGAATTATACACTACAAGTAAGGAATCAGTAAAACCTGTTGAAGGAGTACTTGTGATCAGGGCTTTTTTTGGGGGGAACGCACCGGAACGGCGTTCCCCCACCTATTTTCTGCCTGGTCCGGCGGTCTGACCCGTGCCCCCTGCACAGCCAGAAAGGAGAGACTCATATCCCCCTTGGCCCCCCTCTCCTCCTCCTCGATGTTAGTGTGACAGCGCAGATTCTGTGTTCTCTGTCAGATACTGCTTCTTGTAGCTCCTCACGCAAATACGTCCTTACCAGCCAATCAAAACACCGGACAGGACACACCCTCCCCTCTCCTGCTCTGCTGTAGAAACTTAGCTGAATAAATCTGTGTGTAACTAATTTTGAACATTCATAGCAGATAAACCATTCATAGTATAATCATGAAACTTTCAGTGTCAGTAATGCTCCCCTATTACTACTTACACCCCGAGTTTCACCCCTCTAGTTACAACACTTACATATGTAAAATTTCAGCTAAAATACATGAGCATAAATCACTACTCTGCTGCATACATGCTTTCACTTATCCTATTTTGAACACATAGATCTTCGAACCCCTGCATGGTAGAACCTTTAACCCCTGAGACTACATCCATGCAAATTTTCAGGTCCCTGAGCACAATTCTTCCTACTAAAAAGCCACTATCATATATTGCTTGGATGTAGACTTATTTTTCAGATCGCCAATTTTTTTTCAGTTGTTATTGTTAAACGCATAAAATTTCTGTCACTGGGTTAACCACGGGGAAACAATAGCTATGAAAGGTTGCAGATAGTGATGTCAAATTGTAAATTACTAATCCAAAAAAGGGTGTTGGAGCATGTAGGGGGTGAAAGTCAGGGAGTAGGCATATGTAAAGCCCAAGCTTCATGTCCACTAACATCCCTGTGTTGAACACAGAGATTTTGTTGCAATGCTCAATGGCGATGGGACAATGAGGGGGGGGGGTTTCCACTTCCATCGGGACCCCCTCTGCTAAGCTTATTGCTTGGCGGGAGGTCCTGACGGAGCACATTGACTAACCTGCTCGGCGCACTGAGTCATTCAGCCGATGCAGGGCTAAACATAGTGGAGTACGTTGAACCTCTGCATCAGAAGATGTCTGAACACAGCATCCGCCCGAGAAGCTAAAGTCTATGTGCTTTATCGGGATCCCCCTACGCAATGAGCTTAGCGAAAGGAGTCCCGACGGATGTGGAAACCCCCCTTAACAGGGCTGTCTCCACACACATCCATCCAATAGCGTATTTGCAGTAAGACGGGCCTAGTAAAATCTGACTACTGAGGTATAAGATCTGGGGGTTCAAACATTACTGGGGGTTACATTTGACCCAAAGCCAGCTGGTGACCTGTGGGTGGAGACCGCAAATAGGAAGCTCAATTAAGAACAGGGAGGTCCATCTGCAGCAAAATCTACCATGCAGGAGGCTGACGCAGAGGACAGTGAGGAAGACCACCCTACATATGGGGTGAGTACCACACACCATTTCCTCGTACTTAACTTTTAAGTGAGCTCCTCAGATATGTGCACCCCTAGATAGGCATTCTCTGGAGGCCTCAGGGCGGGGGGAAAGGGAGGAAAGGGAGTGCTAGTGGTAGGGGGCGCTGAAAAATCACCTAGTATGGGGCCCCGAAATTTCTGATGGTGGCCCTGTCCTGAGATATCTTGCTACCCTTACAACTGCGCATGTGCAGATAACCCTAGTTTTGGGGCTTTTCAGGATTTTCCAATTGCAGGGTCAAGGTTTGGGGGGGGGGGAGGGTTAGGTTAGGGGATTGGGGAGGTTAGATTGATTTTAACCCCTCAAACCCCTAAACTTACCCCCCAATCCACAAAACTTACCCCTACATCAAGCACCACCCGCCCTAACCTTAACCCCACACACAACCATTCATAATTGTATCACTTAGATATTTATATTTAGGCCTAATTAAATAAATATTATAAGTGATACTAATCAAAGAGACGTTAGGGAGACATTTGGGGAGCCAAAAGAGCCGTCGGGGGGGGGCATGATGAGTTCCACCACCTTTTCTCTGAGAAAAAAAGCCCTGCTTGTGATAATGTACATTATGCCAGCAAGTGCATGTTAAGTTTTGATTTTACAAAGGGAATACATACTTAAACAAGTACAAAAACACTGATTTGAAAGTTACTTTAATGCAGGATTGAGAAAGGATCTTTTAGATCTTTCCAATAAGCCCATGCTTCAGAGCCAAGAACATTTATAAACACCCCAAAAATTAGTCACACAAGAAATTAGCTCTTGACTACTTAGAATAGACATTCTAATATTTCCTCAACCCTAACATAATCCCCCTAAAGGAAATGTGAACTTTTGGTCCACTCCTCCTTTTTGCCCCTTTCTTCTACTCACATGCATATATACTTTGTAATGGGGCCAAAGCCTCCAGTGTTTGCTTATATCCCTTATATAGTAGAGATCAAACTCAGAGAATTAGCAAAAGAAGCCAATCAGTACTTCTGGGGTGCAGTAAAGTAGGATAATAGTAAAGTAAGCTCATCAGCATATTGCCTAGCCTTTCATGGACCAGAAAGGATACAATATTTAAGTCTTAAGGTAAGATATAAACACTCATTTATGCTCGCCTGATCTTTAATAATATTAAAATATCAACTATCAGTCTAAAATTGATCGAAACATCAATGGAAATACCATCATAGCAATATATTCAGATACTTGAACGATCTACTGAAACTTTCCAACATGACCGATCACAGCTTGATTGATGTTATTTTCTATTTCGATAACTTTTCTTTGATCGATTCCGCTAAAAAATCCTTGTTTTTCTAAAGTCAATCGAACATTAAATCTAAACATGTAAGGCCACCTTTAGCTACTCTATGCCTATACTTTTCCACTTGTTGAAGCAAATTACATTCTCTCCCCTGTGGTTCACTCTTTGACTAATGAAGTTTGAGCCTTGAAACTTTCTTGTCCACATTAAAGCAATATTATAGCAATATTATAATAAATTAATCTTGTCACATAGCTCACTGACAATGCTCCATTATCACAGAATGGCCATGAATGTCTGTACCAGCCACTAGCCTCTATTTTAACCAACTCAGGAGGTACATACTAATAATTTTTACCTTACCGTAATTAAAGCCAATTTGCCACCATGGAGGTGGAGCATGGTATGTAAATGCATAGACTGAATAACCACCTGTGAACTTCACATTTCTGTTTTAAACATATTAAATGTTTACCTTTTAGCAGATTTTTACTATTCTAAGTTCCTACAGAGCATCATATGTAATTACCTACTTCACTAGTTTTGCCTCTTGTTACACCAATGTCAATTCATGCTAATTCTTGGGCTACATTTGACTGCCCTTCCACAGGGATTAAAAAAAAAAACACTAAATGTCAGTTTGACTTTTAAAACTAGCTTACATTTAACACTGCAGAATAAGGTCCTTCCTATTCTGAATATCCATAGTGTACTGCTTCTGTGATGGGAATATTTTCAATAAAGATAATTTACAGGAGTGATGCTATTGTGGATAGTCAGTATGGAAACCGTCACTCACAGGGTTACATTGGCACAGGCTAGATGGGCTGTTGCACTCTGAAAAGGCACTGTCAAAGAACCTGGATCAAGGATGTGTGGTAGGTGAGAAAATATTGCTTTAAAATGTCAGAAAAACTGAAAAGCCAGTGCAATGGGTACAGGGGGTCAGAGATATTGATTGTAATAATAAACTTTTTCCCTGTAGGTGGGCTTTAGACTGACAGCCATTGCTGTAACTGATCTGCATGTCTTCACAAATGCATAGTTAATACTGTACAAATACTGTATATTTTGAGTAGTTTCAAGAATGCATCGAAATGTATGCAGATATGGTCAATTTGTAAAATAAATATATTTTAAATGGCATACTTTTCACATATTCTATATTTTCTTCTGGTATATATCTGGTATATACTGTGTGAAATTTATTGCCAGTATAGTTTGAGGCTGATACATAACACATGCCCTCCATTTAGTACTTAATTAAAGACCTCACACAATTAATACACAGATCTCAGGGTCATTCCTGCTACGTGTCCCACTGTGTAATCCGTAAACTTTCTCCTGTCACAGCAGGATTGTTTCCAAATTATGTGATGCAAGATTGCATATTTCCTGAACAATACACAGTGTACGCTTGGCCAACAACAGTAGGTGAGAGCAAACAGCATATTTTAAAGAGCACATAAGACACAGTTTTATCAAGCACTTAAGATAAACAGAAGACAAAGAACTCCAACAAAATACAAAAGTTAGTAAGAAAAATGTTGAGGAAAGGTTGTTGACCTAAATGACCTATTTTGGCTCTAACATAGGAAAGAATGCTTTTCTTCAACAAGCTTCTGACTTAAAACCTGCAGTTAAATATGCTAAATGTTTCCCCCAACTCCCACCCCATGTAATGCATTTTACAGGCATTTTAGCTTTTCTTATATTTGAAGCAAAACCTTCTGCATTTTTCGTACAGTAAAACACACCCCAAAAAATTTTGATCCCACCTGAGCTTAGCCGTGATGGGGAGCCATGTATGTGAGCAGGGTGAAGCAGCAGTCCATGGACAGATCATTCGTCTGGATATGTATACAAGTATATGGGAGATGCTTGCATTGCGCCTGCAAAAGTGCTTACTGCTGGGTGTTTTCTGTAATGACCTGCATTCGGCTTTACCAGAAACACAAGCACAGGGCTAGTGTGAAAGGTACACTGCAGCGATTCTGCATCGCTGCAGGCTCACGGATCCCTTCCGATCCCGAAGGGGCGGGGGTGGGCGCCAACATAGACCTCCATGTTAATGGAGGGGGCGTCGCTTTTCCCCATATCGCTGGTGTCAATTACCAAATTACGTGACACCAAAAATGGTGCGAAAAGCTTGTAATGCCGGGGTGGTTAACATACTTATCTTCTTCCTTTTCTTCTTATCTTTGCTATGTTGCCCTGACAAGCACCATGCAGCCTATCCGGTAAATCCCCTTTCCAGTGAAAACCAAAGGACCATTCATTCTCATGGTAAACTGTACTCTGGAGTTTCATGACAGCTTACCTATATGGAACTCATGCACATTGTGAAGAAGACCTGTTTTATTGCTGCTCGCACTCTTGTTAAAAAGATGTCCAATAAATGGTGTATACTATTGACTCTGCTAACCTATTCCAACAAATTATAATTCTTATTGCTAGCTTTAATTAGTTTAATCAATGATACCTCCAAATAACTTACAAGGTACATTGAAAAGTCAACTCAAAAGACTTCCACCGAAAGCATTTATGAAGTCAGGTGGGAAACTGACATGGTATGCTTGGACTTTTAGTTCAATAGTAGCAGGAGGACTAGCGTTAGATTATCTACAGCCAGTGCCTATCTACCTTAACTCTGTTGACATGCATTTTCATTAGTTTTTATGTTAACAGCCCCACTGGATATAATGTGCACTTTTTGAACAAGCGTAACATGTATAGCTCAACACAGAAAAAAACGTATTTGTGGGAACCAGACCTAAAACCTTAATTTGTATTAGCCATGGTATAGCTAGCCATAGTTAGTCTTGGTGTATATTTATCTATATTTATGCACATTAGACAACGTATATTAAACATATGAATTTCACATTATATCCAATGGACCTGTTCACATGAAAACGCATGTCAAAGGATGAAAAGCAGCTAAGTGTCAACAAGGCATCAGTCATGTTAAGAAGACATAGTTTCTTAAGAAAATTGGGTGACTACAAAGCATCACCCATGTCATTTAAGGAACCTAAATTAGTATGACTGCTGAGCTCCTTAGTCAAAGCAGTCACAAAACAGAGCATACAATAACTTGCTGGGGATTTAACCCTTATTTATTCTATCCCAAAGTATGACCTTTACAGCTTGAATGTTGCTATTGTTGTTTGTCATGCTATATAATATAGACCCCTGGGACTAGAATGGTTGCCCATCATGGTCACCCATTGGTACCATTTTCTGGAATTTGCACATTGGAAGTAAAGCGTATGGAATTATTGTAAGTAAGCTGTTTGTGTTTGTTTTTATAAACACCTAAGAAGCTTAAAATCAATGCCAGAGACTGATGAAGAAAGTTAAGCGGAGGAGTAACATGGAAACTTAGCTGTGTACTCACCATCTCCACTGCTCGGGGGTCCATCTGGCTGGGGGGGACTGACACTGAGAACTGGATCTTCTTTCTGCTTTTGGTCTCCATCGGTGGGCTAGTCTGGGAAAGGTTAGAATGCATTCCTTGTGGAGTTCCAGAGCTCATGCTGACTTGTTTGGGATTTTCACCAGTCTTCTGCTCAATCAGTCCTTCTGTCCCTCTCAGCTCACCTGCCGACCCTTTCTCTGACTTTCTCTGCTCCTCTTAAATAGCACCGTCTTTGGGTCTCCCCTGCTCACTCTATCCCTCTCTGCTTTCTTAGTCCTTTTGACCACCCTTCTGGTCACTCTGTCCCTCTCTGTCCTTATGCCCCCCTCACCGTGTCCCTCTTTATTAACTCTGTCCTACTATCTTCTCTCCTTACTTTGTCCTTCTGTCCTTCTGTCGCTCCTTCTGTTTCTCTCTGTCCTGTTTCTACCTCTGAGCTGTTTACCTTTTGCTGTGCTCCTCTCTCCCTCCTCCTCAATATTCACCCTTCCAGCCTCCACTCTGATATTCTATATGTAGGTCTTTCCTCTGTTTTCTTTTCCTATTTTATGACTTTGGTACCTCCCTCTGCCCTCTTCTTGTTTGTCTCATGTCACCCTCTCTTATAAACAGACTCTTCCCTGTTAGTAACTCAGTACATGAGGATATCCTTGTGCAGCTGCCAGGCTGGAGTCTACCTCTGCTGTGGAATGCCTCTCCTCCAGTGCACAAAGCTTGTGTTTCTTTCCTTCATGCTTTTCTGTACAGTTCTATATGTTGCTTGTGTTTCCCATTCTTTCTATTGGTTGGTTATCACTTTCCAAAGCATTGTGGCTGTTACATTACATTAAAGCACTGACTTTAAATAAAGTCCACTTTTTAACTTTGCTGAAAGCACCTTCTAGTTTATTGTGATGGGTTCCCTTGGCTGAGTTGCGAAGCATCAACTTGCTGCAAAACCCTTCTTACTGTGATGCTGTATATTATCTACAGGTCTGACCTTTGCTTAAAAAAGTATTTTCCAGGACAGTGGAATGGAACTCGAACAAATATCACCATTCACCGGTCATAATTTCCATGTCAATAATATTTCTGAGGAAACTTTTAAAGTACCCAAATAATGTTAAAAAATGTGAATTAAAAAAAATATATAAAATGATGTACACTTGCATTGCTGTCATGTGTTTCTTTGCGCTTATATGTTGCCACTGCTGCATGCGCATCCCCAAATCATTGATACATATCTATATGTGCAAGCAAGTATCTCGCACAAGCTCTTAGGAAAGGAGTGTGCAGTCTCCAAACCAGAAGTTTGGGGGAGCATCGACACAGGAAGGCAGAGGGAGAAACATAGAATAAATGTAATAAGCTGTTGTTTTTGCTCTTATCTATAAATATTGTCGGTTGAAAAAGGTATTTTTTACATGATACCCAACTATTTTAAATGCATCAATCCTAAATAACATGCCTTTTTGTGTTGTGTTAATTGACTGAAAAAGGTTTGACATATCAGCATAAGACTAGTAAAGGGGAAATCTAAACCTCTTTATGTCCCCTGCTGTCTCTCTGGAAATTGAGCATGCATTATTAATTTCCTCTAAGCAGGGAATGTGTGCAGTGTTAATGAGTTGAAAATTAAGGGGGGACATTTTCTACTGACTTCGGAACCACGGAAGAGAACCCTGAGTTAAGAAGGTTACACAGAGCATTTGGTGCTGGTAATCCTATGAATTTACACTGGCAGATCAACCTGTTTAAGTTTTTCGTTTTTTTTTTGTTATTGGTGGCAGTGATATTTAAAGGGCTTTCAACCTTTAACATAAAGGGTTCTTCCTACCTTGCTCCCAGTAGGATATTGCCCCTGAAATGTAACAGTAAATTGGATATCCTGCTGATGTTTATATGTTAAAAGAGTTTCTTATCTACAAAGCCAAACTTCAGCAATTCAATGCTGAACTTACTGCTGCCAAACAAACCTACTTCTCCTCACTCATATCC
>CM070042.1:32703793-32723644 GCA_036250615.1 Ptychadena robeensis
ACAGCGCTGCGTAATATGCTGGCGCTATATAAATAAATGATGATAATAATAATAATATTTCCCATATTCACCCAGAACCTTAACCTTTGGATTTAACCTTGAACATTAAAGGTCATAGTAATTTGGAAATGTCAGGGTCAATTGACAAGGGCTCTTCTGAGCTTCACTTGCAAAGTACTGCAAATCTCTCAGTAACATTACACACAAACCAATGCCCCTTTGTTGGTTAGCTATGAGGCGTATTTCATGTTTTTTGGCACTGTGCCAGCACTAAAAAGCAACCTCTAATACCCCTTCATATTCACTTCTTGAAGACTTCCATCAGCCTCAATCATTCTGAAAACTGACATCCTCCAAACTACCTGTTTATTCCTGGCTGAATATCACTTTTGGTGGTACCATGAAAAAATAAGGTAGCTTTTGGAGTGCATAAAACTTCTGACCCTTTATACATATCGTGTGTGATTATCTCATGTACATGCTATATCTGGTTCACTTTATTTTACTGGCTTCTCTGGAAGATCCCTTACCTTTGGTTACCTCAGTCTATAAAATGTTAAACTTTTTTTTTTACACTATTACTATATTTTTGGGTGGCTTGGGATCATTGGGGGGGGGGGGGGGGGGGGGGGGGGGGGGGGGGGGGGGGGGGGTGATGCATGTGGGGAAAACAGCAGGTAATGGGTAGGTTATCCTTTCAGTTGACTGATATCCAGGGTGTTCACAGGACTTCAGGTAGATCCATATACTAAGATCTCATGCAAGAGCTGCTTAGCCAACGAAGATGCTGTACTGAAGAAAGAGCTCTTTCTTCATATATATGTATTCAGTGGAGAGTGGAGTAAAGCAAACAAGGGTGTGGAAGAAACAAACTACCCCTTTCAAGGAAATTACATCTGAAGTTAACCTCTGTATGACTCTGCAAAAAAAAAAAAAAACAACTACCCTTGATTAACATTTTGAGTTTAACAAAATCTGGACCTTCTGGGTCACTCTATTTGTCTCCAGACTTCTTTAGATCTCTCCTATATGTTTAATAATTTCCTGGCTAAAAATTTCTGCTGGACATTTCTCCTTCCACTCCTTTGCAGAGAATCTTCCGGTATTTTGAAAAGAAATGTAAAAAAAATTGTGAGCACATACTAAAACAAAAAGTATCTGTTTGTTCTAGGCCTCCTGTATGTTCATAATGAATCTGAATACCAAGGCGGATAACCCCCAGCAAGTTTCAGGGACAGCATTAAGCATCAATGATTGCCCGCACATCACTCCAGTGATCAAATGCAATAGAGACCCATAGCCATGTAAACATATGTCACTTATCTTAATCTTGGAGCTGTATCTTCAAGTGGCATGTGTATCTCCAGATGCAGGAATTCTGAGCACGTCCTCTAAAATATTCAAAGAAGAAAAGCTCTGCACTCCAGAAAAAGTCTAATCTCCACTTTATTAATAATCCATATACCGAAAAGCACACACGATACTCTGAGGGGGGTCCATATGGGGGTGACAAAGATGAATGTATCGTGTGTGCTTTTCGTTATATGGATCAATAAAGTGGAGATTGGACTTTTTACGGAGTGCCGAGCTTTTCTTCTTTGAATATTAGTATTTTGTAACTTAACTTGAATAAGACTCCCAATTCCTGTATCCATCAGAAATATACTGGCAAAAATGGCTTGGAGTGAACCATGCATACTATTGCTTTGATGTACAGTATGTTAAGGTAGCCATGTAGAGATATTTAAACATGTAAAGCACTGTAAAATTTATAGCTCTGATAAATACACTTCCTCTTTCTTGTCTGATAGAAACAGAAAAATTATCTCATAAGAGACATATATACGTAAGCAGGTAAAATGTAGGCTCACACCTAGATACTGTACATAATCGAATACATGTTTAAATGGATGTTGTCGTGCTTGTTATTTTATTTTTACCACAAACAGCAAAGTTCACAAGATTTTCTTAAAAGCAAAGTTTTTTCGTCACAGAATGAGAAAGGAATAATATTCTTTATAATGTCAAAAAAGTGTACACAAAGAAGGGAGAAAAGTACACAGGGTACATCAGTGGGCGATATGCAGTAATGGTTTTAGGCAGTGCTCTCCGATAGAGATGCTTTCCTGGGGATCCTGACAGAGTCCATAAGTCTCACCAGCACCAACCCAGAAATGTTGGAGTGCTCTCCGGCAGTGACCAGAGATACTTTCCCTTTCCATATGTGTTACTGGGCAGTGTGTAGGGCACAGTATTAAGCAGGTAAAGGTCTAAACAGTAGACAGTATGCGGAGGAGGATTGGGTAGATGGTATAGCATATGCAGGAGATAATAGTGAAGTGTATGGGAGCAGGGGAAGAAATAAAACAGGGTAGGATGGTGGGTAACTGGTAAGAAATTATAGATGCCTGGCTAACCTAACTGTTACTGAACTCACATGTCCACCAACAAGTCTTGCTCAGAATCTTCTTAGAGTGGTTAGAGAAGGAGAAGCGATGGACTTGCTCAGGCGTCGTCTGGGTCACTAACTTTCATGTATCAGCTGGAGCAGTTGGCAGACAGGCTTATGCTTCCACTATTTCACAAACCAATGGGGGATGATTGTATAATATATATTGGTGCACATAACCTCATAATAGGGGCACATAACCTTTTAATCAAAGGTTATGTGCCCCATAGATATCATCAAAGGCTTTGATGATATCTGTGCGGCACATAACCTTTGAAGATATATATGACAAACAATGTGCAGAACCACACTACAGTGTTCCCTAATGCTTGAAGTATAATTTAAAACAAGTTTTTTTAATTTAAAAATTTAAGACAATGTCTTCTAGCATTTTTCATAAAAAATGCTTCTATAAGTCAGTGTACATTGAGAATGTTATGTGCGATCCTTTAGTGATATAGAGGGCCATACCTGTGGCCCTCCTTATCAACTCAGTTTCCCACCACTGCGTCAAAATATAGCCACTTACTACTGAAACAATACGCAGTATTATAAGTACTGGGTCTCCTCGAGGACAAGTCATAATGAATGATCCTGTGCCACATCCCATACATTTAATATCTACACAAAACCCTTTGGGAGAAAAAGTTCCCAAATGTCTGATCCCTAGAGTGGACCTAATCATATGAAGGTGGATCTAACGTAATTTATGTTTTTTTTAAGATTCATTCATATAGTAAAGAGGGGATGACCACAAAACACAAGGGGGCATTAGCCCCTAAAAAAACTATTTGCATGCTTGTTGATTTGAAGTTTTAGAATTTCATTGATCATTTCTATAAATTATAGCATGTCCATTTTAATAGTATGTTTTAATTTGAATTTCATTTGAGTATATTATAGTTGAGTATATTTTTTTATCAACTTTTAATAAACAAATTTGCATCCACATACAGCCAAAATATTTAATGAAAAAAGTTGTACAGTACAAAAGTGCACAATGTTAGGACATAATAAAGCAATTCAAACAATTAACCTCCTGGGCGCTATGCCCGAACTCAGCGATCAAACTGCGCCCGTGCCGGGATCGGGCACAAACAGTGCCTCTCCTTGTGCCTGCGGCTCTGTAGAAGAGCCGCAGACACACTGAGCCCTTCCGGCCGGGGGCGGGGGGGGCAGCGCCATGTTAATGGAGGGGGCGCCGCTCTCCTCCCCACACACCGCCGGCGTCTATTTGACACCGGCGGTGTGTAGAGGGCTGGGCAGAGAGTCGGCAATCACAGCGGAGTACAGTGTACTCCGCCGTGATTGTGGGGGAAACGGCTTTTCATGCCAAAAAAAATGGCGCGAAAAGCTTGTAACGCCCAGAGGGTTAAGTCATTTACATACCATTATACAATGTAGTCCATTATTGATTCGACTATCAAGGAAGGGGTGGGTAACCTGGTCAAAAACGCAGTTGAATACTCAGTGCTGTTTCCCAGCAGTCCCAAACCTTGAGGTATTTTGCACTGGCACCCCTGTGAGTGTAGCCACTCCTGAAGCTTGGAGCTCGTCGGACGAGTCCAATGTACCAGAATAAGTCTACCGGCCTGGAACAGCCATAGCCATAGCGACATGTAAATCCTCTCTCACTGAGGAAATAACACCCAATACACATATCAGGGGATCCGGAGGTACAGTGAGATGCATAACATCGGAGATAAATTTAAAAACATTGCCCCAGTATCTTTGCAATTTTGGGCACCACCATAGCAGGTGTAAAAAATTTCCATGATCACTTGCACATTTGTGACATATAGGATCAGGTAGGTAACCCATAGTAAACAAAAATTTTGGGGTATAATGTACACATAGCACAATGTATAACTGTGAGAGGCGATGTGCTACATTGATGGATACCTGTGGCACATGATCCAAAACCTTAATTTGAGTATATTTAATACTATGTTCTTTCCTTCAGAAATATAAATATAACTCTTGAAAAAAGCATTGGTCATGACAATATATGGTGGTAGATGGCCACAGGTTTTTTTCTCTGAGATATTTCCTGTACTCTCCAGTTTACTGTCTGTCACCATGTCCAGGGATATCTACAATTCATTTTACATACATATTTTCACACTTTTTTTTCTTTCTCTCTTGTATTTTTATCTGCATACAGTGGCGGTTTTGCATATGGGCAGTATGGGCGATTGCCGTGGGCGGCATAGTGCAAGGGGGCGGCATCTTTGCCTGCCCATCTCCTCCGCACGGCGAAATGTTAGGCTCAGTGTCAGTGGAGAGGTGAGATAATGAGCCGCTGGAGCAGCATTACGCCTGCATCCCCCCCCAATGATGGGTCCATTTAAAGCAGATGTAAACTCAATATGTAAAAATTACATATGTAAAGTTTGACTTACCTCTGGGCTGGTATGATGGTGGCTTAGGGCTCCAGGATCCTAAAAAAAATATACTTACCTGCTGTTCAGTGGTATTGTATGAGTGATTCCATATTTAATCGCCAGTCTTCAGAGGGTTATCTCTGGGTGCAATATTACGGGTGGCCACTGGGGACGTTCAATGGTTTTCTATGGGAATTTTTGTCAATAAACTTTGAATGGAGAGCTGAGATCATAGAATTAACCAGTAAACACTGCGCTCAGAGATGTTGGCGGCAGCACCTCTGACCAGGAAGTGAGGGGATGCTCCGAGGGATCTTTTAAATTTACTCATTGAAGGAAAGTTTTTTTGTTTTTGGTTTTTTTATGCTTTCCTATAATCGGCACTTCTAGTGCCATTCATTTAATAATGTACTTCTGGTGGTAGGTTCGCTTTAAGGCTGAGACTGAGCCATGCAGGACAGCTTGTTTGTAGTGCAGCATCTGCTGGCAGCCGCTGGTACTATATGCTCATCTTAGAGACAACGGAACTGAATAACCCATTTCCAAACCTTGCAGAGCATATTACAGCATCAACTTAATCATTTTACAAATGTCAAGTGGTTCTCTATGTATTTCATGATGTTTAAGTAAAATGAATGCTCATCTAATATTTCTGTGTGTTGCATAATCTTAGAGGGCCTTTCACACTAGGGGCGGCAAAAGCTAAGATTGCGGATCCCCTGATACTGCTGTATTACTCCACTAGTCTTAACTAGTGGCAAGCTCTTGAGTCAGGTGTTTTGATGCTTTAGAAATCATTAAAGTGTTTTAATACATCCATTGGAAATGGCTTGAACGTGTCCTTAACACAATTTTGGATTGGAAGGGTAGGAACTGTACCCAAGGGGTGGCCAACCCCTATGGATTTTAAAGGTGAGTACCAGGTATACAAGTAGTTCCAGTCAAGAGATAACGTTTATACTTTATTTGTCACAACATAATACACAGAAAATTGAAAATAGCGAGCAATGTCACCATACAAATTTTACAGTCTGTGGGGTTGCCTCAATGGGAGGTATGAACCCTTACAATAAAAACATAACATTACATTACTGGTTACTTCTGATGCCCTGATGGTTCCAAACAGTTAGTATAGCACCATATTCGTACTCCAAACTCATCCTACGCGTTTCGTCCTTTTATGGACTTCTTCAGGGATATTTCTTGGAGATTTACCTATAAGTCATCAAAGTGTTCACCACCATGTTTAGCATCAGTCTTTCATTATACATAATTTTGAGTTGATAACCTTATATCTAGTTTTAATCACCGCTTGAGTTATTATACCTTACCCATTTATTGCACCCCATAAATTTCATGTCTAATATTCATCTAATATGGTGAGTTGTCCCTCCATTTCCCAATCTCCATCTTAACAATCTCTATTTGTCTATGCATTGTTTTCATCATCGTTACGTTATCTCAACAAACCATCCATATATTTAAACTATACAGGTGGTTAATCTCTCAAGCAATAATAAATAAAAAATATCATGGCTTACCGACAGTGTTTGTGAATCATGTGCTGAGGATGGTCTTCCATGGGCCCCTGCCGCCTGGATCTCCCACCGCCTATCCGGGAAGGTCCTTAGGGATTTTACACCTTATGCGAGGCCTGACGGGCCAAGCGCTATCGTATAGGGGGGAAGGATGTTTATCTCATTTGTTTATAAAGGTATTTAAGAGACAGCCCATGTGCTCAATTCTTCCACTGAAGATTATATAGTAGTTTGTGGAGGTATCTCCCAAAGTTAGTGGAGTGATCCTTATCAATAAGTGTCCTTAACACAGTTGATGTGTTTTCGACGTGTTTGTGCATTTTTTTCTACTCTTGTTCTGGCCCTCTTGTCAAAATTTAGACCATTGTGATCCTCGAGTCAAAAAGTTTGCACACCCCTGCATTATACAGACATGAAACATCTCTGTTCCTGCAGCCTCAGCTACCTATGCAGGGAACAGAGATGTTTCTTTGGGCATGGGGGTAATATGTATGGAGAGGTGCTGCTTGATTGAGTTGTGATCCTGTAGTGAAGTGAAATTCACTTAAAATGTATAATAGATAGGTCTGGCCATGAAATGGTTAAATGTCCTGGATTGACCACATCTTGGGTGAGAGCTGCGGCTACCTCCTTCCACTCTCAGCAGGCAGGTTAGGCACTTGTTTGGAACTGTAGCATCCTAAGTCTATGCCCCATCCCATTTGGGTGATGGTGAATGTTTGTAAATAACCTTCCTGCTAGTAAATATGGTAAATATCCCCTAACCAGTTAAGTGGACAATCGTTTATTGGGAGTGGATGGTGATCGAGTGGTGTGTGAAGCCATATAGACGGGGGTACATTGAGCATCAAAAGAAACCTGGCTGTGGTAGTGCATCCACTCACACAGCCCGACACTACAATCCCAGCTCTGTATAATACATTAAATACTGTATTTTTTGGACCATAAGACGCACTTTTTCACCCTTGGCTTTCCGCCAGCTCTCCCGGCACGGAGATTAGCCGGGGAGCTGTCAGATGTGAGATGCCGGCGATGTCTCTCTCTCCTGTCAGTGGGAACTGCAATCACTCTGCAGCTCCCACCGACACAGAAACAGCTGATGGGCAGAGGAGAGACTGAGAGGAGAGGGAGAAGCTGTTGGCCCCCCCTTCCTCCTGCCAATCAGTGTGGAGTATGATGCTGTGGTGAGAGTGTACTGCTGCTAGTGACACCTGCTGGCTGAATTGAATATTGCATTAATTGAATTCATTGCAATAACCCAATCAATGTGAAAACTTATTAAACCGTTTTTTTCTGGTTTTCCTGCACTAAAAACTGGGTGCGTTTTATGGTCCAGTGCGTCTTATAGTCCGAAAAATACGGTAAATAATGAGTAATTTTTATGTTAACCTTGTGCGTTATGGGGGGGGGGGCACCAAAGGGGTGCTCACCCAGGGACCAAACAGGCTAGGACCGCCCCTGTCTGGATCTATGTAAATAAAGATTGTATTATTATTATTATTATCATTATTTGGCTTTAATGCCCACAATCTATTGCTATACTAAAGTATTGGGATGTGGTACCTTGACTGATTAGGTTAGAGCATTTTATTGGGATAAAATATTTGAGAATGATGATGATTTTTGAAGGAATGTAAATCTGTTATCATAAACACTCAGGAGAAGTCAGAAAAGTATACGGTATATAATTTTCAGGAAACATGATGGGTGGTGGGATGCTTTGAATGGTTAGCAGACAGGTGGCTTGTTCTCAAGGTACTTGGATTAGAACTTGGTATTAAGGATATTAATGGACAGCTGCAGACAGAAAGTGTAAGGAAAAGTATGAATAGTTATGAATATTGAACAAAAAAATTATTTTGAAGTAGCAATTTTACATTTGCACAGGGAAAATTTGAAATTTTTCGATCATCTCTAACATAGAATATTAGACATTATAATTCAGGTTGTAGGAAAGACCAGGGTATAATGCAACTGTCAAGGAAACATCTGCAAGGAAAGAAATCCAACAAAATCTTAATGCAGCCATCATTTCATCTTGAAACATGATTCAAATACAGAGTTTTTAAAAGTCCAAATGTGAGAAATGTGGACTGTCCAACCAGAAGGGTCCATTTCTAAGCAAAAAGTACAGTATTTTTTGGACTATATGGACGCACCTGACCGCACTATGGACGCACCTGACCATAGGATGCACCCAGTTTTTAGAGCAGGAAATCCGAAAAAAATATCTTTCATGTGTTTAAATGAAGTAGTGAAAAAATCTCATGCAGTACCCCTTTTCATCCACATAAAAAATGTCACTAGAGAGCACACTTCGGCATCTCTTCTTCCTCACACAGAGGGAAGGGGGCCCCCCTCCACGGGGTAATCAGCACACCGATCTCCCTGTCTCCTCTCTGCTGCGTGTGTGAGGAAGCTGCCAGCGAGTGCAGCTCTCCCCACACACACTCTGCATTGGCTATATTTGCGGGGCTCTGCAAATATAGCCAATACAGTTCAGCTCTCCCTCTGTACACAGCTGATCTTCTATCTGCCGGAAGATCTGGCAGAGAGCTAAATTTCGATCACCGGCGGCCAAATGGGTCGTCGCACATTTGGACCATAAGTTCACTATTATAAATTGGATATGATCTGCTCCTCTTGGAAGACCAACACCGCATGTGTGTGCTTGTGCAGTGTCTGTGCAGTTCATGGATGCATGGATAGGGGTTGCATATTAAACCAATAAGATCTAGATTCATATTAAATCAACAGCTCAATAACATTCATTTAAAAAAAGCAGTTTCCAGTGAATTAAGAGCTCCTTTTGAGGTTGCCAGCTTGTATGTATAGGGCAGGGGTCCTCAAACTTTATATACAAGGGGCCAGTACATGGTCCCTGAGATCAGTTCAGTTTCTTGCACTATGCAGGCACATAGGGCTCCTTCAACCACTAGGGGCCCCAAGCTCCACTACTTACTCCCTCCCTCCCATAGCTGTCAGCCTTCCCAATGCTACTCAGTTCACAGGAGACTGTCAACAGCTCCTTGGCTGGAGAAACAATATTGCAGTCTCAATCTCAAATAAGGGGTTTGACCGGCATCCCAAAATACACAGTACAAGAAAAGGGGCTGCAGGTAAGGTAAATATTCCAAAACCTGCAGTCCAATGTCCTCTCTAAAAACAAAGGCTGGGGGACTTTAAAGGTCAAAGGTAACTATAAAGTGTGACACATAATTAAAAATGTATAAGTGGAAAATGTAAAACAGATACAACATTTAATAGTCCATTAGTAGTACATACACATCTTGTTGTATTCCATCACGGTAGATTGTTTTGACACAGAGCTGCTGTATTGAATCACTATAAGCAATGTCTTCACCAATGGTTCGGAACTGAAGCCCACATAGGCTGAAACAACCCAACATACGTTTTGTTTCGATTTTTTAACTCCTCAGGAGGTGGGTACTCAGGGGGCCTGATTGAATAAGCAGAGATGAAGAACTGTCATAGCCCAAAAGAGGTACAGCATAGGTGGGGGTAGTCAGGTAGCGAGACCATGTTCAAAACTGGGAGGTTAGAAATGGGGAGCCCTCACTGCATAGGACCGGCTCAATCTCACTAGGTGCAACCATATAGTATGGTACGTCCTTAGTTCAAGTAAGTATATATAGTATTAGGTTGTTAAGAGGGTTTAAGCAAGTGCCTTAAAGTAGAATAGGTAGTTGTACAGTTTCCCAAGGTAACGGTCAGGTCTCCCAAACGAGGCAGCCGACCAGGAAACACTTACTTCACTTTGGGAGACCGGACCGTTCCTTGGGAAACTTACAACTACCTATTCTACTTAAGGCACTTGCTAAACCCCTTGTGTGGTGTAGGAAGAATGTGTTACTTGGGTAGATAACTAAAGCAAAAGAAGGAAAAAGACCATGACCTCATCCCCGTGCAGTTGCTGGTACAAAATAGATAAATTTCTTGAAGCTATGTACACCACTTACCACCATTGTAAAACCTGCCGACTCGACTCCTCTGACATCACAGTGGCCACTTTTCGGTGAAGTGAATTTATTTATTTGAACCCCTCACTGATTTTAAGTTTGTCCAATGACAAAGAAATGAAAAGTCTCAGAACTGTATCATTTCAATGGTAGTTTATTTATGTAACAGTGGCAGATATCACCATCAAAAGGCAAAATCGAAAAATATACTTTTAAATAAAGATACACTATGCATTGTCATTGAGTGAAAAATAATCTTTGACCCATCCACCATTAAGAGTTTCGGTCTCCCACAGAGTGGTTATACAACTACTACTCAATTAGTCAACCCTCATTAACGGACAACCTGTCTTACCTAAGTCACGCTGTATAAAAGACACCTGTCCACAGAATTCAATCAATCAAGCAGACGCTAAACTCTCCAACATGGGAAAGACCAAAGAGCTTCCAAGGATCGCATTAAGCAAAATTGTAGACCTGCACAAGGCTGGAATGGGCTACAAAACCATTAGCACAAGAAGCTGGGAGAGAAGTTGACACACTGTTGGTGCGATTGTTCGAAATGGAAGGAGCACAAAATGAACCATCAATCTACCCTCGCTCTGGGGCTCACGCAAGATCTCACCCCGTGGGTGTCAATGGTTCTGAGAAAGGTGAAAAAGCATCCTAGAACTACACGGAGAGAGTTAGTTATGACCTCAAATTAGCAGGACCACAGTCACCAAGAAAACCATTGGAACACATTACACAGCAATGGATTAAAATCCTGCAGGCTCGCAAGGTCCCCCTGCTCAGGAATGGCACATGTCAGGCCCGTCTTTATTTTGCCAATGAACACCTGAATGATTCAGAGAGTGACTGGAGAGAAGGTGCTGTGGTCTGATGAGACCAAATAAGAGCTCTTTGCATTAACTCAACTCGCTGTGTTTGGAGAAAAAAATGCTGCCTATGACCCCCAAAACACCATCCCACCAGTCAAGCATGGGGGTGGAAACATTTTGGCTTTGGGGTGTTTTTTCTGCTAAGGGCACAGGACAACTTAAATCGCATTAACGGGAAAATGGACGCGATTGTATCGTGAAATCCTGAGCGACAACCCTCCTTCCCTCTGCCAGGAGACTGAAAATGGGTCGTGGATGGGTGTTCCAGCACACAATGACCCAAAACATACAGCAAAGGCACAAAGGAGTGGCTTAAGAAGAAGCACATTAAGGTCATGGAGTGGCCTAGTCAGTCTCCGGACCTTAATCCAATAGAAAACCTATGAGGAGCTCAAGCTCAGAGTTTGCACAGAGACTCCCTCGAAACCTTAGGGATTTAGAGATGATCTGCAAAGAGAGTGGACCAACATTCCTCCTAAAATGTGGCGCAAACTTGTCATCAATTACAAGAAACGTTTGACCTCTGTGCTTTGCAACAAGGTTTTTTTTTCCACCAAGTATTAAGTTCTTTTTTTGTTAGAAGGGTTCAAAACTTATTTCACTCAATGAAATGCAAATCAGTTGTATCTTTTATTTAAAGTAATTTTTTCGATTTCCTTTTGATGTGCTATCTGCCTGCTGTTACATAAACCTACCATTGAAATGATACTGTTCTGAGACTTTTCATTTCTTTGTCATTGGACAAACTTACAAAATCAGTGAGGGGTCAAATAATTATTTCCTCCACTGTTATACAGATCATATATACAGTTTGAAGTGTATTTCCATTACACTTCCATTTCAAAACCCCCACATAAGTACCCAAACAAGGATGTAGGTAGAAATGACTGGGCTCCCTCCATCAAACCGCAGGGTCCCGTCCTTTTTCTTTACCAGAACAATTTGTGCGGCCCAGGGACTCTTGCTCTCCTCCATCACCCCCTGCGCTAAAATCTATCCAACCATTTGCTTCACCTCTTGGTACAGGTGGGGAGGAATACTCTGATACCTTACCCCGTATGGGTACAGCTGTCCCGGTATTGATCTCATGCTCAATGCCCGTGCTCACCCCAAATTGTGTGCCCCTTGAGGAAACACCAGTGCATGCCGATCCAACAGCCGGCACAGGGAGCGTTGCTTATCCAGGGAGAGGTCTTTCGCAGGTTCAGGCAGCTGCCGCAGGATCGCCCTCCCCTCCTGGAGTCCTTTCCAAAGTCTCCCCCATCCACGTATAATATGTGGGCTTTATACTGCTTCCCTTTACATTTTTTTAGTAGGCTTCCTCTCTTTTTATCATATGAACTGGCACTCCCCCTGGTGGACCCCTTGCATCCACCTGGGGCACCCCCCTCCCTACACTTTCCATGTCCCAGGTCTGCAGGTCCTTATGAGGAAATCACCAACTGGTCAGTGATATCATACCATACTGCTTTTTGCTGGAGTGTGCCATGCGACATGTGGTTGATCAGACCGTGAAGGAGCAGGCAGAGGAGGAACGGATGGTGTGGCAAGCAACAGAGGGGGCAATGTCAACACCAGCTCTACCTGTGACAACACAGAGGGAGGACTCTGAAGAGGAGTCAGGGGAGAATGGTGGCTGCGCATGTGAGGAAGAGGAGCAAGAGGAGCTGCAGCAGCCTTTCCGGGACATGTTCACCTCTAAAAGACCGCTGGTCTTATGCGTGTCTGGGGGAGAGAAGATGATGGACAAGCTGATCCTCGATGATGCTAATGTTTAGGAGCTGGGGACCTCTGCCTGCCTAAAATTAAGAGTTTCATGATCTCCTGTTTTAATAAAGATCCATGTGTAAAAACCATCATGGTAACAGACATGTTCTGGGTGGTGATCTTGTTAGACCCTTGGTACAAACACAAAAGAGTGCTTCCACAGTCACAGCATGCGTTGAAAATGCAGCATTCTCAGAAGACGCTGAGAGAGATGCTATATTTGTCTATTTAAGCAGTTTTTAGGCAGTAATACTCCCATGCCTGCAAAAACAGGGTGATATGGCAGTTTTGCCATTGATCCCCCTCTGACATGCCACTTTTGAGGTGGTTGCACCCTTTTGAAACTTTTTTAATTGGTATTGTTGCCACAATTGTGACCTGAAGGTTTGAGAAATTCACTCTCCATTGAAGTCAATGGTGGTTCGCTGTGAACATATGAACGCCGGGTATTTGCGCAAGTTCATTTGCACATTTGCGAACACCGCAGCCAATGTTCATCCATCACTATAACCTACTAAATCAAGTGAGGAGTTCCCTTCTATGACCCCAGAAGTGCCCTTAACGGAAGGGACCTCACATAAGGAAGAGATCCACCTGATTGTTATCATTATGGTAAAACGCCCTTGGTACTAGGCCTCCCTTGGTGGAAAGCGCATAACCCTGTGATTAATTGGAAATCAGACCAGATTATCCAGTGGGGAATCAAGTGTTAGGCTAACTTCCTCACACAAGTAGTGCCTATACTATCCCTCAAGGTAGCTGAGAAGCAATTTTCCCATTCGATCAAATATTATTTTGTTGTGCCTGACTGATTTTGTTTAGATTTAAATAATTAGAAACAAGGACACGAGGTGCACAACCTAGTACAACAAAGTAAGTTACTGTAAATAGTAAAAAATTATGGAATAGAATAAAATAAAACAAAAGACAAGATACTCACATTAAAAAAGGTTTACGAGGATTGATCTCTAAAGCCCCCCATAGACGGGCCGATTCCCGGCCATAGTTGTAGCAGACCAACCTGCGTGCTCGCTCCCGCCGAGCACATGAAGGTTGGTCGGCTGCAACTATGAGGGAGCCCACCTTGAGTTTTGTAGAAAAAAAGCCGGCAGGTCGGATCGCACACGGATCTATCCTGCTGGTTTTTTTTCTGCCCGACTGTGCTGCAGGCTGTTAACTCGGAGGGGAAGTCTCCTCCCCCTCCGAGTTAATTGGCAACAGTCTGACAGGAGTCCCGTGTGTTAGTGGAACACACAGGATTCCTGTCCTCGCTGTAGCAGACTGCTCACAGCGTGGTGACGTCACCACGCTGTGAAGAGTCTGCTAAATGTCGGCCATAGATCGGGACGTCTATGGCTGGCTTTAGGGCCATGTGCTTTCCAGGATGACCTCACTTCCTGGTTAGGGATGAGATCACTTCCTGCTTACAGATGCTGGAGGGTTCAACAGGAACAATGGCTAAGCATCTGTAAGCAAGAATTTATTATTTTGGAATAAGGCTGTAACATAACAAAATGTGGAAAAGGGATGCACATTGATTACTTTCCGGATGATAGAGGAAAGTTGTTTTTTTATAGAAGATGTGTTTAATACTTTTCACCTTCTACATGTGATTCTGTATACACTTCTAATTGTATTAAACCAAATTTGGATGATATTGTTTTATTATTTTACATCGAGTTTATACATCTCATACACATAAATTTGTTAACCTATCTATAAACAGATAACGGGTGTCAAAAAACACATCCAACAATTAAAAGCATAAATTACGTGTTTTACCAATTACTAATTACTGCTAACAAAAATTAACACATGATCATCACTTGGTGACATATTAATCCAGTATTACAAAAATGGTAAAAGAACAATGTATAATGCCGTTAAAGGATCAATCAAGGGCGAACCTGTTTTTTCCTACAGAGCAGTATATTGATTAATAGCATTAAATTACGTCAGCTTGTCAACTGTTATCTGCTTTGTAAACTTGTTAGTAATAAACTGCATTGAAATTGCAAGAAAAAAAATGCAAAAATGCAACTACAGACAACAATGGAGAGATTTTCAAACCAAAATGTATGTTTGATGTTTTAACAGCAAAGTGCAGAATAACTGCCAGGACTATGGAAAAAAAAGCCTTAACTCCATGTAACAGCTTTAAAATCATTCTATTACTCTATTCTAATAGAATAAAAAATCTATGAGATTATTCATTATTCTCATTATTATACATGATTATATTTTTATAATTTATTAAATAGTACAGCAACAGATTTTATGTTTGATAAAAGTTTGAAACCATATTATTAGAAGTAGAGATGATCAATAAGTTGAAAAATATTTAATATCAGTAACTACAACTACTACCGTCCGATAATAAGGCATCCTCATCAAATAAGACACCCCCCCCCTTTTTTTTATTTATTTTGTAAATAAGACCCTAATAAGTTTCATAACAAAAAAATTGGGGGACGTACAGGAAGTGACATCAGTGACATAATTTCCGGTATATAGATTTTGGTTCTTCCGCGTTCCAAGTACCGTAAGTGATGTCACTGACGTCACTTCCGGCGCCAGGAGGACTTCTCGGCTGATCTTGCAGGGAGAGGGAGTTACTCTCCCTGCTAATGTCCCACTCTACTTGTGCTGATAATGTGCGGGGTGGGACATGGGGTAGCAGGGAGAAATACGCGCACCTCATGCTAGATCAGCACGATTTCAAGAATCCAAGAAAAATCTGGGATTTCTTGAAATCGGGAGGGTTGACGTTGAAAACAGGAGGGTTGACAGGTCTGAATAAGGGACACCCCCAAGTACCCTCCCGCCCAACCCCCCCGCAAAGCAGACACTCACCGCTAAGTGCAGAGTGGAGCAGGAAGTGAGTGTAGAGGTTCGCGCACGTGCCCGCGCCTCCGTGCCAGGAAGGAGAAGCTGCTGCCTTCTGCTGCTGCAGCAACGAAGTCTGTTACCCGGCCGGCCGGTAGAACCCACAAAAAGGTAAATCTGTGCCATCCATTGTCCCCTTCCCCTTCAGATTAGGCATCCCCCGATAATAAGACCTGTCTCATATATTTGTCTTCTAAAAAATATAAGACAGTGTTTTATCATTAGGGAAACATGGTATGTCCAACCAAGTTATACTAATGTTTTTTCTGCACAGCTGTTAAAATTGCCACCTTAACTCACCTGATGTACTCGCGTATACTCGCGTATGTATGTCCCGCGCTGGCAACTACTACAATACTGATACCATCTGTACAAAAATTACCTGTAGTGAGATAATTCTCAATAATTTTTTTATCCCTCCTCTCTCTTCATTGAGCATCATAACTGTTTTGTAAGGACAGTACGGGTATATAAAGCTCGTCACTATGTCTGTGGTTTACCCATTAAATATAATATATCTGGTGGCCTCCAGTGGCTGTATAGGTAACTGCATCTATTAACCCCCGAAAGACTGGAAACAACTCAGGAATAAACATGACCACTGCCACAGATTAGAGCACAGTTGGTAAGTACCGTATTTTTCAAAGATGCACCGGACCTTTGCACCCAAAGTTTTGGAGAGAAAATTCGGGTAAACAAACAACAGAAACACAGCCATTCAGATATCAAGTGAATATACAGAATGATCCAGCAAAGTCTGCAGGTCTGGTCCATGCAATATTCCCTTCATGTTCTTCCAGCCAAAAGCCCAGTGCCAGGAGGGAGGTTTTGGCTATAGCAGTGTGGAGGGATAAAACTTTAGCATGTGTCTATACACTAGCAGTACCCATTCTCTAAACACGCTGACCAACTTATGAAGAGACACATTTTACAATCTGGCACTAAACAACTTACCCATGAGTAACTATTTACATATGGGAGGAGATATGAGTTTTGTTATACAATGTATTAATTGCAATGTTAATGTTAATGCACAACTCCTGCTATCTAATTGTAAAATGTGTATCTTCATAAGTTGTCAGTGTGTTCAGAGACTGGGTACTGCTAGTGCTAATGCAGGAAAGATCTCTTCTTGGCAGTGCTTTTTGATTTGGCTGGATTGAATGGAACACATTTCTGCCTTCTGGGATGCTTGGGACAAAAAATATATATATTTTCTTATTGTTTTACATGTTCGGACCATAATACGCACTTTTCCATTCATTTAAATGGTAAAAACGGTATATATTTTTTGCATTTTGGAACAACTTTGCACCATTGTGATAGCTCAGAGGTAGGGAAAATGTGGTTTTTATTTTTGTTTTTTTGCATTTTGACTTTAGGCTCGCTTTAGTAATGGCAAAATACAGAAAGTATTCACAGCGCATTACTTTTTTCCGCATTTTGTTATGTTACAGCCTTATTCCAAAATTAAATCCATTTTTTTCCTAAGAATTCTACACACAACACTCCATTATGACAAAATGGAAAAAATGACTTGAGATTTTGGCAAATGTGTACAAAATGTATTTTATATCATCCAAAAGTTCCTGTATTTCAGTAGTTCAACTTAAAAGGTGAAACTAAAATATGAAATAGACGGATTACATGCAAAGCAATATATTTCAAGCCTTTATTGTTATCATTTTGATGATTATGGCTTACAGTTTATGAAAACCCCAAAATTTAAGACCAGGATGCTTCAATAGTGGCCATTAGCTCTTATGAGGTGTCCGAGGTCTCATGTGTCTCATCTCTGTCTTGGCAATGCCTCATAGATTCTCTATGGTGTACAGGTCAGGCGAGTTTGCTGGCAAATCCAGCACAGTAATCCCATGGTCAATGAACCAGGTTTTAATACTTTTGGCAGTGTGGGGAGGTGCTAAGTCCTGCTGGAAAATGAAGTCAGCATCTCCATAAAGCTCATCAGCAGAAGAAAGCATGAAGAGCTCCGAAATCTCCTGTTAGACAGCTGTGTTGACTCTGGACTTAATGAAGCACAGTGGACCAACACCAGCAGATGACATGGTTACCCCAAATGAACACAGACTGTGGAAACTTCACACTGGACTTCAAGCATTTTGGATTGTGTGCTTCTCTATTCTTCCTCCAGACTATGGTTCCTTGGCAGGACTGTTTCTCATGCTATGCAGAGTATGCATGCACACAGGGCCCCTTCGACCACTAGAAACCCCAAGCTCCCCTCCTTACTCTCTCCCTCCCGTTTTTACATATAAGCAATATGGGCAATCTATGGGGGGAGAGAGAGAGGTATATTAAACAGACTTCATTCTGTGTATTTATTTTGATTATATTTAAGTGGTATCTGTCATTGTGGTGTTCATTTGCATTATTGTTATTTAATTTTAAGTGACAGGTGGAAGGGTAAAGTATTTTATCTGAAGTTTGGTGTTTCTAATAAACATTATTGTTAAAAAAAAGAATTACATTGTTGGCCTCTATGGAGAATTGTATTTCCTTTATCATTACCTAGTCTTATGTTGCTTAGATCAACTTGATGTTTTTGTTATTGTTTCAATTTCAGCTTCAAGAGCCTAGTGTGTTCTTTTTTTCTTGAAAGTGTATCAAAGTGAGGCAAAGATCATCAAAGGGTTTAAATTCCTTAGGAACAAAGTGTACAAAAAAAGGGCTCCGAACAAGATCTCACATAGGGCCCCCAAAAAGGTAGAAACGGCCCTGCTCCTTGGTTTCCAAATGAGATGTAAAAAATGTTCTCATGGGAAAAAGAGGCCTTTCTTTTCTTCTTTATCACCGGTAAGGATCCAGGATCTGTCTGTGTGTGGTGGCTCTTGATGCACTAACTCCAGCCTCAGTTCACTCCTTGTGAAAGTCGACAACACGTTTGAATGCCCTTTTCCGGACAATCCTCTCCAGGCTCCCTGCTGCTTTTGACCCTTTTTCTTCCACACTTTTCCCTTCCACATAATTTTTTATCTTTTTATGTGCTTTGATACAGAACTTTGGGAATATCCAACTTCTTTTGTATTTAACTCAGAAGTTAAACCTTACATTGTTGTCAGATGGTAAAAATCAGATTACTTAACTTTCATGTATGAGCACTGTGACCTGTGCAGACACCTTCTAACTTATCAAACTTAGGAGAAGAAACAA
The DNA here is from genome assembly GCA_036250615.1 of Ptychadena robeensis. Lineage (NCBI taxonomy): Eukaryota > Metazoa > Chordata > Amphibia > Anura > Ptychadenidae > Ptychadena > Ptychadena robeensis. The sequence goes on from CM070042.1 coordinate 32,722,850, forward strand.
ATGTTTTAAATAGATTTTCTTGCACTACCACTATTGTCTTCAACAGATTAGGTTGACATTAGAGATGTCTACCCTGCCTGCAAATTTGTTCAAATCAATCATAAATACTAAAGGAAGGTCCATCATTTGAACAATCTTTAAGGTAGCCATACCGGGGCAGATCCTCTCGCATGTCAGATCACATTGTGATCCGACATATCGGTAAATTCCCAGCTGATCCCATCCAAAGTAATGTTCAGCACACAAAGGTTGCCCGCCAATCCTCAGAGGGGCCGACTGCAGCATGATGACGTCATCCCTCTCTCATCTATCGAGAGATAATCTAAACATGTATGCCTACCTTTACATAACTAGAATCTGAAGTGTGTAGCTAGTAGTGGAGTGATTTTGCACTATGACAGATTTTTTCCTAAAATTCACAAGGCCCCCCCATCACAGGATTTTTTGTGTCACAGGTGAACAAAGTATTTCAAACCACATTGACAGTGCTATACAAATAACTCACAACAGACAGATATTAAAGCTAAACTTAATGGTTAAAACCATATCTCTCCCATTTTTACAACGAAGTCAGCCCATGATTTGTTAGCTGTTACATAGTCTGGTAGTTTGCATGTTTCGCCCTTCACGAAACAGGGCTCCCTCAAGACTAATCCAAACTTGTTCGGAACTAAAAATTGGGCTAAAATGTCCTTCCTGGCCCACCTCATGTCAGCCTACCACGGGTCATCACGTCCCCATGACCCCTAAGGACAACCCTAACTAGCAACTTTAAAAAGACCCACCTGTAGGTGC
>CM070042.1:32723744-32737143 GCA_036250615.1 Ptychadena robeensis
CGCCATCACCGCAGGCACTGAAGAGCTCAGACTGAAGGTACCGGGGCTCTGTGTTTAGGGGGGTGTTTCCTCTGTTGCGGATAATTCCTAAAAGAGTGCATGGTAGTGTCCTGTATTGCAGGAGGTCGGCCCCAGGTCAGAGGGAGGGTTCTTCCATACCAGGCTCTACCCGCATGTCGTCACTACTTGGAGAGGGGCGGGCTCCGCCACCTTCTAAGAGACGGGCTAAAAGCCGGACGGGGAGACGAAGACACAGGAGGTCTGGCCATGAGGGGAGAGACTCATCCTCATCCCGAGAGCAAGGAGCACTGTGTTGGGCCTGTGGCGTAGAGGCCTTGCCTGGAAAGAAACTTTGTCGAGTCTGTTTCCGTGAGTCAGGGAAAGGAGGCGCAGGATGTACACACATATATTAAGCAAGCGATGGTCGAGAGTATGGCGGAGCTCTACAGATCAGGCCGCAGAGGGAGAGAGCCTATTTCCTCAGAGAGGGAATTGCCAGCCTTGCCGTCCACGCAGTGGCTCCTTTCGTGCAGTCGGTAAAGGAGGCCATTGGTTGGGAGGAGGAACCTGCATCTCCTCCATCCGAAAAAGGTATTACCCAGGCCTTAAGAAGTCGGTTCCGACTTTTCTTTTGATGCTGGAGATAAAGGAAATCTTGGATGATGAATGGGCAGCCCCGGATAGGAAACACAGTCTCCAAAAACGCATGAATAAATTATTTTCTTTGAAGAAGAGTGAAGTGGAAGATTGGAACGCCCCTCCAAGAGTGGATGCGGCTCTCCAAAGACTGGCAAGGCATATGGTTCTACCCTTTGATGATTCTGTGGCGTTTAAAGATGCTATGGATCGGAAGGTGGACATAAACAAGGCCTTTGTGGTGGCTGGATTGGCATGTAAACCGGCAGTTGCACTGACGTCTGTGGCTAGGGCATTGCGGGTCTGGACCAACAGTGTGGACGTGGCAAGGGGACAGGTCTTCGGCAGCAGTGGCCTTGCAAGAGTTAAAGGTTGCAGCGGATTTTGTTGCAGAGGCAGCGGGGGATCAAGTCCGGCTCATGGCTAGAATAATGTCCCATGCGGTGACAGATCACCGGGCTTTATGGTTGAAGCACTGGTAGGCAGACGCAGCGTCCAAGCAGAGTCTGTGCGTGGTCCCGTTTCAAGGAAAGCTCCTTTTCGGCAAAGCTCTGGAGGAGGAAATAAAGAGGGCTTCTGGGGGGAAATCTGGGCTCATCCCTCAAAAAAAAAGGTGCCCCCGGCAGTCATTTCGTGGACAGCCCAAGCCAGGGGAACGATACAGGGAAGCGAAGTTCTATCGTCCAGGTCGTGAGTTTACTTGGTCATGGAGAGCTCCACAGTCGTCTTTTGCCAAGTCCGGCAAGTCAAGACAACAGGCTGCGAAGCCGGCAGACAAGACCTTCTGACGGGCGTGCCACCCGGGATATACCGGTGGGGGCAAGGCTTCGCCACTTCACGGATACCTGGGAGCAGTGGGTCACGGACGAGTGGGTCCTGGACATTGTGTCAAGCGGCTACCGATTGGAGTTTGCGAGCAGCCCTCCAGAAGATGTATTTGTCCAGTCTAGGATGCCAGCATCTACACTTCAAGCAGAATCTTTGCAGACTTATGTTACAGAGCTGCTGGAAGCAGGAGCCGTGGTTCCGGTCCCAAGGTCCGAAGCAGGGACAGGGGTCTACTCACCGATTTTTCTTGTCAAAAAGACGTCAGGCAAGTTCAGGCCAGGGAACCAGGAGCCCAGCCCTTCTCTCTATTGCAGGTCAGATCTTTACCTGGGCAGAACAGCACCTTCTGGCCCTCACAGCTGCCTACCTTCCAGGAACACAGAACCAGGTGGTGGACAGACTAAGCCGGGTTTTCTTAGATCACAAGGAATGGGCCCTGACACCTCGGTACTTAGTGCCAGTCTTTTCTTGCTGGGGCAATCCAACAATAGACTTAATGGCAACAGCAATCAACACACAAGTCCCCAGGTTCTACTCCAGATTCCCGGAGCAGGAGGACCTAGCCCAAGATGCCCTAGCTTGGACGTGGGATTTCCGTTTGGTGTACATGTTTCCACCACTATCTCTGGCCCTTGGAGTCCTCCTGAAGATTCAGCGTGAAAGGGTAGAAGCCATAGTTGTCCTTCCATTCTGGCCCTGGAGACCGTGGTTCCTGCTATTGTGGGAAATTAAGAGGGAACCGCCAATTCCATTTTCACTGGCGGAGGATCTCCTAGTGCAGCAGGGAGAATATCACCCGAACCTCAGGTGCCTGAATCTGATGGCCTGGCGGTTGAGCGGAGGACGGTTTCAGCAGCAGAATCGTTCAGAATCTGTGATTGCCACTCTCTTGGACCGCAAGGAAATGGGTCTACCGGGGGGCGTGGCTGGCGTGCAAGGGGAGAACAGCTCCATTACTGAGACTCCTCTGTCTCCCCAATGCTTGTGGACTAAAAACATTCGTTTTTTGAGGCACCTACGAAGCCAAAACAGATACCCACAGGGACCCCAATCAAGGACTTTTATGTTTACGCCGAATACCACAGGCGTGCCAGTATTGCCGCCGCCGACACCCGCCCGCGCCATCGGCGATCGCGGATTTAGCGATGCCACGGCCGCGGCTTCGGCTTTACTAGCGCGGAAGTCCAAACAGTGTCCTAAGCTTGGGGCACCCTCATCTACGGACCTTCCGACCCCCATCTGTGGAGTAGTGACCACTGGACTGCTTTTCTGGAGGCCTGGGGAGGACTGGTTGAAGCGCTTCATTGAATATTTAGTCCGCGGCTGCGGCCTACCCCGCAAGGCCTGAACATCATCCCAGACTTGCCATCTCTCTTCCAAAAGGTAGGCTGACCATCACCTAAGACCACCCAAGGCTGGCACTACCCCAGGGGACTCTCATTTTTTTATTTTTAATCTAGTGAACTCTGTGGCCCAATTACAAGCCTGTGGCTGTGGCCCACCATCTAAGGACACTTCTGTGGACCTGGGGCTTTCCTACCTCAGCCCTCCTTCTTATTATCAGAATTAGCCCACAGTCACAGGTAGTGGCGCTTCTGTGAAGACACCTGTTTTCATCATGAGCCTCATTGCTGGTCTAGCCATGCGAACGTGTAAACGCACCTAATGGAGGCTCAGTGATCAGTGATCAGTCTTCAACACGACAGTCTAGACACCGTATATAGACATCCGCAGCTAAACTTATGCCTAAAGGTGAGAGGAACACGGGGAGAACCTCAAAACGCCCGTCGGCGGACCTCCGCACATTCTACCCTCAGCAGGGGAGAGGATCGGGGCCTACGGCCAATTCCAAGATGGCAACGACTCGCCAAAGTACGGCAGGAGCTCAGAAGCCCAAAGACACTAAGTCGCGCATTGCAGCGCAACCACCACCTTCACCGGGCACTTCTAGCTCCTCGCCTATTCGCACACCTACCTTCTCGCCTCCAAACTCACCCACCTTATTAGAGGGCTCCATCACTGAAGGTCCTTCTCTCGTAGAACTGCAGGCCCTGTTGCAGTACATCCTATCAAAAGGAGACTTAGAAGCTTTAGGAGCCAAAATTGAGGGGGCGCTCCGCAAAGAAATAGAAGAGGTCAACCGGTCAGTGACTGCCATAGATACCCGAGTGCAGGTTTTGGAGACAGCGCACACTTCAGTGGAATCCAGATTAAATGTCCTAGAGGCAGCACAGGAAGCCATACAGAGAAACTACTTTGATCTTTTCTTACACTCTGAGGACAATGAAAACAGAAACAGAAGGAATAATATCAGGATCAGAGGACTCCCTGAGGCTACAGGTGCGGCTGATCTTAAAGCTTCCGTCACTGCTATCTTTAACACAGTCCTCAACAGACCCTTGGATACTAATATCGTTATTGACAGGGTTCACCGTGTTCAAGCTGTCCGCCATTCTCCTAACGCTCCACCAAGGGATGTGCTCTGTCGTATCCATCTCTTTACCCTCAAAGACGAGATCATGAAGAGAGCTTGGTTGCATGGTCCAGTGGATTTTGATGGAGTAACACTTCAGATCTTGCCTGACGTATCCAGAAATACTCTGCAAATGAGACGAAGTTTACGGCCTCTTCTGGACCTCATACTCACTAAAGATGCCACTTACTCCTGGGGGCACCCCTTCCACCTTCGGGTGAAAAAAGATGGCCATGTTTTCTTCCTACACAGACACTCCCAACTCTCGGATTTATTTGCCTTCCTGTCAACGGATCCAATACAGATTCCCAACTGGCTGATTGCGCACAAGTCTGATTCAGGATCTACACTTGCACCTCCACGATCAAGGTTCCGAAGCAGATCCAGACCACCTCCAAGACGACCTTCGCCAAGACCACAGGCGCCAGAATCTCGGGAATTGTGACTTGGTAACGTATGACCCATCTGTTCCTCCAGTATCCGGCATCCTTCCCTAGACACCTGGTGACTTATCCCTGACAACCTCCTGCTGAAGGGGTATCTCTTATACACCAGATACACGCAGACAGACTTGTGAACACTGACTTTGTGTATTTCGTTTTGACCGCGAATCTATAATAGCCCGACAAGACAAGTCAAATGAGTGGGACATTACTCGCCTCAGGTTTTGCCATAGGTTATGTTAGTTGTTTATTACATGAGCATTCTGGCGGGGCACTTCTCCAACTTTGTAATTGTGCCCCATAGAGGGCATATACCGTAATATTTAGGGGGTGGTGGTTCTCCATCATACACATGGATCTGGCACCTCAGGCTTTAAACCCCCCCCCTCCAATATTCATACTGAGACTGTCTAACCTCATGAGGGATATTCCCTAACTGGACGTATCCTAGCCTTGGTTGGAAGGGGTGGGCTAGGAGGGGCCCTTTGAGGGCCCAGTATAACGAGATCTCATTGGAGCTCTAATACGATCTCCCCCCTCCCCCTCTACTAACTTTTGGTTCTCATCCACGATCCTTGAGTGGTCACAATGGAGGTTGAAATAGGGCCCTCTTGGTCTTAATTCGATTGAACAGGGATCAAGTTATATCACTTTACATTTACAGTAGAGGAGAAACTATACGGTTATATGTGTCCAGGCTCGCTTCTGTTATACTGTTTTTAATATCTACATGTGTATTTCAGGCATGCTACTTCATGTTCATCACATTTCAGGCATGCTAAGTCCACTTAGGTTCTTCACTTTTAGACTGTCATGCTTCATCCTTGGTAATACTCCCTGTTATGCTTTTCTCATAAGTCTATACGATAATTGTTGTCTAAACAAAGGGTAGCTCGCGATGGTCGGTGTTCAAATGGACCTCTAATCTAGATATAACTGTTAACTCCTCGACCGGTTCACCTGATGGTAATGTTTGCCCAGGGTCAGGAGGACAGATGGGTTGTATATATAAAATTGCTGATTTCAATAGGTTACCTCAGAGATTTAGAGGTCGCCTTAAACTGGGCTCCCAATTCTGTTTTTGGGATGGTTACTTTAAAGATAGCGGATCATTCTTACTGTTAGTAATAGCTGTTACTACATATATTTGCTTGGAGACCCGGTACAAAGTCTCCACCTTGCCTGTCCAACTTCGTCCCCACATAGGCCACTCTGAACTGTTATTCAGTTCCTGGAGCACTTCCCTGCTTTCTTTATAGCAAGGGATACTTTAGCCTTAGAAGCTCCGATAGGTTACTGGTTTACCTATCGGTGCCTTCTTTATTCCCCTTTTATACCTGTTCATTTCCTTTCTATTCTCTTATTTTCCTCCTCTTCCTTCCTCTTTAACTGCTCACCTATCCTTCCAACCTCTCCCATATCCTTTCTCTCGTCACCTCCCTCTCCCATCCCACTCAGTAGCTCTACAAAATTACTAACCCGGTATCCCAACCACTGAAATTGACCTCCTACAATGTCAGAAAAATGCTCTCGTCTTCTTAAGGATCTCAAAAATATGAACACGCATATAGGCTTCATACCAAAAACACACTTTAAAACCGATAAGCCTCAGAAGCTTCACGATGCTGACTTTCCCACGGTTTATCATGCTACATCGCCAATTGCAAAAGCCAAAGGTGTTAGCATTATGTTTGCCAAACAGTTCCCCTGGACTCTCAGTGACTCCATTATAGATGACAACGGCCGATACATCCTCCTGAAGGGCTTGATTGGTACCCAGAAGGTGACGCTTGCTAACGTCTACTTCCCGAATGTAAACCAAACATCCTTTCTCATTCATATTCTCTATACCCTGACCTCGTTTCAGGAGGGGATTCTCATCTTGGGCGGTGTCATGGGTTTTCATAGGGGTATAACATCTTTATATCTATAACCAATTAAATATACTAACATTATATATATCTTGTGGTGTATAGCAATTAGCTATGTACAATGTTACAATATATACTCCATGTTGTATTACTACTTCAAGAAGTCTGTATAAAGTTCATCCCTGAACGAAAACAAGTGTAATTTAAACGGGGCCTCTCTATGTCTATACATCTGCATGGTACAACCTTGTACGACTATCTATACTGCCACATAAATTATGGAATCTACAGGACATCCATTGTTATACTATGAGGTATGAGTTCATCCTTGAGCACAGATGTCTTCTGAGCCCAATTAAGTAGTTTGGTTTCTACCATAACGTGTCAAATGCATTTGATTTATGTTAAAAGTTCAATAGGCCATCCACATTTATATAGATCTTCATAAATTGGGCAACATTGCCATCCAGTGACGAAACCGCCACACAGCACCTCGGGTTAATACGAATTTTATTAAGGGTTAATAGTGAAGTATATCTGAGAGCCTGCCCATCTCTTATCTAGACACGCCTTCATGCTTAGAGTTGATTGGAGACTTCGGTGAGTGGAAGGGATGTGTTTTAGATAAGAAATGTTTACTTAAAGTTATGCACGAGGCAGAAGAGGAAAAAGGAAAAAGAGCCATCTTCCCGATCGAGATTATCAATACACTTCTCCAGAGACAACCCAAGTCTTGGTAAGGAAACTTTATCTTACTCTCCAGAACAAATTATTGAGGTGATACCTAGTGACATCTGCTTCTTTGCAGAGCTTTAGAGCTAGCTTAACTCATGATGGCGAATTGTTTGATAAAAGTGCACCTTGTCAACTGATTCTGTTATCTGCGAGTTCAGAGTCCAGTCTCTGCTGGGGCATTTCTCCCTTATCGGTATCCCATCATTTTGTGTTTTGGAGGGATTTATCTCCTATCTAAGATCTTGGCATAGTCTGGAAGAAGTATCAGCCGTTATTAATTCTGTTGTGTAGACCTGTCTAGCCCGACATATCTGTTTTTATTTGCGTAGCACGTATCACTGGTTGTTATATTACCGTGTTCTGTGTGTTAGAGATATCTTGTAGGGATTTTCTGGTGTCACACACGTCATTATTGTATTTTATTCTGTTCCATTGATTTTAAGTGTTTTTATTACTCCGTGTGTTTTTAAATAAATATATATTTTTGCTTCCAAAATCTACTACCTGTTCCCTCGTGGGACTTTAATTGGAATAGTGGCCCCTTGAAGTAATTATGAGGTAAATTGATCAAAGTGTATATATATAAAAAAGTTTTGCTTTATTAGTGACATATGTCACAAAACACATTTACACAACATGGTATGACTAGGTCATGAATATGAAAAATAGACTAATGGCCTGCTATGCCAGAACACACATATGGCATAGAGGCTATGGCTTACACGCTCAGACTCGGAGCATAAACAAGATGTTTGTGGTGCATCAACAGGCTACATGTTTCGCCGGGTATGGCTTCCTCAGGCCCTGTACACCTTGAGCTGAGTGAGTCTTGGGTAATAGAATCAACCTCATCCGAGGAAAAAAGGGAAGGTGCCGGTGGTTGTCTTGTAGTGGCGTTGTGGGCGGCAGGAGTGTCTCAACAGACTGGGGAATGGATCCTGGTTCCAGCCCCACCGGAGCACTCACCATGGAGATGGATACTAGAGTGTGGATGTTCTATGGGTCCACTTGAGTATGAAGATGTGGGACCATCTAGTGTTGCTCCAGAGATACGCTGCAGCCGTCGGAACCATTAGCAGTCTGGGGACCTCCACGTGCAGTGAGACCTGCACAAGCACCTGCGGATGGGGGCCACATCTCCGGAGTGCGGCTGTAATTAAATCGGATATCTCCTTAAGTTGCAAGTCAATCCTGTGGGCAACTAAAAAATCTTTATGTACGCTGAAATCTGTAATTACTGAAAGGAAAGAAGGCACCGGAGAAGGGAGGCGGAGACCCCGAGTTCTCTCCCCTCTCGGCCTCCTCTGCTCGTGCGGCGGGGGTGACTACTTAAATATATATTTTTGCATGATAGCTTGTCCTGCTTTAGTGTCTGCACAATAATAACTACTATGCCAATCAAATTACTCGTGAGGAACAACCAAATCTTTTGAGCTTAACCGTTTAATTGATAGTTCCTAAAGACTCATGAACTGCTGGTTATGAGTCACTGACAAATTGGTGGCCCGTACGGGGATCGGTCATTTAGTGGTTAATTGTGCAAACAGTAAAACATTCCTTATTCACTTTGATTGATCTGTTTGTTGTGAGGTCTGTAGTTCATACTGTGAGAAGAAAATGGATTTTGTTGTGACAGAGGTTGAGCCCTCTACTCCTGAACAATTAATTCAAGGCATTGTGGATTATGTACATGCCTGGGTGGATATGGAACTTAGTGTCACTGAATTTGCAGATGATGTTAAATTAAAAGCTCGTCAAGGATGTCGGGATGTCTGGGCATATTCCAGCATACTGAGAAAATATCTGACTTACTTCTCCATGCTGGGGTCCAATAGTGCAAGGGATGGTCACCTTTTCCAGATGTTGCCCCTCGCTCTGTACACGCTTCTAGAGGTTAATAATGTCGTAAAATGTAAAGAGGAAAGTGCCACCGAATTACAGGCACGTCTATCTCGTGAAATGTCTAAACTTCAGGAGAAGAATGAGGAAATTGATAAATTGAGATTGGAATTAGACCAAACTCAGGCTTCATACCATCAGGCGATGGATGATGCTAAGGAGTTAACCGCTCGCCTTAAGCGAATAGAAAAAGAACGATCTGAGGGAACTTTTAAGAGCCCTCCTATTCTCACTCCCCAGGGTGTTGAGCTACCGTTCTCATTCGCCCCGGTAGTAAGCTCTGTCCCTGACCCCAAACTAGACAAAAGGGAGGGCACGGTGTCACAGGAATTGTTAACCCAATTTGGTCAGGCATGTAACGCTGTAAGTGCTTTACTGAGCCATAAGGTTACAGACAACTATGACAGTGTTCTTGCATGCCCTCCCCCTGCAAGGGATGTAGTTAAAGTTAACTCCTTCTGGCCAGGGGGATCTGACGAGAGTGAACGGGAGGCCAGCGATCATGAGAGCGAAAAAGGAAAACGTAGGATCTTCTCTCTGCCCCATAGTCGTGAACCCGCCTCCAGCGATGAGTAATATTACAAAAGGCCATCATATGCAGACACGGTCTCTAAAAAAAGGGTTAAAAGTAATCCTGCAGGGAAACAATTCTCTTTTAAAATCATAAAATTCCTGACCGATACTGTACCAAAAGAAAGGTTCTCCCTACATTGCAAATGATTTAGAGCTTTATGAGTCCACCATGGATTCTTTAAATCTGACCTCTGATGACAGCAGGATCAGGTTTTTGCCCTGGGTTTTTGATGACCGTCATAGACAGTATTTCATGTCATTCTGGAGTAGGAAAACCCAGGTCTGGCAGGATGTTTTGCATGAGGTGAAGCTGGAATTTGGTCCGTATCGCACTACCACGGCTGCCAGGCGTGATGCCTATCTGCTTAGATGCAGACCTAACCAGAGCCCACAGGACTTTTTGTCTGTTCTAAAAAACGCCTATGGTTTAGCCTATAGATCCCCCAACTGGGAATCCAGAGTGTTTAAACAGCTGTTTTGTGACGTATTGCCCACACAAATACAACTTGGTCTAGCCAGATTTCTTGATTTCAAGGCTCCTCTAGAGGAACTGGTGGCTGATGCTACTCACCTGTATAATATTACGGAAAGCCGTTCTACAGGTGAGAGGAGATCAAAAAGGTCCCAGGAACAGGATGTGGCAGAGGTGGAAGTAAAACCAAACGTGAGGTTTGAGACCCAGCCGCGTAAAACTCCCCAATCCCAAGGACCGTCTCCACAAACCCAGAAAAAGGGTAGCTCCAATCAGACAAGGCCCCAAAGCGCCAATGTGTCAGAGGGGGATAGTAATGGTAGTAGGAGATCCAACTACCGTCCCCGCTATAATAAGAGCAATCAGAGGTCCAATCGCTGGAACAACAAGCCTAGAGGGCAGGAGGGGAGTAGTCCTCAATCTCCTGCTTCATCTAGGAGCCAGTCACCTACTTCCAATAAGGGCAATCATCCGCAGGACCAAAGGGCTCCAAGATCAAACAATCGGCTTGATCAATTGGCTGATTAGGTAGCAAAACTAACTGAACTGGTCGCTAAAATGTCCCAGGGCCCAGCTGCCAAACAGCCTGAATCTTTTTTAGGGGCAGCTGCAGGACCCAGCTCAGCTCAATAAAGCTGGCAGGGGGGGATCACATACCTGGTCAGCGCAAGGCTACCAGGATACTTATTAGTGAATGTGATGTGATTCCTAACCCTATTTCGCCTTGCAGTGTCCCTGGCTCACTAATTGTGGCCAGGGAAGAAATGGCTAATGCTTTGTCTGTTTTACAGTCCAGCCATGTGGATTTGTGTACAACTGTGAGCGATACTGCCGCCTCGCGCTGCGAGAAGCCTGTCAGCTATGCTGTTCTGTGTTCCCCAAGGGTGGGGGCTGCCGCTCTCTGTGAGGGAGACGCTCAGATTTCCTCAGATGTCGCAACACTGCGAAGGAATCAAATGAGTAAACATCCCAACTTTTTATGTGATCTGATCCAAACCGAGGGCCGATACTTCGTTAACACTTGTTTTCAGGATGAATCAATCGGGCCGATCCAGGGTTTGTTGGATACAGGATCACAAGCCACTCTGTTGTCATATGGTTATTTCCAACAGGTGATGAGAGAAACAGCAAAGAAACCGAAGCTGAAACCATTTGACGGCTCTTTGATAAGCGTAGGTGGAGACGCTTTACAGGTAAAGGGTACAACATGGTTAACGTTTAAAATCGGTAAGAAAGTTATTAGACATCCCACACTTATTGTGGACCTTCCTTATGATCGGTTGATCATAGGAATTGACCTTCTGAAAAGGTTAAGCTCCATAGTTGACTTCAAAAATGAGGCAATATGGGCTCAGGTAAAGGCACCTATTGCCTATGAGCATTCTTGCAATGCACAACTCCAACGTAGTTGTCATGTCATTGAGGAAAGGCTTGACTCGGTGGAGATTCATTTCAGGAACAATCGCAACCCAGAAGTCTCGTTCCTGAGAAACGGTAAGCCCGAGGAAGATGTCATTGGTGCCGCTCACACCGTAACCATCCAGAAGGACAGGATCCAAAAGGTAACCTTGGATGGGGATGTGTTAACTATTTCTCTAGGAGGAGGAAACGTTGAAGTTGCGGACCTAACCCAGCACACTCAAGCCTTGGCACGAATCGAGAAGGTGAGTGATGATCTGTTTATTCCCATACAGGTGAATGACATTTCCCGGGTGAAATACGCCAGAATGGATCTGAAATCCGAAGCCAGTTATATAAGGCTGGGACTCCTCAAACAGGTTAATAATCCTAAAGTGGTTAAATGTCTCTCTCCACAGGAGCAATGGGTTTATGATCTTGATAATGACTCTCAGAGTCATAATGTTGTTGCAAAATGTCTGTTGTCTATTTCCATAGGAGACAAAACTACGAAACATTTATTCATCGCGTTGAATGAACCACGATATCAAATGTACATAGGTAACGACCTTTTATACCGGTTTGCTGCTCAGATCGATCTGGTCAACAATACGTTATGGTCCAGACTACCTGGAAACCCGGAGGGATACCAGGATGAAGATCAAGCCCTTAAATGGGAACAGCAGATGCCCTATGTCGTGAGTATAATGGTTGCTAACGAGGTTAAAATCCCCACAGAATGCAAACCATTTCACCTCCGCATTCAAGTGATGAGGGGACAAAAGCTGAAGAACACGGACGCATTCATCTGTCTGTCCAACCGGATACAGCAACTCGGTCTAAAGGTAAAACCTACTCCTCTGATAAACATTCAGCAGAATCCGTTGCATATGGTAATTTACAACATGGCTTCCCATGCCATATCTCTACAAAAGGGTACTATTGTTGGCCTGGGCATGGACTCAGATTATTACACTTTTGGGTTCCAAATTGATGTCATAGGGCCTATTCCTGAGGAGTACCTGACGGAAGAACAAGTGTTAGAGCAGAATTTTTCCTCAACTCCTGTAGGATTGTTTAATATCCATTCTGTTTATCCCTTCAGCTCTGGAGAAGGTACATGCCACATCAAGGAGTCATCGTTGGTCTTTAACCACAAGGTCGATGAAGAGGAGTACGAGTCATATCGAAAAGGGAAGCAGAGGGTATGCAACTCTCAAAGTGATTTAACCAGTGAGCTCGAAGAGGCGTATGAGTTGAGTCAGCCTGAAATCTTCCCAGAGTTCCAGAAGCTGATGGAAGAGCAGATTTCAGTGGCCGATGCCTGCAGTAGCGAGTCAGAACGCCAGCAGCTGAGGGAACTTTTCGCAGAGTTCCAGGACATATTTGCCAAGGATTCTTATTACTGTGGAGAAACGGATCTACATGTGGTTAGAATCCAGACTGATCCCGACGCGCCCCCTGTGTATGTCAAACAGTATCGTCTTCCGCTGGCAGTGTACGAGTCATTATCGGAGATTGTCCAGAAGCTGAAGGAGCGAGGTATTATCCGTCCAGTACACAGCTCGTTCAATCATCCGATACTTGGGATTCTCAAGCCCAATGGCCAGTTTCGCCTCTGTTCGGACCTAAGACAACTGAACAAACGAGTGTATATGTCCGGATGGCCGGTGCCGTATATCGATCAGTGTTTGGCCCAAATCCAAGGATCCAAAATCTTCACTGCCCTAGATTGTGCACAGGGATACTGGACGATTAAAGTGGACGAGAGGGATCAATACAAGTTGGCCTTTACGTTTGGGAAGCAACAATATGCCTGGACCCAGCTACCCTTTGGGTATATCAATGCAGGCCATGAATTTGCGGTGTTCATGCACAAAGCGATGCCTGATGCCACTGAACGAGGTACCCTATCCTATGTGGATGACATCTTAATCAAAAGCACAACCTTTGAAGAGCACATCACAGAACTGAGGTATGTACTAACCCAACTAAGGAAAGCTAATGTGAGACTTTCATTACAGAAGGCCCAGTGGAGTCGTACCAAGGTAAATTTTCTAGGTCATGAGAT
>CM070042.1:32753652-32776267 GCA_036250615.1 Ptychadena robeensis
GGAGGGAGAGCCAGTGCTGGGGGCACTGTTAGTGCAGGGGTGGGACATCTTCCAGAGTTAGCAGCAGCAGGAGGACCAAGAGGTCATGGTCATAAACAGCCAATAAGAGTCACAGCAGGCTGTCCTCTTCCCCATGGCTGCCCACATGCTGTCCCCATGCAATCCCTCTCCTTGGCTCTCCCTCCATTGTTGTTTTTTAACTTCTATTGCATCTGGTATGCATGGGGGCACATTCCTGCTGTAGACAAAGCACCTGCTGCTAACTGAAGTGTCTACATTTATGTGTAGGCCTAACACTCAACCATGTTTAGCCTTGTTAAGTGTATACCTTATACTCTACCATCACATGCTGCAGCTCCTGAGTTTGGGTGAGCTACATGTAGGCCTTACACTCAAGCTTATACTCCACCAATACCTGCCGTCCTTTTCCTACTGAGTTTGGCCGGGCTATGTGTAGGTCTTATACTCCATCAACACATCATGGCCAGTTTTGGACTTTATCAGATAAAATATGACAAAAACATAAGAATTTTTAAAAATTGCAAACATGTTACAAGGCAATTTGGATTTGAGCTGAATGAAACCTCAAGGTGTGCAGCATCCTCTGCTACCGCTTTTGTGCTGCTGCAGCAAATGATGATGCACAGTATACAGCTGCTACTGCAAGTTATGCATTTCCTGCAGGGTGATCCGCAGGTCTGCATCTGCTGCCACTCCTCCTGCTGCTTCTTTTGCAGACCAGCCATATGTGCAGTGTGTTTGCGCTGCAAATGTATTATTTTCTTTTTTAAATTGTTGAGTTCTGAAAAAAGAAGAGAAGAAAATCTTAAGAAATTCTCATAATAAATCATCTTTATCTGTAGTGTTTAATTCCAATCAACTGGACTTGCTGTGTTTATTTCCTGAAGACGTTTCCCGTGTTATGCGACTGGCTTTCTCAATTCAGAGTGACTGTACGCAATCTTACTGGAAATATATACTCTGGGGTATAGCTTCAATCCACATAAAGTTTTAATCAGCATGAGGCCTGAGCCACATGGAGGTAGATGCTACTACATTAGCATGAATGGAGCTGTGAGTTGTTATTTACCCGCCAAGTGGTGAGAGATGTTGGCATGGCATTGTATGTAGCAGACATACAAAAACGTGTGTCCTTTTTCTTTTAGATGAAGAAACACTGCTGAGTCCTGACCAGAGAAGTTGGTCCTTCAATGTTGGGCCATGCACTGGTGGAACTGTTGTTTAGTTTCTCCCACATACAAGTCAGAGCACTCCTCGCTGCACTGCACTGCACTGCATATACACTGCAGTGTTTCCTTATCTAAAAGAAAAAGGACACATGTTTAAGGATTCACAAGAACTTGTGAATTCTTCCAGAACTTCTGCCTCCTCCTCCACACCCTCTGGGATCTCCAACACCTTCACATTAGGTTGTGGTGGCACCTAACAGTGGTGGGATGGTCCGGGCTGATCTTCCTCCTCCTCCTCCTCATTGGACTCTTCCTGCATGATTACATCTTATTGAACATGCTCAGCAGGGTGTATCCTTGGTCGGAAAAAAAAAACAAATGCAAAATAAGTGGGGGATGTATCCAACGTGATGCTGGACAGTATTTCATCGCAAAGAGTACAGAGTTATGTTTCCCCGAAATCTGCCAAACCCAGCCGATCAAGCACTGTGCACGTTCCCACCAATCTCTCTGCTGTTGCACAATCGCAAATCGGATATGCCTACCTGGACAGATCGACCAGGAGTGCACTGCAAATCGGATCGCACAGGGATCTGACATGTCACAAAATTCCTGGCCGATTGCATTACTTTGGATGGGGACCAGCGTATTGTCCGGCACATAAAGGGTGCTCGCCGATCCTCTGAGCGACTGGCTACAGATGATGTCATGACGCTGCAGTTGGTCCCTCATCTATCGAGGGGGGGATCTTGAATGTATAAGGAACTTTATCCAACTACCAGACATAGAGCATTATTTGTCATGCTGCACCACATTTCCACTATTTAGAGCCACTGATCCACTTGCACAAGGACCTGGACATTAAAATCTAGACTTCTATCCTGCATATTTTCTTCTGATCAGTGGTGAATAAATGGATAAAACTGGAATAACACTCCTGGAGCCTGCCCCATCAAGTATTTACAACAATTTAGTGTAATTGGTTATAAAGTATAATTAAGTTAACCAGGTCCAGATTTTCATAATAGGACATTATATAAAACTGTATTTGACGAGAGCAGTGTGTTATGGCAAGTGTGGAGAAGCACAGCTGAAGCCTTGGCAATCCATATTACTTTATTAAAGGGAATAACAATTATGGGCCCACATCAGAGGTCTTATATAGGGGTAAAAATGTAAGACCCTAGGTGTACAGATATCAGGGTGGGCCAAAGAAAGATGGAGTGGGATATTGGGGTATTTTTGATGTAGCAGAAAGTAGCAATTCATTTTAAGGAAAAAGTTGAATGCAAGAAATACACTAGTGTTACTGGAACTGTGAAAGACGGGAAGTAGAAGAACGGTAACAAGCTGGGTGGTTGTAATCTTGAGAACTTAACTCCAACTACAGTAATAGTTTTGGATTGGCCCATGCAAGAAACAACAATAACTATTTTGAAATCAATATACCGTACTCAAGATACTGTAGAGCTCTTCAACCTAAAGATGTTGCACATCTTCCATTTTTTGGATTAAAAACACTGATATGTCTTTCATTCATATACTGTGTGCACTTGGATAAACAACATGCAGAGAGAATTGGCTAACTGAAGAAATTGAAAAAGCAAGCTTTCTGGTGTGCCAGATCCTTTCTTTAGGCTTTAACAAATGTATTATAAAATGTTATTTTCAGGAGAGCATTCCTTGCCCTGAATCCACTATGTAGTTTGATTTACGGTCTCTTAAATTTTACCTGGGTTTTTGATTTGTTGGCTGCATATTTGTTCTAGTACAGTTCTTGTTTTTGTATTTCACACCCAATACAAAACAAGTTTAAAGGCCCCCATACAAATGCGAGCCAGGGCCGACAGGTGAGCGGTGGAGTGCAACATGATGACATCATCACGCTACACTAGCCGTTAGTTTGGACGGGGATGCCGGTCTCCATTCAAACTAATGGCATCGGCCAGAGATTTATGGACATTCTCACGTTCTCTGGCTGACCAAGCTTTGGGGCGACAGCAATCTGTCGCCCCATGTGGGCACCCGTGATCTGTGGGCGATTTTGTCGCCGACTGACGGCCGCAATTGACCATGACTAGCTACGTGTATGGGGGCCTTTAGAAAAATGTTGTTTATATGTTCTTTAACTCTATTCATTGAAACATCTGTTGATCTGTATCTGGAGACAACTTTTGAACTTTTGTACACTGTTCTTTATTATTTGTACTTCAAATCTTTTTTCTAATTTTTATTTTAATTATAAAATTTAAACGTAATGTTCTAAAGCAGTGGCCACCAAACTGTTTCATCTAACAAGCTACTGGGGTGGGGTGGTTTTGAGGATAGCATGAAGTTACAGCGCAGATCTTAGCTGCCCAGTTGGGATTTCTGCTGCTCTGCGGTTCTTGTCCCCCCCAGCCCACATTTTGGAAGCAAAGAGAGCAACTGAGATTGTGCTGTGGCTACTGCTTTTTCATCTGTTATATTGGCCATCTTCCTTCCAATGTGTATGCATTGATAGGAGGGAGGAGGTTTGCGAGCAGAGCTACAGCAAGCAGTCTGAAAAGCTGCACACAGCTCCAAAGCTTCCTATTTGCAGCCACTGTAGTCTGATCGAGGGTTGCTTTAAACAGGCCTCTCTTAAACTGTGAGTCCACATGTGTAATTTACAAGGGAAAAAGTTTAATATTAACCAAAACAGAACCTAGCAGTCCCTCAGGCCTGGATGCTAGGCCTAACTCCCACAGGGACATCCTGGCTGAAGATCAAGGAGCTGACTCCAGTTGTTGTTGACTCCAGGGCCAAACCAGCCCCCCCCCCCCATCAATTATATAAATACCCTTTATGACATCTCAGCACCTCACCTGTTCTGTAAAGACCTATGCTGTACAGAGAAAACAATAGCTGTCTCATTGCCATGACTAATATGATTAACGCCCTGGGCACAGGGCCGGGCCGACACAAAGGCTGAAGAGGCTCCAGCCTCTGGGCGCTGGTCAGGTCTGGGCGCTGCTCAGGGGGTTAAACTTCTGACGGCTCCATCTCGTCCTGCACCTTCTTCTCAGTATTGCAGTACGAGATGGAGCCGTCCAGCTAAGCTCAGATCAGCTCTAAGCTGGCCGATGTCACCCCTCTCCCAGCCCAATGTGCACCCCTCTCCCAATGTCGGATTATCTGCTTAAACATCTGCATATGAATGTCCCACGCCCCGGGACATTCATATGCAAATGTTTAAGCAGATAATCCGACGCGGGACATTAATATGCACATTGGGCTGTGAGAGGGGCGCACTTGGGCAGCTCAGCCTGCTGTTGGTGGACCTTGTCCCGGCCCTGCCTGGGCATTTTTTTTATATTTCCTACCCACCCGGAGGTCCCATGCATAATGTTATGCTAGGGAAAGGCAACACCCCTCCATTTACATGGAGGTTTATGGCGCCGCCTACCCCCGCCCTCTTCTTGTCACCGGTGACGTGATTGGGGGCAGACCCAGAGGCATCGGCGGGGGAATCCGGCGGACAGGTAAGTTTTTCCATAGCTAACTCGGGCGGAGTTTCATGATGGATTAAATCAGCCTGAGTTAACTCGGGCCAAACACCCAGTAGGTCAAGGGCTCCGTTGACACCACCTGTGCTAAGCGCATTCCTTAACAGGGATGTCGACGGCATCAAAGGCTCCGTCGACACCACCTGTGCTAAGCGCATTCCTTAACAGGGATGTCGACAGCATCAAAGGTTCTGTCGACACCACCTGTGCTAAGCGCATTCCTTGACAGGGATGTCGACAGTGCTCATCCATATACAGGCCTACCGCATCGCCTGTTTGCACGGCGTTGGGGGGCCAGTTCATGGCCCCTCAGCATGTCTGGGAGGGAAACTATGGTTTGGAAAAAAATCCCAATCACACTGCACATATCTTATTTGTAGTGCAAAAAAACGTAAAAGAATGATGGGATGTGTGATTTGGCTAGCCTTGCATACATATGCCTTCTCTGAATCCCTAGATCTCAGACACCCTTAGAAGTCCAATATTTTTGGGGGGATAAGTAATTTACCAATGAGAATATTTATCTTCCAAATTTCCCTGCAATAATTGCAACCTTTCGTAGTTATATTTAAGCTATATAGGAAAATTTGGCGTGACATGTGCTGGAGCAATAAATATTTTTGAAATGTTCCCACAACCCTTCTCTATATCTTTAAAAAGTTTGGTGATGATACCATGTTCAGGTGCTTTGCAATTAACTCACAGTTAAGCTCCCCATACACGTTCCGATTATTCTCCCGACCGATTTTTCGTCCGATCGTGTCACCCGATTTTCACCTAAAATGTTATGGTCGGTCGGCTGGCACGAAAAATCGGAATTTGAATTATCACCGCTCCATCAGCCCGACCCTATTTATTAACAGCAGATCGACCAAAAATTTACGGACAGGTCCAAAGCGGTCCCGACTGATTTTTCGGCCGACTTTGAGAAATCTGTATCGGTCTGGTACATAATTCCGAATCCGATTAATCTCCTGACCCGATCGGTCGGTCAAAATTCGTACGAAAAATCGGAACATGTATGGGGGGCTTTAGATTTCAAATATTTATCAATGTTAAAATAATGTTAGTACCTCATATACCACTGATTTGTGAATTACTCTTTCTTTTTTAAATATTTTATCTATTACTTTTTTTGTTATATTTGTGTGTATACATACATTTCATAGTTTTTTCACATAGCAAGCAGAACATTATATAATGTACACACTATTGAAGTGACCACAATCTTCAAGTGTCCTGGCTAACCCCAACAATCTAGAAATGTAGCAGGACAGGTATTTAATGTGAATGTTTTGATGTTCATTCTAATATAGTGTGTTCTAAGTTATGTAAGAATACAAAGACCAATCAAAGTAAATTTGCAAAAAAAAAACTGAAACTTGTAACATATTTGCTACATACTGTAATACCATTGCACACCACATTGTCCCTTGCTTTACCTAATTACGTAAGGCAGTTTTTTGTATTTTTTTCAAGAGCAGTGTCCACCATATGTGATGAAATAGAATCCAATGTCTGCTTATGCCAAAGGAACTGTATCAAGATTCTTTACTTCCAACACCTGCCTGCCCTGCAAGAGAGAGCTGTACAATTCAGGGCCAGTTTGCTGTTTCGGCTCCCTAAAGAAAGAATAAAGTTAAAACATCTGTTAATTTATAAACCAATTTAACCATGACTGGTTAATAAATGGCTAACATCTGCTGAGACTGGTGTGGATCTGTGCTGGGGACGCCACTCTGGGACCAGAAAAAGAACAGATTGATCTAGGGAAGGCCGTGCTGGCTTCTGGCTGTACAAAGCTTTATTAGGACACTTATTTTCTGGATAAACATTCATTAAGTTCTTCCTGCTGCAAAAAGGTGGTTCCAAACAAAAATATTTTAAAGCCAAACAGGAGGCAATTTGGATATTGGTTTAGTTAATCCATTATCATTCAGTAGATTCATATGTGATCAGTGAACTGTTATAGCATATTAAAATAAATGCTTTCAAAGAGAACATGAATAGATACCAGAAGAAATAGGGAGACATTTTTGACTTTACCATATGGAAGAACAACCATGGAACCAAAATTCGGCAGCTTTAAGCAGCTGTTTTAGGAATATTTATTGCATATGATTAATTGTATAAAACCTTTTTTTGGGTTGTTAGTTTTAGATAAAGTAGAAAATGGCTGTTCCATGTGCTATGTTTAGAAAGCATAGCTCCCCTTGATCATGGCTAAATCGATTTTATGTTTGAAAAAAAAAAAAAATTAAATAATCGATCTAGGTTACCCAAACAGCATGGTTTGTTCAACAAAAACAAAATTTTTTATATGACATTACTCAGGTTTCAGTGTGCTATTAATGCATTGTAGGAAATCAACAGCAATGGGCTAGTTAAGTATCTTAATATGTTCTGATGAGTATATCCATGCTTATATTGTTATAGGATGTAACACCTCACAGAACATGTTGCAGTGGCAGGAAGACCAATTCAACAATGGGGGCCCCTGACATAATTGATCTCCGCTTACATCACTGGATAATGTGATTGACATAAATTTAACTCCATGAAAATAAAACTGCATTGTGTTTTTTTATGTCTATATAGTATTTTATAATGGTCTGCAAGTGCTGTCAATATTCAACTTTCTACTGTAATAGGGGAAGGAACTCATTCCCCTGAGAGAAGGTGAACATTACCCCAAAAAGTGGGATTTTAGCTTCTTCAATAACCCAACACAACAAAAGACTTGGGTAATAAAATGAGACATTATAATAAGAAAACAAATTATTACATATAAAAATGGAATGGAATAAGTGTAGAGGTCTCCCGTACCTCTAACCCATTCCTAAGGTCTTAACAAATGTTGGATAAAAAAATAAAATAAACACTTTTAAAGAATGTTTGTTATCTGAGTAGAAAAAATAACAGGGGGAAAGATGATCAATGAATAACTGTTGAAGGAAAGCAACCCCTCACTGGTATAACAAGCGATCACTGAGGTCCTTTTGCCGTACACAATTTCCATGTTATAGATTAATGGGTTTGCTTTTCAGGTCACAACCTTTTCTTTTCCCCTGTGGATAATAGCTTACAGTGATATCAGGTAACGAATGTGATTTACCCCCCTGCCCCAGACAAGCAAAAGCAAGATATAATATAAAATAAGGATAGATAGCCTTTAAAAAGAGTTGGATAACCAACAAAGACTATGGTTGGTGGCAATTTATTATAACAGGCTGAAATTGAGGCAGATGGCAGAAGAATTGACATAACTGACAAGAGGCCAAGGTCGGTGCAGCAATTACAGCAGGTGAATGCTACCAGAACACCACAAAATACTGGATAATATAAATAGTCAAGTAAATTAATTAATAAATAAAAAATACAAAAAATAAATTTGATCACTAAGAGGCCAATTTGAAAAGGTATATTAGAAAAGTAACAGTTGTTACCATAACAATACTTCTACTTTTAGAGAGAACACAAGTAGTGTGCAATGGGTAATGGATATACACTGTAGAACATACTAGATAATTTTAAAATAGGCAGATTTGTCTAATTTTTTTCTCTAGTACTTGCCGTAAACCCAAAGGGGTTCTCCAATAGTTTGCTTGGACTTACATTAAACTAACTGCATGTACACTAATTATTTTAACATACTTGCATTACTAACTTAACTATTAACCATGGTACTGGCTGCTGAAGTTGTAACACACATATTCTGGATACTTCAAGAACTTGAAGACTAGTCTCAGAGGGGCTAATGCACATACTCCTAAGGCTGGTTTCTAATGAATAATTAATGTTTAAATACTAAATATTGATCACTTAAGGCAATCACATACGTATTGATTTTGCGTTCTAAAATCTGAACGATCGATCAGCGTGCACGTGAAAGATTGTTCGGAAACCAAATGCTGCCCACCTTGAAAGATCAATCCTAAAAATTCAAAATAAGGATTGAACAATAATCCACCATGTTAATTTATTGGGGGTCGATCTTCCGGGCTTCAAATGAAAAAAAGCATGTTGGTGAAGGGTCTTGATCCCCTCACAGCTGACCTGCTCATATTTCCCTATGCTAGCTCCCTTTCCTGCAACCATTTCTCATACCAAATATTTAACATAAAAATAAATTATTATAGATAATAACATGAAAGGATAATAATGGGTCATATTAACCCCTTACTCCTTCTAAAGCCATTAACCCCAGTGTGACCATACGTGCTAAGAAAAACACACATCTGTCAAATATAGTAACAACCTGATATCTGTAATAATTACATTAAATATCACAGATAACAGCAAATCACCTACACACACTCCATTCCTAAAAAACAGCTAGAAAATTTTATATTTAATCATTTCATCAATTATTAAATATAAAACTGCAAGCTCGACAATTCAACATTTCCACAAAAGCAATAAACTACAAACATCACATAAGACCACCATCAGCTATTAAAGTACTGACCCCTACCAAATGTAAATCTAAACACCAGCAAAACCATAATTCTTTCAACCTGAAATAAATGAAATAAAAGCATTTACTCATTTCCAATATATTTATCCCTATCCTACAATAACAATAATATAAATCATAGCTAGATACCACACAAATCTACATTTATTGCCCCAAAGCAATGTTATATGTCACAATTAAATACATAACTTAACATAGAACACAATGTAAAAATTACAAACCTAAACCTATTTGTGTCAAACCCCATAATTAAAATCAAGTAAACATACATATAACAATTTAACTACTGGTTACATGTAACAATAACATTATGGTAACTGATAAACATATGTCATATATGTGTTGCAAAAGTCTTTGTGAGTTACCAACACAAATGCAATACATATAAGAAATATACACCACCCCCCCTCCGAAAATTACATTAAATAAATGTTAAATTACTTACAATTAGTATGTCCAATCCAACGCTCTATTCCATTCCCAAATAAATCCAATAATGGGATTTTCAGAGTTTTGAATATTTCTTATATGCATTGCATTCATGTTGGTAACTTGCCAAGATTTATGCAACACATACATGACATATGTCTATCAGTTACATGTAATAATAAATGTTATTATTATATGTAAGTAGTATTTAAATGTATATGTATGTTTGCTTTGTTTTAATTAGTGGCTTTGATGCTAAGGGGTAAACGCTCACTATAGTGATTAATATCACCTCTGTTTGATTGAAGGATGGGATATAAATGTTTATGTGGAGTTTTTTTATAGCAAAAGTTTTTGGTTTGCACAGTTTGTTTATTGTATAGTGTAGCTTCTATTGGTTAGGATTTGCGGGTTTAGGGGATTGTACGGTAGTTTTGTTGGTAGAGTGTGGGTCGTTTGGAGGATTTAGTAAATCGCTTTTGTTTATTGTAACAATGCATTGTTTATTGTTTTGCTATTGTCGGGTTTAGTGAATTGTGCAGTATAAAGAAGGGAAATAAGTGTTATTACTGAAGTTTTGAATTGTCGGGTATTGTGAATTGTGTGGTTTATTGAAGAAATTTTTTTTATTTCGGAGCTTCAAAAGTGTTTGTTTTTTAATGCTCTTATTGCCATGCAGGGGTTAATGGATTTGAAATGAATAAGGGGTTAATATGACCCAATACTCATTTCACATTATTATCTGTAATAATTTATTTCTTGATTACAGGTTTATATGTATTTATTTTTTATATGTTTGAGGGAACATATTTTTACTGTGTTGGATTGCGTAAGAGGTCCCAGACACTACTTTAAGCAATTCATAGGGTGGGCTAAGGGGAAAATGGTATATTTATTTTTACATGTAATCATTCTTTGGAATGACTACATAGAAAAATAAATATATTTTTCCACACTTTGTATGCCCTGCACCACCATTGACGATTGAAGGCATTACAGGTATCGACCTGTTTTTTTAGCTTTTGATTGGCAAGAGCAAAATTGACTAAATATCGATGACCCAAGGTGGGCTGCATGCGATAGCTGTGCGATCAATCACCGATTTTTTACGTGTGCACATTGTGATCGGTCGCACAGGAATCGACACGTGCATGCCTAGCATAAGAGGTAAATGCACATATATGAAGTCTGTTTCCAACCACCCAGCACCACTTTACAGCTGTTCATCTGAACAAACCCGTTATGGCACATAGCATTAGGACAGGTCACTGAAGGTTAATAAACATAATTTGGGAACTGGTCATAAAGTAAATAAAAAGCTTGACAGGGGTTCTAATTCTTTACAACTGTATGAGAATCAGAATAGCATGCATCCCCCTTTACTCTGTGGCACATACTCCTTATGAACTCTAGGGACTGATCACTCAAGGGTAAATGCAGATATATATGTGGTCCTGATGGTATTAGTAAATGTATGTAAAAAATCTTGAAAAAGGTCACCATATAAAAATGTACTTACACTTGGGACTTATCACTGTAGGGTACTATGGATACATTGGAAATCCCTAATTGTTAATGCATAATGTTGGGAATGGTCAATGTGTTTATAATGCACATACAGTTGAGATTTGTCACTGGGAGGTAAGGCTAAATTTATACAGATGTTTGCATAACACTTTTCCAGCCCTTTACTGCTGGAAAATTCCTTCTGTGTTTGGAAAGTCACTGAGTGTTTATTTGATAAAATTTTCAGGCATTTTTGTGATATTGCGTATTTAGGATGTTTTTTAAAAGCCAGAAGAACAAATGGCTCATGGTGCTTATCTTTTTTCCAAGATGTCACCGTTGACTAAATGGGAATGCTCTTCAAAGAGTCTTACAGGTTACATGCCAAGAGAACCTGACAGTGCTCAGGACAATTTAACCTGTTAAACCCCTGTGTACATGCAGTATATTATATTCATTTATATTGGAATGAAAATTTGGGGTCCCCCCTATCCACAACCAGACCCTTGTTTGGCATAGGGTCTGGCAGGCCTGGAAAGAGGGTCAACAAGAAGTTCCCCCCATCCTATAGAATGAGTATAGAGGTCACCCAGATCTCTTGGCCATTCCTATGTGTTTAAATAATACATAGAAATAACACAATCCTAATTTTTGGCATATGCAACATACTACTCATCCATCATCATGTGGTATGTTTGTATAAAGCACTGAAAGCATCAAAGCTGCTGCTTACAAAGCACAGCACTGATGCCCACAAGTGGGATAGTAAGTTTGGTGCGAGAGTAAAATCCCCTCCCTCCTAACTTGGAAGGGATGGGGCATTACTCTAACTTGGGAGAGATGGGGGATTACTCTCCCTCCTAACTACCCACTGCACACATCTTATGCACAAGAGGGGTGGGAAAATAAGGATTCAGGGGTCTTTTAGGATTTTTTCCATCCAGCCATAGATGGATACCAAGAATGAAGGGTTTGGTTGGGTTCCCGTCTCATGGGAATTTATATTGAAGTGTACTGCCCACTTTTTAGGGATGAGCAAATGTTATGACTTATTATTGGGATGGGTATTTATCACTATTGAAGAGGCCATTCCACCACTAGACTGTATAACAGAAACCGGGATATGTTTCTGGGGAGAACTTTAAGCAGAATGTAAGGGGAAAGACCAAATGATGTTCTGGAGGTGACTTCTCCTTGTAGGGTTGAATTTTCAAATACTTTTAAAACAAAAAGTCTACTACTGTATAGGGAGTGTATATTCTGCACTAAAAAAGGAGCATCTGCACTGATTACTTCTCAGCTTAACAGATTATCTAAAGGTTGAGTGAAGAATGCGTGTCTCATATCTCATTAACATGTAAACGCAAAGCATATATTATCATTGCATATTTGAAAAATGCCAGATGCTATCAGAATGACAAAAAACAAGGAAGGGACATATTCTCTAAAACCAAAGTAAGTGTGCACAACTCCAGCATACACAGATACCGTTAGTCTGGAATACATTTTCTTTTTATTACAAAGATCAAAGTGTGGTAACGGACAGCTACCAAATATACCGTGACTTACAAAGGTATTCAGACCCTCTTTACTTTTCTCAATTATGTTATTTTACAGCCTGATGCTACAATGGATTATTTTTAAAATGGGCCTTTAGTAGAATTTATAGCCTTAAGTCTTTAAGGGTGTAATGCAAAGATATTTGAACACCAGGATTGAGTGATTTTCTGCTTTTTTTGCAAATTCTTGGTCGAGTTGGGAAATGTCAGTGGATAGCCATTTTATGGTCTCTTTTTAGATTTAATAGGTTCAATAGGGTTCAAGTCAGGGCTATGGTTGAGACAATGTAGGCCAATCACAGAGCTGTTTCAGAGCCATTGCGGTGTTGTATTTGCCATATTCTTGGGGTTGTTGATGTTAGAAGGTCCTGAGCACACATGCTTTCCCTCAACCTCGACTCCCACAGCATGATGATATTGCCCCCATGCCTTATGGTTGGGATGGAGTTAAGGCCACATCAATCTCGGTTTCATCAGACTAGTGATTCTTCTTCCTCATAGAACCTTTCAGGTGTTTTTTTCCAGCATCCAAGCAGGCTTGTCACCAAGCAGAGGCTTTCCTTTAGGCACACTATCACCATAAAACCCAAAGGACTGCAGCTTTTGTTGTTTTTGTAAAACATCTCCTAATCAAAGACCTTAAAAATTCAGTTAGGTGGTTACACCTTAGACAATTTACTAATAACCAAGAACATAATTTTAGCATGAATATGAATTTAATGCTATGAATGACAAACTCAGATGGCAGCAACTATTCATTTCCTGTCTTCAAGGAAATGTTTAGTCAAGCAAGAAGGGTGCCTCTATGTATGCAAATTGGCATTTTCTTAAACGTCAACGTCTCATAGCTATGGGGTTTAAAAATCATAAAGCCTCTAAAAATAAATTCTGTGTGCCCCAGTTCAACCCCTACACGGTGCGCATATTCCACTTGGCAGCTGGGAGTATCATTGTGGCACCACCATTCCCTATGTGCCCCAGAGCATCATCTGCATGTAGCACCTATTGCCAAAGTATTTTTGGCGGCTGGGAGGAGCACTGTGGCAGCTTCATCTGTGTGTGCCCTGGTGCAACCCCTGCATGTAGTGCCTAATCCCCAAATCTGACTGGCAATTGGGAGATGCGCTGTGGAAGCTTCATCCCTATGTGACCCAGTGCAGACTCTGCATAAAGAACCTCTACCCAAAGCCAACATCTCAGATTGTCCAAAAGAAACATCCATGCAGAAAATATACAATGTAATGTAAGTTGTTGTCAGTGAGTTATGAGGGGGTGTCTGCTTGTTTAACACACCCAGTTGGTGTAAGATTTGGTGTCTCAGATTGAGGAAGGATCTCTATTTCTTTCTAGATTTCTTGTTATTTCTTCTTATTTCTGATGTGTGGGAGCTTAAAGATTTCACAAAACCAAAATGTTTGAATGACTTGGATAATCTTTCGGGTTGAATTCTGAGTGAGTGAGGTATGCACAGATAAAATGTCAACTCCTTATACAATAATGTAAAATATTTTATAGGTAAAAAGTCAAATAATTAAAAATATGAATAATAAATTAAAAAGTATGTGTGTGTACAAAAATGTATTACGTTATACTAAAGTACTTTGCATACATATAGTCATGCCTTTTTTTTGTAGAAACAAGGCACACAACCTAGTGTTACAAAGTAAAGTACTGTAAATTATTGAATAAATAAAAAAATCACCCAATTTCTTAGTCTAGTCAATACCAAGACAGTAGAGAAATCTCAGACCTATACCTTAGACCAGTGATTCCCAAACTGGGGGGCGCGAAGGTATTCTAGGGGGGGGTGCAGGCCCTCATTCTTAACCTGTGTTTGAATAAGGGGGCTCCATAATGTTCCTAAATAGAAAAGGGGGCCCTGCAGGGAAAGTTTAGGAACCAATGCCTTAGACTGTGATTACCAGGGAATGAACATGCTCCTGTCCGGCTGGTGTGCAGTCTGTCCGGCCTCAGTAAATAAGTCATGGAGCGAGAGCTACTTTAGAGTAGTGCATAGAGCCTACCGCGGTCTGCAATTCCCCCCAAAGTTTCCATTAGAACTATGGGTTCAGGACTGTCCAAAGTGTGAGGTCAACAAACCAAACCCATGGGGTTAGAAGTGGGATGACAGTTTTTCGTTATGTATGCACACTGTTAGCGGAAATTGTGTTTTGTTGTGTCATGCATAATTAACTGACTACTACATATTGACTATCAACCGTGACAAATGTCTTCTTTATTAATTTTGTAAAAATTTGAAATGTGATATTAATGCAATGTTTCTGATCTGCACAACCACTTAATAGGTCACGGTGATGGGGGACGGGGACGGGGTCTCCATGTTAATGGAGGAGCTCTGGCTTTCCCGACCACACAGCCGGCTTCATTAATGACACCTGCTGTGTGGAGAGAGGTGGGGGGAGGGAGGAAATGGCAGGCAGACCGCTAGGGAGGTTAAAGGAGGTTTGCAGGCTTATCAAGGATTGAACTCTCAGGGGCCCCTATGGTTGACAAAGAGCTGCCACTCGCAGTGCATTCTATTGATCCTGCTGAGCCCTCCAGCACCTGTAACCAGGAAGTGATCTCATCCATAAACAGGAAGTAACATCATCCTGGTAAGCACATGTCCCAGAGAGAACAATCTTTGCTAAGCCTGCAAACATCCTTTAATGTGAGTATTTTGTTGTATTTTTTTATCATGTACAGTATTTTTTTTGTAAAGGTAACTAGGTTGTGCGCCTTCTTAGGTTGTCCTTGTTCTTATTTGTCTGTTAGAGGGGGACCACACTCCTCCTTCATTCCCTTTCATGGAATTTTGTTTCTTTACTCACAGAGACACAGCATTTCGATGTGAGATGGACAATTAAACCACCCACCGTATATATTATAGTGTTAAGGATGCAACAGAAGGTCCTTAAATATAATATTATGGATGAATACACCCAAAGCTTCCATATGGACAAGACCAGTCAAAATGCAAAATATTTGACAAGAAATGGGGGGGGGGCAGGTGACTTAACCTTTTAGATTCCACATATAGCTTAATGACCTTCTTGTTTACAGATTTTTCATTATATTAGAAAGTGATGTGAAGAACACAGGTGAGTTACGGCCTGGGGGTCAAACACAAGTAAATGGCCCAAGAAACAGTCTGCCCTTGCTGACAGAACGGGGGGGGGGGGGGGGGGGGGGGGGGGGGGGGTGGAAATGGGAGGACTGCGTCTCTGCCATCTGGGCAGCTCCTGGCACACCCTCTGGGGTGCAAAATTTCTCATCACCAAGATCTCACCCTGGTTCTACCACTAGCCAGAGAAACATAAACCCTTTCGTAATTCCATAAATGTTAATGTTTATTTTCTCTTGATGAAATTATGCCATATAATGACAATATTGACAATGGTTCCTCTTCTCATAACCTGTAGAAGAGACTGCAAGCACGTAGAACGTGAGAATCGCCGATGTCCTTCTGTCTCCTCATTCACAGATCCCGTCACCCCCCTCCCTGTTTCGAAAGGGGGATTACATAAATTTTCTCACATCCCCTCAATTTTAGGGAAACTTGCCAACTTTTGTTTAACCCATTGCCTGCCAAGCATGTAGAGAAACCTGGTGCCTGGCTAGTGGCGGGCTCTTTGGCAGTGAATGGGTTACCTGGACAGCCTCTCATGTCCCATAACATCCAGAGCAACTATTAAAATTTTATGCGGAGTGTAAATGGGCCGGGTCTGCTCCAGCTACACAGCCAGCAAGCAGTGATTTATTACTCGCAAATACCACAGAACTAATTAGTATAGTAATTAATTAATACGAATTTGCATATTTGCATGTGCAATTAATGCAGTGGAGTGATTACTCCGAAAATGAGAAGTTTGGGGCTGTCAGATGTTGTGAAGCGGACTGGAAAAATATGTGTGCAAATGGAGCTGAGCAAGGCTTCCGACACCCCCCTCTTTTCTATCCCTGGAGGGTGTAAAGGAGGAAGGAGGGGGTGACCTTAAAAAGGGCGGAGTCGTTAATACACTCCAGCCGCTTTGATTTTTTCCTATAATGCTGGAAAGTAAATCTATTATACTAGTCAATTTAGTTTCGTTTGAGCAGTAAAATGCTTATTTTACCTCAAAGCAATTTTGAATGTCTATTGAATACCATTTAGAAATTTCGCCTAGCACAGAACAGCTAACAGAATTAATTTCAGCGGCCTTATAGCAGAATACATTAATATAAAATGTTGTGCAGTCTAACCTGGGTCATGGCAATGTACTGCAGAACTATGGCCTCATGACCCAGCTAAGAAATATTATACTAAACTGTACCCTTACAAGGAGAACAGTGAAATGCTCTGCAGTGTTTAGACTGATAATGAAGTAAAACTGTTCCCTCAACCAGCCAAGTGTACCAGGAAATACTTTGGGGAACTCTAGACTTTGCAGAATGCTAACCTGACAGTGAACAGCAATTGGACTTGACAATAGCAATGTTCTACAGAAATTCACAAATTATCTGGAAAACTTACTGACGCTGTGAATTTCTAGCACACAAATAGACTGAAGGAAACATGAAAATGTTTCTGAGAACATTAGAGTCTGTCAGAAAATGTTTAGTAAATGTCTGGACTGCAATGCAAAATACCCTAAACATGGTAATCCATTAAGGACCATCTTATGATCTATAATGGATCTGGCCATTCTTGTACATTTATGAATGCACAAACGTTGTGTCAGCACAATAGGATACAATATCCATTTTTTTCCATTGCAGGGCTCTAAAGTGCATGGTATAGACCAGTGATGGCCAACTGAGTTGATATCAGGGGCCACAAGTGCGGCCCTCAGCATCACTAAAGGGCCGCATATAAAATTTTCAATCTATAATGACTTTTATAAACATTTTTTAATTAATCAATCAATGACAGCAGACAGAGCTAGAAGACCTTATTTTTTATTTTTAAATAACAAAACTTGTATTAAATGATACTTCAAGCATAAGGTAACATTGTAGTATGGTAATGCACATTTTATGTCATATACATCGTTATGTGCCCCTATTCTCAGGTTATGTGCTGATAAATTATTAAATCATCCCCCGTTCATTGCTGAAATAGTGGGAGCATGGGCACTTACCTGTCTGCTAATCCCCTGCCAACAATAGAGGAGAAGAGGCAGAGGCGAGGAACTTGCTCAGACACCATCTGGGTCGCTGATTGGCTTTTACATAGGCCTATCACATACGTTTATCGCCTCTCATCTTTCCACTCTAAGAGGATCCCGGACAAGGACCTGTCAGAAGGGGGATTGACGGACAGGTGAGTTCTTATGCCCTATGCAATAGCAGTTAGGTTTTGGGGGCCGCAAGTGGAGGACTGAGGAGGGCCACCGAGAAAAGCCCAAAGGGCCACATGCTCCCCCCAGGCCGCAGGTTGGGCACCTAGGGTATAGACCATGATATGGTATTTTATGGTATACAGCAATAATACATGTACCTATGACTTGGCCCTTTATGGTAGAGAAATGTCTAAACAGAGAATAATTGAGTTATAATGTGGGATGTTCTGCAAAGAAGGTCAGAGAATGGAAACCACTCTGCAGAACTGGAAAACAGGCAGAAGTAGTAATCACTGTTGAAGTCAAGGCAGTAAGTTATCTAATATAAAGGATAAGTGCAATAATCTCTTTACCCAAACATATATATCTTACTCACTGAGATCCAAAAGACTGAGGTACCATGTTCATTTTAACTTCTCTGCCGCAAGTCTCATCCTCTCACGCTTGCTCTGTACTGCCCCATTGACTTCTATGGGCTGTTTCCTTAAGGGAGAAACAAAGGTAGATAGGCCCTAAAGAAATCATTAGAGCAGTAGTGTGATAATGCTAGCAAGAGAGCAGGATAGGAAATGTGTGGTACAGAAATGGAAACACACATGGGACCATATGGTATATGTAACCTAATAGGCAATTATTTGAGGTCTTTGTCCTCATCTAGATCACCTCTCTTCAATGAGTGTAACAAAGCAAATCTATTCAGTGGATGGGGGGGAAGTTTGGAAACTTTGCAAGATTTTTAGCGTTTGCTAGTTACTGATCTGATGATCTCCCCATGTATCATGTATGGTTTTTATTTTTGTGTATTTTTTTATACCCAAACCAATGTCGTCTTGTGGGTATGTTCTCTGTTACCAAACATATCTATCCAGTTTTCTATATATGTACCTGACCTGCCATCTTACCTCTGTATCTGCATTTTCTTAGCCTAGCCTCTCCTTCTCACCATCCGTCTCTGTCTCCCTCCCAGCTTCTCTCTGCATCTCTCTCCCTATCTCTTGCCAGTGCCAGAGTCTGTCTGCATTTATCATGGCCTCTCCATGGCACAGCTCCAAGTTTTGCAGAGTGAGGTCCTTATTGTTATGCATCTTGCTCCTCTTTTGAAACTAAGCTATGTGTAATGAGAAGAAGCAAGCTGCTTCCCAATCAGGGACTTGCATTAATGGCAAATAGTCTTTAACCCTTTCCACCACAAGCAAAACATCAAAGCATGTTTTCTGCAGCACACAGCAACACTAGAGGGATGCAGATCTGACCTGTTTGACCACCCACAATGCCCATTTCCAGTCATTGATCTATATATCAGATCGTATGCTTGTCCCCACCACAGTAAAATTCCCATGCTTTAATCCCCTACTGTGCGACAGATCCGGCATCCTTTATCTACGACAGCAGTGCAAATGAGAGAATATTCTTTTGTGTTTCTTTTGTTTGTTTAAATTGAGTTGTTACTGTTTAAATTATAGTTTGTAACCATATTTTATCATCACTTACTGAAGAAGATTTAAACCTCAAACTGGATGTCATTTGGTTGTCCAAGTCATTAGTAAAAAATAAATGCTGCCGACCTAAGTATTTTTAATTATTACCTCCCTATCGCTCTTGCAAGGTCCAGATTTCTGTACCAAAAGCGCACCATAGACTCTAATTGAATTTTTTTATGTTGTAGGCCTGTAACTTCCCAAAATATGTCCGTTCAAGTGTCTAATAGACATCCTGAATATAATAATGTTTGAAACACACAATTACATAAAAAAATGAAAAAAAAAAAAAAAAGGTATCATTTGAATTATACCATCTTTTAAATACTTATTTGGTGCGAAAGATTTCAAAACAGGATGTATTCATATTTATGTTTTGTTTATAATAAAATGTTTATTACAATTGGAAATGTGTTTTGTTTTTTTTATTTTTTACTTTGAATTGTATTAGATACAGTTATCACTGTATCCAGTACAATGCCCTTTGACACCCTCTGAGAAAAGGTTAACTTCAAACAGCACATCTGGAAATCACACTGCAACAGTTTTCTGCATAGAAAACTGTTTCTCATGCAATTTACATTTGAATGTCCCGCCGCCCCGACGACATCGGCTTCAGTAAAGAAGCCAGCTGAGAGGAACGGAGCCAGCGGAACAGCACAGAACTGTGAGTATGTGCCATAGAAGGCACAATCTGGTCCAGAGCAGTATTGACAGGAAAGCGCTGGACGAGATGAAACTTGAGAAAATGAGATCGACCTAAAAATTACGGACATGACGCTAATGTGTCAGATCGCTTTCTGGGCCGCATTAAGGTGGGCTTGTTAGATTTGTGAGAGATCAATTGTTGTGAGCGAGCACGGCGGTTGCTCTGCTGCAAAATAGGCTGCAAATCTAACCATCTATGACCACCTTTGATATTTTGATCTTAAAAATATATTTTTAGACTATAAGATGCACCCAAAGTTTTGGCAAGAAAATCAGGGAAAAAGGCAAAAACACAGCCATTCAGATATCAAGTGAATATACAGATGTTCCAGCAAAGTAGGCAGGACTGGTCCATGCAGTATTCACTCTATATCCATCCAGCCAAAAGGCCAGTGCCAGGAGAGAGGTCTTTGCTGCAGGGCTTAAGCATGTGTCTATACACTAGCAGTACCCATTCTCTGTACACACTGACCAACTTATGGAGAGACACATTTTACAATCTGGCACTGAACAACATATCCATGAGCAGCTATTGGCATATGGGAGGAGATACAAGTCTTTGCTACAAAATGTATATATTGCAATACAGAATGTTAATGTAAATACACAACTCATGCTATCTTATTGTAAATTACGTCTCTCCATAAGTTGGTCTGTGTTTAGAGAATGGATTCTGCAGGCGCTAATGCAGATAAGATCTCTTCTTGGCAGCGTTTTTTTGGCTTAGCTGGAGGGGGGGGGGGGAGAAACACATTTCTACCTCCTGGGATGCATAGCTATTGCTCATAGAAGAGGGGACTTAACAAAATAACACAATTCTTTACACATTTAGACCATTTTAATGGTAAAAAAAATGTGTGTGTATCTTTTATATATTTATATGTCATCTACATATTATTATTAAAGTTAAAGGCTTTGAACACATGTAAAATATTGGCTAAGGGAACCTATCATTTATGAGCTTAGAGCATGATCATTTATCATGTCAATAAAAACTG
The DNA here is from genome assembly GCA_036250615.1 of Ptychadena robeensis. Lineage (NCBI taxonomy): Eukaryota > Metazoa > Chordata > Amphibia > Anura > Ptychadenidae > Ptychadena > Ptychadena robeensis. The sequence continues at coordinate 32,774,846 of CM070042.1, forward strand.
TTCTGTGATTGGTTGATTTGGATAGCTGGAAAGTAGGAAATGTGTCAGCACAATAGTGGATGAGATAAAGCAATCGACTTGTGACTCTGGGGAACATGAGGAGCTCATGTGGTGCTCAGCCAAGTGACAAAATCTCTGTGTAATCTGGCCACACACATAGGTGGACAAATTGAACATGACTTGGCAGTTTAAGGCTTTGGCCAATTAGCTGTTTTACTTGCAATGTAACTGGTGCTTGAGAGTGGAGTCAGTAGGTGACAACAGCAAGTGGCTTTTCCTGGTCAGCTTTCCAATCACATTTCCAGAATTTGTGCATGTTGATGACTTTATCATCAAGCTTTATGTGCATTATGGAAAGACAAGAAGCAATTCTGGGTGTATGTCCTGAGGCTGAAATAGAGAACAAGTAAAAAAAAAAAAAAAAACACAGGTACCAAACTTCTGCTATGTTTCTACCAGAAAAGCTGGACTTTTCAGGATCAGTATAACATGTATAAAATTGTAGATAAACAAGTAGGTTTATTGAGCTGAACATAACAGCTATATATATATATATTTATATATAAATTGTATTTACCATGGTAGAATTATGTGACTTAAATTTAAATGAGGGGAAGAACTATTGACTGTATTAGGACTAGCTGAAATGTATTACAATGTTTTAAAAAAAATAGGATTGGATTGTTAGGCCTGGCATACACACGCGGATTAGTGGGCGATTTTTCCGCTGACCGACGGGCCCACAGCTCGGCCGGCCAGAGAACGGACATGTCGGATGTTCTCTGGCCTATGCCATTACCTTCAATGAAGACGCCGGTCTTCATTGAAGGTAATGGCCGGCACACAAAGGGTGCCCGGCCGATTAAAGCAGCCCCAGAATGCAACGTGATGACGTCATCACGCTGCATTCTGGGGCTTATTGGAGCTCGTCTGTCTGCACCCGTCTGTGGGTGTATGGCAGGAATTAATGTTACATATAACTGCTGCTTAAGATAATTGAGTGGTGTTTCCTTTAGCAACAGTCATCTATGTAAAATGGAGATGTATAAATCCAACCACTCATATGTATGTATATGCATATGTCCTCTCCCTCAGCCTCTTGCATGGTAGCTTCTGCTGCAGATGGATCTCCCTGTTCCTTATTGAGCCTCCGATTAGCGGCCTCCATCCACAGGTCACCAGCTGGCTTTGGGTCAAATATAACTCTCACAGCAAAACACCGTGTGACCCCCCAGATCTCATTATATATGTCTGACTTTCGTCCCCCATATCTCCAACACTCCAACAAGTCCAATAATTTTTTGAATTAGTAATTCCCAATTCGACACCCCTAACTGCAACCTTTCATGGTTATTAACGCTTCCCTACAGTTTTTCAAGTGACATAAATTCTATATGTTCAACAACAAAAATTGCCAAAAAT
>CM070042.1:32779100-32791739 GCA_036250615.1 Ptychadena robeensis
GGACCCCACTCACAGCTGTGGTTTCCTGGCAGTCTCAGCTCTAACAAGCGTCACAGCATGGGAGGTGCTACCTCGGAAAAACTGTCTTTCCTGCTGTAAGATTTTTCTTTTTTCTTTTTGGACAGTGATTGCCCTATCTATTGGCAGCCTGATGCTGATAGTGCAAAGTGACCTACAATGTGGTAGGTCCGCTTTAAGGCTGACAGTCTACAGTTAAGGCACATTGTGTTGTTTAATTTAAAATCCATTGTGGTGGTGTATAGAGCCAAAAATGTTAGAATTGTGTTGATGTCCCAATATTAATGGACCTGACTGTACAACTATCCTATTGTTTAGGTTCCTTAACAACTTATTTCTTGCTAGGTGCTAGTAAAGTACATTTACATGTTAAAAATGCTCATTTTGAAAAAAACTGTGAAAGGATAAAAGTAATCTCCCGATTCAACAAGTTTAGTCTTTGCCTCTGTAGTGTAAAAAAATATATTTTTACACATTGCTTACCTTTTATAAGTCTTGATCCAGACTCCCCAAACTTTAAAAAACATTTGCTTACCTACCCCTCTTTCTTGCCCCTGGCACGTCACTGTGATGTCTACCTTCCTAAGTCCCTTGCGCATTCAGGTAAGATTTTGTTAATGGCCAACTCTGACCTATAATTGGCAGATCTGGTGCCGATTTTGCAAAGTGGATCAATGGGTGATAGGTCTGCTTTAAGAGTGACTGGTCTTGTACCCACCAACACAGTGATAAAGTCACTCCTACATTTACAAACTTATTTTTGGTTTGGAAAACAGGAAAATTTTTATCATACGTAATGTAATTTTCCCACCAGCATACCATCAGGGCCCCGCCCACTTTCTTAGGACCCCCTTCCCATAAATTCAAACCCACTTCAACGCCCAGTGTTCTTAAGCAGAACTCCGAACGAGAGAAGGGGGGTATGTATGCTGGCATAGTCTCCATCACACCCTATGCCGGCATACCATCGAAAATAACTAGGACAACTGGGTGGGAATGCAAAAACAGATTTTGTCTTCTGTGTCAGTCTAATAAATTGAGATAGACGCAGAAGACAATACCAAAGGCAACAGGGGTGAAAGACGCTGGCTCCAATGAGCCTAATGAGTCATAAACTTATGGGGAGAGGACCAGGTAGCTGCTCTGCATACAGTCTCTGGTGCTACCCCTCGAGCAGCTGCCCAGGATGTGGAAAGAGCTTCCATAGAATGGAGGCGAGTGAACTGGAAAGTCCGAAGAGATGGCAAAGTCTTTGAACTTAGACCAAATTCTCCCATATACAATATATAAATAAAGGGAAGTAGGAGGCGGATGTTGCTTACTTGTATCTATTTAGGTGGTTATTGATCTATATCCCATAATTGGCAAATTAAGACATTAAACAGAACAAGAGAAGAAAAGTATATGGGATTTTGCTTAGATCCAGAGCCACAACAAGGATATGTAAAGCATATCAAAACACATTTATTGGTCAATAACACAAAAGAACACACAATATAGTGTTATTAAAAGAGACCCATAAGGCCACAGTTCATCCGACTAGGGCTTCTTCAGGAGGTATTTGTAAAATGGAGAATCTAGTGTTGAGGCATATTAACAATCCGTTACAATAAACAGTCATTCTGACACTGTCAAATGAGACAATCAACCATACAGCCAGTGTATAACCTGATCAGGGAGGGGTTATAGACACAGCCTTTATTTTTAGAAGAGTATTAAAAGCAATAGAATTCTTCCTCAGATAGTGGGTGGGAAGTGAACAGCGGCAGTCCACTGGGCGAGAGGCGCATGAATGTGTGGAGCCGGATTGTTCCTAATATAAATAAATCGTTTGGTAGTCTACTGTTGCTGAATAACTAGGTATGCAATATCAGTGTTAATACAGGAAAAAGGAGAAGGAATTTTATCCTCAAATCATGTCTTCCCTGAGAACAGTCTCAAGATTAGTCAGTGTATATCATTGGAATCAAAAAAGATCCTCCCCACTGTCAACCATAAGAATCTAAAGACTCACGTTTGTTTAGAGAATTCCAAAAGGGAGAGATCGGTTGTACTGCTCGAAAGCCAAAGCCTACCTTCCTACTGTGCTATCACCTCTCATTTTTATGCCCAGGGCTGGCGTTTAAGTTTTTACGCCGCAACGTGCAGAGCGGCGCGGAAGTGCAGGGTGTAGATGTTAATACTGCTCCCCCTATAGATCTCTGCCTCCATTAGGCCAAAGGGGCATAACGGTACGGATACCAGAGGGTTCAGCACAAGCATCGGCGTCCCGGCCGTCAGTCATGTGGGTCCCCACTGACTTCACCGCGCATGTGCCCGACGCGCATGCGCCCATCGTCATCAACGACACCCCTCTCCCAGACGGGAGGGTTGTCAATCAAAACAGTAATGCCAGCCTATGTGGGCGGGGACCCAGTGTCAATCAGACACTGGGCTCAAACCCTCAGTCTTGACCGGACGGAGAGGCTGAAAGTGGGACACAGAGAGCTCTATAAAGGGGAGCTCCTGTCTTCCATCCCTTTGTGCCCACAAATGGACATGCCTGCTTTTAGAAGGTTAAACCTATATCAAGCACTGTAAGGAGTAAATTATAACAATCAAATTTAAATTTAAGGAAGTTATAGGCTTGTAAATAGTCATCTCCCTGGCAGAACTGTCAGGTTGTATATTCTCATTGATAATATCATTTACAATGCAAAAATATATATTCTTTATAACTTTAATTTGTTAGTTCAATGAAATCATTGAATTTATTAGACAAAATACAAAAAAGTGGTATGAAAATTTGAGTATTTCTTCCTACACTCAAATTAATCATCCTGATGCTGACATAGACATCAGCATTCCGGAATCATTTTTTATTTTTAAGAGGAGGAGAATTATCGATTTGATTAGATTTAAAAAATCATTCACTGAGTTCAAGCATTTATCTCAGTTATATTTTCTTAGGGTATCGACTCTGCGTCTTTACATATTAAGTGGGGCATACTAAATCAATTAGCCCTACAGGGAAGAGATGTTGGGCACAACGATAGATGTACTCTTAATCATATTAGCCCTGCATCGCTCCCCAAAACCAAGGTTAGATAGATTGGTCTCTCTCACATCTCCCAAAAGCATACATACCAACCATTGATATAAACCACATTCATACATCAATCATTCCATAGGTGTATATACAAAGTACGAAATGGTAATGAGGGTATTAGAGAAATGATTTAAAACTGACCATCTCGTTAAGGCCAGGATATGTTGATGTGTTTAGGTTGACAATCCATTTTGTGTCTTTTTGCAGGACAATTTTGTCAAAATCTCCCCCTCTGGTATCTTCCTTCACACATTCCAATGCAGTGAAGCAGACAACTGACAAATCAAAATTATGTATGTGTCCAACATGGTGGACAATTGGTGATGTGATTCTGCCATTCTCAATGTCACGGACATGCTCCTGTATCCTGATTCTTAATTCCCTTTTAGTTTTCCCTACATAGAAGCCTGAGGAAGGCCACTGCCGCTACCAAAACTTTAGTGAAGGTGGTAAGCCTGAAGGGCAGGCATGTGAACTGGAAAGGAAGTTCAAATTTTTGATAGGAACCCCTGAAAGGCACGTGGAGATATGTGTCTTTCAAATTGGTAAACACATCCAGTCTCCGGGAAGAAGGGCTTGAAGAATGGATAGCAATTAATCCATATTGACGTGATCTTTCTGTATAAACTGGAGGGGCCCAAGAATTTCTTGGATTTGCCAAAGGGAACAGCCGGGGATTTCCAGTTGCGGCGGAGTGCTCCACAAGACTGAATAAATAGCCCCTGCCAATGGAAGAGGAGGGAGTTTTCCAAACAACCCGCCAATACGGGAGACCAGAAGTATTTTGATCATGGAGGGAGAGCTACCCTGCAGAGGATGTCAAATCAGGAATTCTCCCCGCCTGGAGACCAGAAGCGGGCCCCTCCATAGCCCACGTTTTTCTGGGAGAGAAACTAGTGTATTTCATCCAGGATAGACGGACAGCGGCAGCTTTACAACCGCCAGGAAGGGGGCACGTCTGACATACAGGAAGTGAGTGAGGGGGACAAAAAGGAACACTGGGCATGGTTGGTTTGAATTTTTGCCGCCATAGTGTATGTATGGTAAGGACATTTGTTGCATACAAAGTCACTGAGGAATCTATTCAAATAGAAGTGTTTGTACTCAAAGTTCACCTTTAGTTAAGACAAACATACAATGTTTGGTTAAAAGACAATTATAATTAATGAAGCTATGACTGCTGCCTCTGTAACCTCAGTTCAGCCGGATACAGTTATATTTGTCCTCACCCATCAGTTACAGGGGAACTTGGAGTTTCAAGTCACAAACTTTATTTACACAAAGATGTTGACTTTTTTTTCTATTCATTTTATTTGCAATGCATAATAAAAAGGTATGTACAGATCAGCTGAATGCAAAATCATTTATTATTTTTATTAAATCCTCACAATATCTGCACCTGTGGCAAAGCCTCTCCGTCGGTATTGTTGCCTCTAATTCATACACATGTGATTTGTATTTATCCTCCACCTGTACATATTTACCAATGGCAGATTAAATAGGAGAAGGTTAATTGAGAGTCTGACAGGAATCTCTGCCAAAGCCATCTACATAGAACCTCAAGGAATGTTTTTCTGCAAAACACTGTGATTATGAATGTGTTTGTTACTGTAATGTAAATTTTGATTATATATAATGGTGTTTAGAACCAGGACATAGTTTAGTAAATGAGTCATATGAATTCATTGCCTACTGCCAGCTCCATTCATTGTAAAAGTTGCACCATAGACCTAAATGGAATATTTTTATGTTGTAGGCCTGTAACTTCCCAAATTATGTCTGTACAAGGGTCTAGTAGACATCCTGAATATAATAATGTTTGAAACACACAATTATGTTAAAAAAATTACATAAAAAAATGAATACAAGGTATAATTTGAATGATAAAATCTCTTAAATACTTATTTGGTATAAATGATTTCAAAACAGTATGTATTCATATTTATGTTTTGTTTATAATAACATTTTTATTACAATAAAATGTTAAAGACGAAATTACCACCAATAATTCTGTCACAATTTTTGTAACAATAAAATCAACATAAAATGTCTGGGACCATATCATGAGCAATATAAATTTAGTTTTTTAGTTAACATATATTGATAAATTTAGGGATTTTTTATATTTCTAGTTATTTTATATTTTAGTACTATATGCAGTTTGGAAGTCACATCTGCTCTATGAAATATTCAACCTAGAACACAAAGAGTATGTCCTCCTTTCCTTGAGCAAGAAGTTGAATTCCCCAATACTAGAGATGGCCAATGAGTTGCCAAAATGTCAACATTAGTATGCAAAGTGTATGGTAACTCAAACTAAGCCAATAAAGTACAACTGCTTGATTGGCTTAGTTTCAGTCTACATTGGCAGTCTGGCATTGCATGCCAATGTTGAAATTTCAGCATCTCATTTCAGCACTGGGCGAGATGGTGCCGTCCAGTACACATCTGGGCTCCGGCAGCGCATACTTACAGTTCTGCGCTGTCCCCGTGTCCCCGATGTGACAAGGCTGCCAGCATGCCTCCGTCTCTTCTTCCCCCCCTCCGAGTGACGTGATGACGTCACATCGGGGAGGCGGCGTCAAATTTGAAAGTACAGTGCATGAAATCAGTTTTCTTTGTAGAAAACTGATTTCAAAGTGCTTCTATGTACTAAATATCGCCCAAATAAAAAGTCTCTGGTGCCCCAGATGTGCCCATTTGCAGTAACCCTGTCTTCACATCCATCACACCAGGTTAGAGAGGGTTAACTGCAAATGGGCACATCTGGGGCACCAGAGACTTTTAGTATATTTAGTACATAGCAGCATAGCTTTGTGCCCTGATTTTTGTGTTTTCTCATTAAATTTTTTAAAAAACAAAAAATTATTTTACATAATTGTTTCAAACATTATTATATTCAGGATGTCTATTAGACCCTTGTACGGACATATTTTGGGAAGTTACAGGCCTACAACATAAAGAAAAATTTACCATTGAAGTCTATGGTGCGCTTTTGGTACCTCTGGACCTCAGCAGTGCGCTAGGGAGGTTAATATGCATACGTATATGTATGAGTGTTTATTGAACATAAACAGACATCAATTGTGATACTTATTAAAAAAAAAGGGAAGGAAAAAGATTTAAGATGTTTTCTTGTAGCCAGTTCGATTTATTTTTGACAAATTTTTCTTTTAACATTTCCTTTTTTGTTTGATCTTTCTAAGAGACATTTCAAATGTGACTCGATCATGCCGAGATTAAAACCAAATGAGGCACAAATATTTTTATTTTGGAGGAAGGGATTTCAATTAGTGATTTTCAAAAGTCTCAGAATATGTTATTCCAGTCCATGACTGTCTCCTGAAGTATGCTCACTGTCTCTCACTACATCCTTTAGAATGTCAGCAGTCACTGGCCATACTCTTCATGTCTTTACTCTGTTACCATCTACTTTTGGATGTCTCTGGTGTGTGACAATCTCTGGGGCATTATATTAACTGATAGGTATATGCAGTCCTTTGATGAACTCTATATTTTAAGTACATTGACAACCAGTGTATTTCTACAGTTTCAAAGCATATAGTATTTGCTTATATTTTGATAATATGGTTGGTGATATAATACTTAACAGCCAAGAGCTCATTGGGTCATATTGATTTCACAGCACTGTCTTCATTACATGAGGTGCTCAATGGGAAATCTTAACTGACATGTTAGCATTTGTAGGTATCTACTTGCTAATGTTTTACTGATTTTATCACTGTGATGTCATCCATTTTTTACATAAATACACTGTTAGACTTCTTAGCCATGATTCTATTAGACCTAAATAGCCTTATTCTTCAAACATTTCAAGAAAATGTTTTTAAACCCATAATTATACTGTGAATGTAACCCAATAGTTATGAGCGGCACAGGCAATATTTGAATTCCCAATATTTTGTGAATACTTCTACTAATATTTGATTTGATATTCGTAAATACGAAATTCACGCATATGGCCATGCATTGCAATAATCTTCAAAACGAATGGTCACATAAGGTTTTTTTTTTACCACATTGCAGTTACAGTATATTATCGCAATGCATGGCCATAAGCTTGCCACTGCATATAATCATGGATATTTAAAATTGCGAATATCCAATGCCATATTCGTGAAATTTGTGAATTCTTGAATAACTTATATTATTTTAATACATTCACAATTTGAATATTTCAGCTCAACACTCTAACCCAGTAATCAGAACAAGGAGAGTGAGATATGCCTCATTATGCCAGGGTTATCACAGGTATCTGTCAGGCTAAATGAAAAGATGATGCCATGGTATGCTTACCATGGAGAGGAGAGATACAACATCAGATGGATCATATGAGGTGGGTAGCCCCCTGGACCTTAATGTGTGAGTTTAAAACACTTTTAGTAAGCGAAAACTGAAAGAATCAAGGTAAAATTACTCCATGTTGAGGTCCCTGAGGCTAGCCACCTCATGATGTATCTCCTTTTTTGTGTTTTGAAGAATGCTTGGGACCACAATTAATGTAATTTATACCACCCCATGACCCCCTTTATGTATCCCAGAAAAACAGTAGTTTGTTTCATTTCAAAGTCAATGGAATGAAAGATAGAGAAGGTGTGTCCAACTACAAAAACCCAATCAAGATATAAATAAAATATATGGTTATTTTTCCTAGCATATTGCTAACTAATCAGTTTGGAATAGAAGAGAACATGGGGTGATCATCCACAGAGTAAACAAAGTAAGTGGCGTATTAGTTAGTATGCCAGCATCCCGAAAAACTAATTTTCAAAACAACACAGGTTTCACCCAAACACAAACATGGGATTTTCCGTGACATAAACTAACTGTATAATAAAGTCTTTTAATTCAAAAATATCGTAGTCAAAACAAAAACTTTTCAGTCGAACTCAACGCGTTTTGCGGACTGTCTTCCGCTTCATCAGGAGTATATTGCCTTATAGTGCGAATGAGGACATATATCGACAAACCATCTGGGGATTAGAAAGGAATATGATGTAGGTCCCTATAGATTCAAATTACCTAAAGAGTCAGAGTAGAGAGCCAATTATGTCAGCAGCTCCTACCGTGGAAGCCGTGATGCATTGTCCGAGAGGTTGGTTACCGGGTGGGCGGGGCCCGGTCTGCGGGGGAACGAGGAAAAACAGCGTATCCTACAGCGCTCCCAATGGGTCGAATGTCTTCAAAAACTGGTTACTTGTAAGTATGAGAGGAGAGTAAGTTGGGTATATTAGTGAACTTTTTATGGATCAAGGGTTCCGGGGAAATTTGTGCCTAATTTTTAAAAGTGCCCAACTAGTCTTATCAAAGAAAGGGAGAAAATTCATCAGTAGAGAGTATAGTGGAGACCACCTCCAGAGTAATGAAGAAAAGATCCCACCTACAGGATCTTTTATGCACCCCGTGAGGCCTACGAAAAAGTGTGTTCAAAAGAAAGTTATCCAACAGGACGGTAAATTTTAACCCGATCCCATTAGTTCGGCTTGGGACAGCTGCCCCCAGCCAAAGTAATGAGCTGCACATAAAGAGTGCCGTCTGATTCTCAGCACTAGCGGGCGGACGTGAGGACGTCATCACGCCACTCCTAGTGCAGAGAATAAGGAATAGACAGTAAATCGTATCATCTATTCCCAGCTTTAGTCTGTAGAGTTTAATAAACATGAGAACATTCATATATCTATAACCAGGGGTGCACATACGTGGTACTCTGGTACTCAAAAGGGGCCAAAAACTAGCTCTGCGTACCTGCATTAGTATTACAAAACTCATATGTGTACTTACAATTTTGAGGCTCCATGTCGGGGGCAGCCGCAGCTAAATGTTAGATGTATACAATTTATGTCACTTGGATAACTGCAGGGAAATATGAATAATTATGAAAGGTTGGAGAATTGGAATGTTGGAGATCTGGGGAATGAAAGTCAGAGTAGGCATATGTAAGGGGTACATCTGACAAGAGAAAAGTACTATGTGACCGCTGGAATATGACTATGAAAGGATGACATTTGGACTGCAGGTAGTCTCAAGGGTTAGTTACTAAGCCAGAAAATTTAAGGGTTGTACTACTGAGGTATGAGATCTGGGGGTTCAAACGGTGTGAGACTGTGAAAGTTACATTTGACCCAAAGCCAGCTGGTGACCTGTGGATGGAGACAGCTAATCGGAGGCTCAATCAGGAACAGGGAGGTCCATCTGCAGCAGAATCTACCATGCCGGAGGCTGACGCACAGGACAGTGAGGGAGATCACCCTACGTATGGGGTGAGTACCAAACAGCATCTCCTGGTACTTATCTGAGGAGCTCACTAAAAAAGTTATGTGCACCCCTGTTTATAACATTATTATTAGTGAGTACATTCTAGAATATTTATTACTAAAACAAAATCATCATTATGGCTGAGATCTACATAATCTATAAATATGGTCTGATGTTTATCCATTCACTGACTAGCCAATGGGTACATGAGAGTACATGACAGTTGTAAAATGTATCATAAAGTCAACCTGTGATAATTACATAAATATCTTTATGTACCTTATAAAAGGAAACCACAGGCAGTTAATGGGATTGATGTTCTAAAGATGTTCTAAAGAAGTAGTTCACCATGCACAGAACTTTCACAGTGAACCATCACAGTTGTAATTGAAAAAAAAATTACATTTACTTATGTAATGCAAAGTAAAGAAATGGACATACTTTACTTCTCCTGTAACATTAATTAAAGCCCAACATAACCTCTGTATTGCTGTTTAGACAGGCTACCAGTGTTGGACCACTGCTCTTACACCTAAGCAGCAGCCTAGATCTCCAAAGGTCCAGCTTATACCCCCTGCAAACTACTCTAATCAGAAACACTACTCAGTGAGCTAGAGCACTGCCCAGTCAAGCAGTGTGCCAGGAGTATGTTGGACTTGTGCAGACTCATGTGTGAGAACAGTGTTCCAACACTCTAGAGTCACAACAGCTTGCTGATGACATAGGAACTAAAAAACAAAAAAAAACAAAACACTGTATTTTTAACTAGATCTATAGCCTGACCACATATGAGTCATAAATACAATGGAATGAACTGGCTTTTAAAGATCTGTACATACAACCTTTATCTTTTTAATTTGAGGCAAATACCTTTATATAAAAATGCCACAGAATAGAGCTATGTGTCTCTTCTAATATAAAATATATTAATTATTTTGCATACAAGTGAATAAGATTAAACAAGGCAATTAAACAGGAACTAAATAAAAGTGGCCTGGAGCATTGAGTATGTGTGAGTATGGATTCTAGACTTTATGTGACCTAGCTTTCCATTGTTTAGATAATTCAAAGATTGGAGTTAGAGAAAGAAAACAGTAACATTTGCAAAGAATGCCTTTCACAAATGCCTCTCTGTATGTCAATCCTCCTCCCTCTGGTATGCTGGCACACTATTTATCAACCAGTCATACCTCTGGTGTGCCTCAGCAAGTAATTAGGCATTGGGTTCTACACACAAAGATCTATGTGCTTGTGTGTTGGATGTGTGTGTGTATGAGTATGTGTGCGAGAGATGTATGTGAACGTGTGAGGGAGGGGGAGGTGTGTGATGTGGGTGAGGGGTGATTTTTATTGTAGCAGATTTTTGGCAAGTCTCCAAATCTCTTTCCTCCATACCTCTCACACATATCTGTAGATGGGGAGCAGCAGAGATTCCCACTCTTTGTGGTGATCACACATAGGGAGCTGGGAGTCTGTGGACCAAACTCTCCCTGCCAGCTGGGAGAAACAGCACCTGATTCATTAACTCCTTCATCGACTCAAGATGTCATTGGCCATCTAAAAAGAAATAAACTAACTTTCTATTTATTTGCTACACAATATGGTCATCATTCATTAATTTAAAGTGTAACTATACAAGTATCTTAAAAAGTCAGAATACATTTATTTCTATAGTATATATCAAATGGACACGCTCTACACCATTTATAGGACACTCACTCTGGGCCTTATCTGATGTAATAAAACACAGCATAGCTTGATTGCTATGAAAATAATGGATATGCATTCAATGTGAATTCATGAACATGTGAATATACAACTGTGTTCCATGATCGGGTTTTGTTCAAAAAACAAATATTGCTGCTTTTCTTCCATTTATGTGGCATTAATGACTTAAGCCCCCCATACACCTTTAGATCACTCCATACAATTTCCTTTAGATCTCCTCCCTGATAAAATACATATTGATTGGAAGGTTTAGAAAGGTCCTCATTAGTAATGGCTGAAAAGTTCGCCGCGCGGACAGTTCGCGGTGAACATAGCATGTTCGCAGTTCGAAAGTCCAGCAAACATTATAGGTGTTCTACCTGCCCCCTTTACCTTAACATGGAGACAAAGTGTGACCCCCTCACCCAACAGTCAGGTGGGACAGTACAACCAATAACTTGAGGGATAGCTTAGTTAATTTGCTATCATACTACATCCAGTAATCTGTAATTATAGCTAAGGTGTTCTGTTACATGTAGTTCATCATTACTGAGCCAAAAAAGTCCTTCTCTGGGGGTGGGGTATGCTGTATTTTGGGATCTGTGCGCTGTGTTATAATCCTGAGCTGAGTAGTAGTTCACCTCCACAAACTAAAGCAGGACACTGCAGAGAAATGCTAACATTTGGCAAAATCTGTAATCTAGATGTGATTTAGACATGAAAAAAACAGCATTTTTAAAAAATCCATACTTTTGGGAGGAAGTTTAGCCTTAAGGTTTGAAAAGTTCACCCTGCATTAAAGTCAATGGAGGTTCGCCGCAAACATGCGAACGGCAGGTATTTGCAGAAGTTTGATTTGCCTGTTCGCGAACAGCCAAAGCTGATGTTTGTCCATTACTCTTCCTTGTCCTCATATTACATGGTTTTGGTAGATGAAAAGCTGATTGTACAGAAATTGTATAGTAAGATTGTAAGGTGTATGGGGGCCTATAGCAAGAAGTAGATCATACTTGTATGCTATACCATTAGAGTAAATAGGACATTATATGTGTGCATAGGTATCAATAAAACCTTTATTTGTACTAGCACTACTGTACAGTGGTTTGCTGGTCAAATTTAGCCCCTCAGCACATGCAAACAATATTTCACATGAGCACTGTACCCCCTGCCTAGTCCTGTCATATGGACTATGACAAAAGCAGGGCTCCAGAAGAGTACCGTCAAATAAAATTAGGCAGCATATGTATGGATATGAATTTACTCAAACCTGTATCGCCAACTAGAACTACATGAAATTATGTATGCTGGCTTGCTGGTACAAGATAGCACCAAGTAAACAAAAATGTTTATTACACCTACCATTATTTCTTAACGTTATACTTTTATTAAAGTCACATTTAGGACAGATTTAAATCTTTGAAATGTGGTAATATGTTGGCCACATTTCAGTTACAATATGTTACCATAGCACAGTTAAACAAGGTACCTGCACTCCTAATTAGAGATGTCCCGAACTGTTCGCCGCCGAACTGTTCGCGGCGAATATCGCA
>CM070042.1:32791839-32806523 GCA_036250615.1 Ptychadena robeensis
GTCCCTTTGTTTTTTAAAATTCGCCTCCCATTGAAGTCAATGGGTTCGCGACATCACTACTCCTAATGCAGGCCAGATTAAGCATACTGCAAAAGTCTCAATACCCCCTCCACCCCAGGGATATGATGTTCATCGCAGAAAATACCTAAAGAATATCATATGCCCAAAAAATATTGGACAGAATCACATTTTCTTTTAGGTTTATAGCAAACCCTATTTGTTAGTGAATTTCTAACATAAGCTCAGGTATGCATGTATATCTTGTGTGCAAAGTAAATACCATGCCAATACAATTATGTTGTTTGTCCCACTCTGCATATCATCAATGTACAGACATATGGTTTGGTCAATTCTGTTTTCATATGATCAACATTTAGCGATTAAAGGTATGGTCTGCTCTCTGTCCATTCAGCTATCCTGCTATAAAATTTGATGTATATGTCTGTTTGTCTATCCATCCATCTATTCATTCAGCTTTCTTTTATATTTTATTTATCTATCTGTTAATGAGAAATCTATTAACAATCATTCCCTACAGCAGAGAAATGCACAGTTGCATAGCATGTATAATGAATTCTCATAGTCATGTCCTTTCCATAAAAGGCACCAAGCTGTGTCCTAACCCTTCTTTTATTTCACCCCTAATAAAGAGAAGCCAATCTCCCTGTCCTGTATACTAAATAAGCCCCACCGTTCTCGCTTACTGGGGCATTCAACCCCCCTCCCTATAAATTGCCTATTTATAAACTCGCCCATTCTCCCGTGTCTACTAATTTGGGCACACACCCTCTATCTTGTGTGGGTAAGTCAACGTGCCCCCCTTCTCGGTATGTGCATACCTCTGCCCCATTTCGCAGTGCTTACACAGAACTGGAAACTGGAAGAATATATATTTCTCTCTTCTTTCTTTTCTCTCTCTCTCTCTCTGTTTTTTTTAGAAGAGTGACAGATGGTAAGTCCTCCCCCCTAGGGACCCAAATCTCCCTCAATCCAACCGCACGTCAATCAGAGGCTCCCGTGTGATCGCTCCCGCGGATGACGTGCCAACCATATGGCCTGGCATCAGAGCTGGTACCATGACTCGGTAGACATGCCACCCTCTCCTCCTTTTGGATTGCACTCTGAAGGAGTCTGAGAACCTCAAGGAGACTCTTCTACTCCCAGAAGATGCTGAGAACCATGTCATAAATTTATTTAGCGTCTTGCTCTGGAGGTAAGTTGGGAGCAGAGGAGGCTTCTCCAACTTGGAAAGGAGGAAGACATAGGACATCTTACCCCATTTCATGCCATCCACCTTCCTAAGGAGCAGAGATGGGTGGCTCCCGGGCGACCCTGATAAGGGATCTTATCCGCTTTCTATCATTGATGGGAGCCTACAGGATCTTCATCTACTCTTCCTCTAGTGGCAAAAGGACCGCGATACCCCCAATACTGCCCGGCAGATGCCTTCATCCTCTCTTCTTCTACTTTCACATATTCAAATCTGAGATAAATATATATATATATATATATATATATATATATATATATATATATATATATATATATATACATACATACATATATACAGACATATAGTGTAATTTTGTAATCCATTTAATGCCATTTATTGCCTTTCCGACATGTTTAGCGATAGCTAGATTCACAGATTTTCAGTGTACGATACACAGCAATTTTTAGGTATTCTTAATTTACAAGGAAATTACAAATTTAAAGAATAAATTTAATGTATTTAGTAAAATTCTATGCTGTTTAATTTCAGACAATTTTAGCAATAATTAGGTTATATATGCTGTTTCGTTATTTAGTATGTAAGGATTGGTTTATGTGTTTTATTAGCCCTTGTAGACGTTAGAGAAGTCGGGATCTATATTGTGTCTGTAAAGGAGTCTGTCAGTCTGGAAGATCTCTGAGCTGTCTGTCCCCACCTAACCAATATCGCCGTACAACCACAGGGGCAGGGAAATGGGGATCCTGTAATGAAATAATAATTGGATCTATCAACATTATTTGACAGGGTTTAATTTGGAACGGTAATGGCTAAATTGAAAGACAATTAATTCCAATCATGCTCGTAATGGCTTGTTTTTATAGGGCTAAGTGTCCTATATCATACAGATCTATTATAATGTCTTTTTAGCACAGAGATAAAAGCATAGGCTGGGTATATATAGTCACATAGGCTGGCACATAGAGAAGAGTCACACATGATGTGATAATATTTTGCAGCATAGTGATGCTAAGGATCTGCAAAGGGATCTCCAAGGTGTGGAGATATGACAGTGACACTGGGGCTCTAAGTAAATTGCACATCACATTGTACTATAATTGTTGGGATCCTTTTATTACTCCAATTAATTCTAAAATAGGTTAAATACCAATTTAGCTTTATTGCAAATAATTGATGTATATTGGCCAATGACTAATGTGTCCTTATTGCATATACTGCATTAACTCTTTTCTACATTCCCTTCTTTGAGGTTTACACATAATGGCATACCATTGTTGCTATAAAATATATATCATTATTGTGCTGCTATGCTATTTGTATTAGTACACTGACAGGAATCTGACACAATAATTATAATGTTAGTCTTCTCTATACATGTGTGTTTATATGAAGACTTTGCTTTGTTTACATGGTGTAGACAATGGTGGGTAGGTTAGTTTTCATGTGTTGAGATATGCTGTGTGTATTACATACAACTTCACATATGCAGACATCAAGGTGGTAAGCCAGGAAATTAATGTATGCTGACTATTTTAATGGTTTAGATAAGATTGCTCTGCATTTTCCTAATAACTGTTACATAAACCTTTTAGCTATTGTTAAATATTTAATTACTTAAAACTAATATTTATAAGACTTTATTTCATTAAATGCATTTAAATATTGATGAGATTTACAACCCCCTACTAGCTCTGTGGTATTGATGCTGTGTGTGTTTTGTTCACAGGAATCATGTTGACCAGGCTATTCAGTGACACCAGTCTGATCCCAGAGGTGCAGAAATTTGCCTCCTGGACAGATGATTGTGATGAGGATATCAGCGATAAGGATGAGAGAAGTGAGAAGAGCCTGCAGGATGTGCACACTGAGGGCTCTCTGAGTGAAAGCAAGGATGATGGCGATATTGGTGGGGAAGATGATGAGGAGGAAGAGGAGGAGGAAGGGACAGAGGAGAATGAGGGGGACAGGCCCAAAAAACGAGGGCCCAAAAAGAGAAAGATGACCAAGGCCAGATTAGAGAGGTCAAAGGTGAGAAGACAAAAGGCCAATGCTAGAGAAAGAAACCGCATGCATGACCTCAACTCTGCACTGGACAATCTCAGGAAGGTGGTTCCATGCTATTCCAAGACCCAGAAGCTGTCTAAGATTGAGACTCTCAGGCTTGCTAAAAACTACATCTGGGCCCTTTCTGAGATCCTGAGGTCTGGGAAAAGGCCTGATCTAGTCTCCTATGTGCAAACCTTGTGCAAGGGTCTGTCCCAACCCACCACCAACTTGGTGGCTGGCTGTCTGCAGCTGAATTCCAGGAATTTCCTGACTGAGCAAGGTCAAGATGCTGGTAGATATCATGGCCCAAATTCTTCTTTTGCCATGCACCCTTACCCTTATCAGTGCTCCAGGCTCTCAGGCTCCCAGGTTCAGTCTAGCTCTATGGCCAACTCCCATGCTCTAAGGAGCCATGGCTACTGTGGCACCTATGATTCCATCTATGGCAACACATCTCCGGACTACAATAGCTCTGAGTATGATGCCCCCCTAAGCCCACCACTGTGCATTAATGGCAACTTCTCCCTCAAACAGGACTCATCCCCAGACAATGATAAAAACTACCATTACTCTATGCACTATTCTGCCCTGCCAGGCTCCAGGCCTTCTGGACACAGCCTGCTGTTTGGATCTTCCGGAATGCGCAGTGGAGTCCACTCTGAGAACCTGTTGCCTTATGATATGCATGCCCATCATGATAGGGCCCCAATGTATGAAGAACTTAATGCATTTTTCCATAACTGACCAACCCTTTTTCAAGTTTTCATGTGTGACTGACTCTACAACTTGTGCAACTTATACAACAAGAAATTTGCAAGGAGCAGTGGGGCCTGATGGACAATCTTGCATACAGCCAAATTTATGATGCTGGAACTTCTGTCCTAAATTTGAGTTTATATTTGAAGACCCAAGTGTTGTTCCTGATGACCCTAGAGTCATTCAATATGTTTGACGGCCCTACTGTTATCCATCCAGCAGATTGGGCTAACAATCAATTTTGAGCTTTGTAGGGTTAGCCCAATGGCTAAACAGTCAAAACATCATATGTTTAATGTTCTTTATTTGTTGGATAGGAACAACATACTCTTGACCCCAAAGCTTAGACATCCACAGCCTCTCACCTGTTCATATTCATTCCATGAAGGTCATAGATAACTTGCATACACATTATGGTTGCACATAAATTGTAATTTGGGTTTCAGCACTATTTAATACATGATAAATATCATGTGTGCCCTTTCCTTTGCCATAATTTAGTGTGTGGCAGTTATTAGGCACTTAACAAAATCACTGGGTCCACTCCTGAGTTGCAAGTTACAACCAACATTCAAATAATATTGCTCTCAATTATTTTGCTACACCACAATACAGTGAAAGTCAACCAATATCTAGGTACAACTATCAATCAACAAGGCTTCAACATCTATTTAAAAATTGAAAAGTGATTTTAATCCAAATTGTTCCTAATTCCTTCTTACAATCTGCAGATCCACTGGCGAATATTCAACCAATTTAGAAATGCAGCAATAAAATGCAAAAAAAAAGTAGGAAGAAATAGAAAACAAACAGGAATAAATCTATGCAAAATATAACTAAAACATTTATATAAAGTTTATTGTCA
Source organism: Ptychadena robeensis (assembly GCA_036250615.1). Classification (NCBI taxonomy): domain Eukaryota; kingdom Metazoa; phylum Chordata; class Amphibia; order Anura; family Ptychadenidae; genus Ptychadena; species Ptychadena robeensis. Next base: position 32,796,738 of record CM070042.1, read on the forward strand.
TGGGGACCAAGCAAAAAACTCTTATAATGTGCAATTACTAATTAACCCTTTAACTTGGCCAAGAGTACCTTACAGCAATGCCATGCTGCCTCTTTGGTAATTAAAAGGTTAAACTGGCACTTGACATACATTTCTGTCTCCTGCATAAAACAAAAAAAAATAAAATGGGAAAAAAAAGTTGTTAACCACTAAATGTTATTTTATAAACTGTGTGTTAATATATGTTTTTAACTGTCTGGAAAAAAAGCAAAAGAAAAAAAAAAAGATTTTTACATGGCAAAACTATTTTTTCTTGTTCTGCATGGGAAGGAGAAAGACACAAATGGAGAGGGAAACAAGCAATATGCAAAAATGTATTTTTTCACATGCCCTAATTTATGATTCTGCTTATTTTTTTAATTTATTTAATGTATTTCATATAGTGTATTTGTATTTATTTTTTATTTTGCTATCATAAAAAATGCATTAGAGGGTATTTCAATGTTTTTTATTTTATTTATTGATGTATTTATTTATCTGTGCCACCTAATCAAATAGTGTCTATATTATTATAATTATTATATTATGATTATTTTGTTTTTAATGTATTTTTTTAACGCTTGCACTGCCAGACCAAAGTCTGGAGGTGGTTTGGTCACTTTCTGCAATGTCTGATCTGTGTTGGCAATTCTTAAACTTGTAGAGAAAAAAATGGTCAGTTAGTGCGTGGGGGGCACAAGATGTGTTGTGTATGTGTCAATTTTAACTCAGATTAATAAATATATTAAAAAAACATAATAAATGTGTTTATTTGAATTTATCCAGAAGCCAATCTATTTTCCTTTTGTGCTAGGTTGGGAAGTTCATGGTGTGCTTTAATTTAGGTGTTTGACAATCCAACTATCAATCAATAAGGGATATATATATATATATATATATATATATATATATATATATATATACACACACATTTCATTTGAATCCATAATTGAATTGATGCAAAAGCCCTTGTATTTTCCTTTCTAATTTTGGAGGTTGGGAAGTTCATGGTGTGCTGTTATTTAGGTGTAGGACAATCCAGTCCGACCATTAGAAGTCCTCTTGAAACAGCTGCGAGTCTCTTGTGCCTGGTTTAACTTGTAATTAAAAGGCTTTATAGAGGACAATTAATAAATATTGAACATTTGTCATATTTGCTGGGCATCAGGGGATAAACAAAATGGCTATTCCTCTGGGCTGAAAGCAATAAACGACAAATAGAATAGAGAGAGGGTGCAGATGGTCTCTGGGATGCCTTGGGTGGGCAAAGCCCTGGCAAATGTAAGCCTGGGCATAAAACAAAAGTCTTTTTTATGAAATAAATACATGAATGCCAAAAATATATCTATTAAAATATAGAAAGGACTAAAAAAATATTCTATCTGATTTTAAGTCATTCCTACTGACTGCTCCCTAAGGGTGGTTATGGGAATACGTTACACAAGGAGAGATGAGGGCATCTTTACCACCAACAAAAGCAAGAATCATGTGAACACTTGATAGCAGCCGGAAGGGCAGTGTTTGGGTCTGAGGGGTGACTGTCATCTCGTTTGTTGGAGGGTCTCGGAACCCCCTGAACAGATGTTCTCTGCCTGTAGCGGGAATATACAGGAGATGTGCGGGAGGCAGCTGGAGCTGTCCAGACTGTTGGTGCTGAAAAATCACATCCTACATAGGAGTGCACGGGAGGTACTGTACATGGGGGGGTACAGCCTGCCAGGGACAGAGAGAGACCCACCACTAGTATTGTACTAGACTGGGAAGACCAGCATTGCAATATGCAACTTCCAAATTACTGAATTCTTCATACAGCTATAATCAATATTTCTCTCTCTCTCTTTAAAATGACAGCCAAATGAATTTTAACAGCTTTGGGTTGGGGATAAAGCATTGTGACTGGAGACACTATACGGACAAATATGTCTCTTATTTTTAGGTTGGCACACTCTAATATTTTGCACACTCGACAAAGCACAAGGTGTTAGAAATTGGTAGAGTGGGTTGGCTTATTGTGGGGGGCTTAGGGGTCTTGGGCGAGGTGCGATCACCTATAGATCAATGATGACGTACAGGCACACCAAACCGTCACAGTTGATTGAGGTATTTTGAATGGTTCTCCATTCACAGGGTTCCTGTGGTTTGCCTTCTCCAATATACTAAATGGTATGCAGTCCTACTATGTAATCTGTTGTAGGAACCAATAGTGGTGGCAGGTAGCTCTGTAAGAAAAATGTAAATGAAATAAACCAATTTTCCTTTAAATAAATCCTCCAGAACACTCCAAACAGCTCCAGCAATATCACCTTATCATACAACGTCATACAATTCTTAGCTATACCTAAAACTACCGAATAAAAGTAAATATACCAAAAGAATTTTAAATTTTAATTAGTCAAGAAAAAAATTCCACTACAAACTGCCATAAGGCGAATCCCCGGTATCCTGATATGTTCAAGTATCACAATTGATCCATTATTGGCTTTCGGATTTCTAAGCGATCTGGTGATCGTACCACCGATCACATAACTAATATATATATATTAAATTATGTAAAAGCACACGTGGGTTCTGCTCTTTTGAAAGTATACATTACCTAAAATAACAAACTCGATAATTAAATAATGTTTTAATGTATCCATATTGAAGGGGGTAAGGGGTATCAATGGTGCAACCTGACTGCTACCTAGGAACCCCTTAAATTTACCTGTTAGTAGATATCACATGGTCAGTTAGGTAACCATCTCGACACGTGTGTAATATTTCTTAAATGTTCTTTACCCTCTCAAATTAAATATTTTAATACTAAACTCTATTAGGCTGACTGGAAAAGGCAAAGTGAATATATTAAACCCCAACGTAGTGCCTTATTATTAATAATGTGTCTTCCTACAATCTTCACGAATCTTCAGCAAGTCACGAAGGTTCCTATACAGACAGAACAAGTGTTTTTTTAAGGATTTTATTATTTTAGGTACAAGAACATGATAAAGGCAGAGGCGGATGAAATTTCCAGGAATGGTAATACACCAACATTTACAACACATGGCACAGAAAGAATGGCACGCTCTTTCGGCAGTGAACATTGAAAGGGCAGTCAAGGTAGCACTCCCTGCTTAACAACCTACATCTGAATCGTCTGGTCTGTCCTTAGGAGAGCTTCTTCCAGACAAAGAGAGGAGCCATAGAAGGAAGGAAAAAGCGAGAGACCGAGAGAGAGAGAGAGAGAGAGAGAGAGAGAGAGAGAGAGAGAAGAGGAACTTGGAAATGATCACAGAACTTGGCAGAAGGAGAGAGGACATATGCAGCCCCTGTGGGTACAGGAGACTGAAGTTAGACATTGTTGGCTCCCTCAGGGGAAAGGGGTCTTCTCAAAATGCCAACATTTGTTTCTTTATGTCTTTAACCCTTCACGTGACCTGAAAGTGGATAGATAGATAGATAGATAGATAGATAGATAGATAGATAGATAGAATAATTTTTATTTTTATGTAGCTCTCTTCTTATTATATTCTCTGCCCCATACATTTTTAACACTGGTCTGTGGTTTTTCTACAAAGTCTAAAGCATTGCTATGTCCTCCACATTCCAATGGCCACAGGTGCTGTAGACACAGCCCCCTTCTGCCCTCGTCCCCCCAGCCCATACATCTCTGCCCAGAGGTGTGATAGAAGAATAGAGGCGCTGCGGACTCCGGCCTCATCCAGCTGTCAGCTCTCTGCCCAATGTGAACTTCAGATAAGAGCTAGACAAGGGAGGGGGCATTCTATAATGGCAAGGATAGGATTGTATCATTCAAAGTGATATAAATTGCCTAATAAATATAAAAAATATATCCATCTACCAGAATGAAAGCACAACAACAATAATACAAGAACATAAATAAATAAATAAATATATATATATATATATGTACGTGTGTACGTGTTTTGCTGTATTATTATTAATATTTCTGGACACACAGCCATCACACTCTACATATTTAATGCACTGTATATATGGTATATATATACACATTAACTATTTACGTCTATAAATAATATCCAATATCCAATTCTCAGATGCAACAGATGACCGCATGATAAATGTAACTATAAAATAAAAAATACTGCGGCTATCCACAGCACAAATCATGATGCCTACTCTAAGGGGGGCATGCGACTCTACAGAAAGCTTGTCTGACTACAGAGGCCTCTTATCATGGGGGGCATATGCCAGGGTTTGCCCAGTGCCAAGTACATGTCAAGGGCCACTGCTGGGAGGAGCAATTCAGACATCTGTGCACCTACCTCTGATGAATCTCCCTAACAACACCAATGGGGAAACCGGTGCCAAGCTGTATAAAAAGGGAGAAAAAAAATGAAAAATATAAGTAACGGAAATCTGCGGGTATTCGGTGCCCATGAGCATTGAGAAAATATTTATAAAAGCAACAAAGACGAAGAAACAAAATAAAATAACTAAGAAAACAGAACAAACGGCGCAGATAATATACATAAATAATACGTGACCTTGGAAATAAAAAAAACTACTGTAAATGAATACACAAAATATATTGTAATATAACATACTTTTGTATGATTATTTATTCATATTTTAATGCAACACATAAACATGTTTATATTAATTAATTACCTGCTTGAAAAGCAACTATTATAAATGGTCACAGAATATAAAAAGTAATTTTTTTTATAAAAAAATGTTTGTTAATGATGCGGTCATTTACAGAATTTTCGTGTCCTCTATAAAATATTTTTAAGTCTTCCAGTTAATAAAATCGTTTTCCGATTGTTGAGTGAATTCTGCGTGCGGCAAAAGTTCTAATGCAATTATGTGTATGTGAAGTATGTGTAGTACTCTATTGCCAGCCACATACTTATCCTGTTGCCTATATAATATATAATAGAATTGTTGTGTCTTTTTATGATATATATTCCGGTGCCCAGAGTGAGGATGGGGAAGATCAGGGAGGAGAGGGGATTACGGTTTAAATTCCATGACATCTGCTCATTATCACACACTGAGATTTTTTAGATGGGAAGCTAAATTAAAGACAGATTTTTGCCAGAACTACAGATCCCATAAAAATAAAAGGGAGGAAAATTAGGCCAGTGGCAGCTGATAGCAGGCTCACCTAGTACCCTAGAATAGAAGGTCGCCCGACAAGATCGCAGGTCAGTAAGCTACAAATTACTTTTATTATATAGAAGAGTTGGTTATGTATGTTTTTTATTGTCTTTATTTTTTCGGAATATATATACATGCATATATATATATATATATATATATATATATATATATATATATATATATATATATATATATATATATATATATATATATATATATATATATATACATCTGTACCTTGTGATCCATCTAGTTGCTGATATAAATGTAAGCAGGACACATCGCTGACATGACTCATATGAGGGGAGTTAACACTGAGGAACAGCTGCGAGCAGAACGACAGTCAGTAGAAGGGTTTGCCAGGGCCGCTGGCACCGACCACCCCACATTCCTGGTACCTTCACATGCAGAGTCTGGTAGCCTGGCACACACTGTACCCTGGCATGGGGCTTTCAGAATATCTCACTTCCTGTCACTAAATCCTTCTGCCAAGTGGAGAGGGGGTTGGAGATATTGAGGAGGACAACTAGATGTATGACATAAAGGGAGGAAGCAGAGGGCATGAGGTGGTGGAGGAAAAAGAAGAAAAATCAGGAAAAATTTAAATACATGATGTTTGAGGTCCTTACAAATTGGGGTGTCTGGGGCAAATCCTAATTTTGCATTACTTTCCTTTACATTTTAATGGGCTGGAGACTTAGAAAACTTTACACAACAGAGCCATACAATCAGAATTTTCATAGGGACTTTAAAAGTATAAGCCAGCATGTTTTTCTCTAAAAATAATCTCAACAACTGGGATGTAAATGTATGTCATTGCCATTAAACTTACCTGATTTCCTTTTATCAGACTTAAGAAGAGTAAATTATCCTATCATATCATATCAGTATTTAAATAATGTTTTATTAGCATCCTGGTCATGTGACTCATATCTGCAAGGACCTGGTTTGTGGACATAAGCATTAGAAAGTTATGTAGCCTTTGATGTTAATGCTGTGCTCTTTTTATCTGAAGATTAGGGCTGGGCATACACCAATCGATTTTTCATTCCATCGATTTAAATCTATTGTGTTACATTTTGGATTGTTTTTACTATCACATAATGTGATAGATTTCAAACAGATTAATTCCTTTCCTTAGACCTGCGTGCATGGGGTATATTACCATTGATCTAATTACCTAGAAAACTCAGTCAGATACTTAAACGAGCGAATAAAATTTACCAAAATGTCAGATCACTGCTCGATCAATTATATGTTAAATTTCGATAAAATTTTTGGATGCAATTCAATTTTGAAATCTAAAAATCTAAAAAAGGAAATCTGCTTAATACAATAGCTTTTTAAAGAGTTGTTCGAGAGAACCGTGTGTGCCCAATTAAAACAAATAGGTTCTGTATATTTTTAAATGATAAATATTTTAAGATGCTTTTTGTATTTCACTAAGCATGCATGCTACATAATGTTCTAATCTATGGTGCTACTTTAAAAAATCTACTTTCGATCAAGTGATCATTAATAAAGAAACACAAAATACAGGCACCTACTCTCAAACCTTTTTTTATGGGTACACCCCATACCATATTTATAAAAGCTTCAACAGTCAGTATTTTTTTTTTCCTTTATAGTTAAAGAAGCAATATCACAGTGTTGCTGGCACCTACAACTTTTTTTTTATCCACATTTATCACAAAGATAGCCCTTTAGATCTTAATATGTGCTTGTTAATAAGTTTACCACACAAATTTCCTTTAGATCTCTCAACAACTATATAGTACAAGGTCCACACTGGCTACAGTTTGGTTGATAGTTTAGAAAGGTCCTCAAATATCATATGATTGGCAGTCTAACTGTAATGACATCCCTATGGACCAAGACCAAGAGCCTGCAAGGGCCCCCTGGCATAGGGGTCCTATACCCCCGTAGCTAGGACAGGATATTTAAAAAAAGAAAATATGTTAAAAAAATATAATAAATAGAAGCTTTTGATGGAGAAGCTTAAACATTCTATTGCAGCCAAACTATGGCCTTTAGGAAATCCAAACACCCTCTAGGTGTTATTATTACTTATTGCAGGGAATAAGGGTAGCCAGAGCTCCTTGACACTAAGGTGACAAAGGGCCAATTTTAAAGACAAAAGGGCCAATTTTGGCCCCGGCCTTAGTTTGCCCAAGTATGCTTGAACACATCAGATTTCTCCAAATGTCTTATTATTATTGTTTGTGGGAATGCTGTTTTTTGGGGAGATGTTCCCTATATACTAGTTCTAGTGATCTACCGGTCATCTCCAACCAATTCCCTTTGGAAACACTACATCACTACTAAGGCCCAAGAGATCTAAAAAACAGCAATAGTAATATTTGAACAGTAAGTGACAAAACAGGCAGAATCACTCCTTGCATTTAACCTGATAATTAGTCGTAGTGCAATAGTAACTCCAATATCTCAACATTTTGGCTTAGTCCTATATCCTGATTAATGTGTAGTAGGTGAACTGGACTTGATGCAGCCACAAGGATCCTGGCAGCATTAATGATATGTTGTTCAATAGCTCTGGATTTCTGAGATTTGGAGGTTTTGTCATATTGAGGTAAGACGCCAATGTGAAGGGCATAGAGATGGACAACATTTTACAGATGAGACCTGCTCACCAGAAAGGATGCAGCACTACGCATTCCCAAAAGATATGAAGCAATGTGCCAGTCTCAGCATTACACCTCCAGCATGTATTTGGGACCTCTGGGTAAATGTTGTGGAGTACCACAGGTCAGTACAACCAAGAGAAGAGTTTGTCATTGGTTTCTTGCATTTGAGCACTGATAGTAAAAACACTATCCCCCCCCCCCCCCCCCCCCCCCCTCCTGTGGTCCCTTGTGCAGATTCTCACTTAAATTGCAGTCTAACAAATGTGTCAGGAAGAGGAAAACTTAAAAGCTGTTAAAAGAAGGATATCAGGTGCATATTGGGGCCTGCTCCATTACTCAATTGTACACATATTGTAAGAGACCTGGTCAGCTGTGATGGGGTGATTTGGCTAGACATATAATATCTAAGCTAAAAATACTCCCATCAGGGTACAGCTGACATGGAAAAAATAGTCCTGTCTAGCAAGCTATCAGCAAAAAGTCACAAGTCAGCAATGGAGAATAGACTGACCAGTGCTGGAGGAAGCTGGGCTCACAGCACGGGGGAAGACCGGATTCTGCTTTAGGGGCATGAATGGATAAGGTAGGACAGAGAGCTTGGGGTACAACAAATCCCATGAAGAATATGCAAAGTAGCTCCCTAGGGCAGTGGTGTATGTCCCTAGGGATGTTAGAAGTGAGTACCCATGTGACTACTGCTAGAAAAAATGGCAACACAATGTGCTTAAGAAAACAAATCAATTGCTTAGCATTGGAATGCACTTGCCAATCAACTATTGAATTCAGGTGAAGTGTAATGGTGCTTGTTATGGAATGACCTGCCCATCTCTGTCTATAGCTGTGTCCAATAATTTCCTACTTAGACGTGGTCTACTGCCACCCCATATACACTTGAAGAACTTGAAGACAGTCCAAGTTAATTGGGAAGGTTTGAAACAGGTATAAAAACCGTGGTAGTACATTCATTTTAACTAAAGCACCTCTCTCCATACACTAGAAAGCAGCAGCAGACCACCTCTGCAAATCCTTAGTTACAGCTTGCAGGAGCTTGGAGAAATTAGTGAAAATTAAGCGGAACTGTAAGTGGGGAACTAAATGCCTAGGTAGGGCCTCTGATTTGGAGAAATTAATTTTCAGATTAGATAAGGAGCCATACCAGGAGATCCATGAGGGGAGGCATATCATCCATGAATGCAGAAATCTTTACCTCCCCGCCAAGTATTTCAATACCTCCTATGCAGATGCTTAAGGATAGTGATGGATAAGGGGTACCTTGCCTAGTTCTTGTAGAGATAGCAAAGGACTATTACAGGTGCTCTTCACCCTCACTCGTTCGCTTGGTGTGGAGTATAAGGAAGGAATCCACTGCACAAACTGCGGAGGGAAGCCCACATGTACTGCCAATTAAAGTGGATGTAAACTAAGAAAATAAAAAAACACATAACTCATCTGTGTCCAGGGACAATGACCCCTAAAAACAAAAAATAAATACTTACCTTTCCTGCCTGCTCCCTTCAATGCGTCCTGGTGCTGATAATAGAAGGCAGATGTGGTAGGTCCGCATTAATTCTATGAAATGCTTTTTCAGAATCTATAAAAAGCATCAGGATTGGTTGAGATGTAGTCATAGCCGAGTGTGTAACCACAATAGCCAAGCAGGTATTGCCTCCTGGAACAAGGCCTACTTGGCAATAGCCAATTATGGTTATTAAAGAGCAAATTGATCTACAATTGTCAAAAGAGCTAGGTTCTTTGTCAGGTTTTGAAATAACTGCAATGTTGGCCCCCAGGTTTGAGTGGGTGGTACTGTAGGAAGCACAGCGCAATGTCTCTAGAGGTGTGTACTAGATTTCACCCCAGAGTTTTTGATAAAGCTATTGATACTACCAGATATCTTCCCTATACCCCTCTACAATTTGATCTTGATGCCCCCTTCTCAGCGTCCAGCTTTATCTGAGCCCACGTTATTACATTCCGTTAGGATCTGGGACATGGT
>CM070042.1:32824485-32839829 GCA_036250615.1 Ptychadena robeensis
AGTGTGCCCCAAGGTCCGCCCAGGTAGGAAGGACGGACACTCTGGACCACACCCCCCAGCAAGCCCTTAAAACTCTGGAGATGGCTCGCGCATGCGCGGGCACGCGCACGGGCGCGCGCACGCGCTCGGCGCGCGATGGCGGCTCCACCATGGCGGCGGCAGGAGAGGCCCCAGACGTACCCTGAGTGACCCCAGGAACTTCAGCGACACGTAAAGGATCGGGGGGAGCCAAGGCTGGTGGCGTGGAGTGCCCACGCCCGGATGGTGCGGGATCCTGACAGGTTGGTTCTCTCCGTCTGACCATTGGTCTGGGGGTGATAACCAGAACTAAGGAGGGTTTGTATGCCCAGAGATGTGCAGAACGCCTTCCAGAATCGGGATATAAACTGAGGGCCTCTATCCGAAAGTACCTCTGTTGGTACCCCATGTAACCGAATGATTTCCTTGATCAGGACCTCCGCCGTTTCTGATGCTGAAGGAAGAGCTGTTAAAGCAATAAAATGACCCATCTTGGAGAACCGATCTACCACTACCAGGATGGGGGTGAAGCCTTTGGAGAGGGGAAGATCGGTAATAAAATCCTTGGCAATTGAGGTCCAATGTCGGGTGGGTACCGGTAGAGGTTGCAACAGGCCATATGGCCGTTGTCTGGAGGCCTTCGATCTGCAGCACACAGGACAGGAAGCAATGTAGGACTTACAATCTTGGCGAAGAGAAGGCCACCAAAAGGTCCGCCTTAGCAGGTCTACAGTCTTGTCCACACCAAAATGTCCTGCCATAGGAGAGTCATGGCAAGACTGGAGTACGGTGACCCTATGTTCGGGTGCCACGAAAAGCCGACCCTCATGCCAGAAGTGATCCCCCTCTTTGACTGTCTCCGGTGGGGGTACAGTGTTGGGGGACACCTTGAGCAACTGGTGAAGGTCAGGGAGTAGGAGGAAGCACTGGGGTGGAAGGATAGAGCCGGTTAAATCTGTGTGGCCCGAGTCGGGGTATAGATGGGACAGAGCATCAGCTTTGGTGTTCTTACTACCTGGGCGATACGTGACGTTGAAATTGAATCTGGAGAAGAACAATCTCCAGCGGGCTTGGCGTGGATTCAATCTTTTTGCAGACTTGAGGTATTCCAAATTCTTATGGTCTGTATATACAACAAAAGGAAGTGGTGCTCCTTCTAAGAGATACCGCCATTCTTCAAGAGCCTTCTTTATTGCCAACAACTCCCTGTCACCCACATCATACCTCTGTTCAGTGGGAGATAGTTTTTTGGACAAATAGGATACGGGGTGAAGAATATTCTTTGGACCCGATCGTTGTGAAAGAACAGCCCCCAATGGCCATCTTGGAAGCATCTACTTCAACTGTAAAAGGTTGAGTTGCATCAGGGTGTTGAAGTACCGGTGCTGTGGTGAAGTGTCGTTTGAGTTGGTCAAAGGCTTCTTGGGCTAAGGGAGACCAGGAGAAGCGCACCTTGGTGCTAGTGAGCCTTGTTAGGGGTACCACGAGTTTAGAGAATCCTTTGATGAATCTCCTATAAAAGTTCACAAAGCCAAGGAACCTTTGTACTGCTCTTCTGTTTGCAGGTACTGGCCACTCCTGAACCACCTGGACCTTCCTCGTGTCCATGGAGACCCCGTTAGGGCTAAGTATCAGTCCCAGGAATGAAATCTCAGTTTTCTCCCATTCACACTTTGAGGCTTTGGCAAATAGTGAATGTACTTTCAACCTATCCAATACTCTACGTACGTGGATCCTGTGGGATTCAAGGTTAGGGGAAAAGACGAGGATATCGTCGAGATACACCACCACATAGATGTCAAGAATATCCCTGAACACATCATTGATAAATGATTGGAAGGTTGCGGGGGCATTGCACAGGCCGAATGGCATGACGGTGTACTCGAAGTGACTGTATTTGGTACGGAAGGCCGTCTTCCATTCGTCACCTTGGCGAATACGGATCAAGTTGTATGCCCCTCTTAAGCTAGCCATACACGTGTCGGATTCCATGGGCAGTCGATCACCCATCCGATCGATTCCGGCGATTCTGCCGGGAATCGCAGGTGTGATCAATCGGCCAATTAAGAGTATCCATCGCTGCATACCACCTTGTCCAACGGATTCCAGGACGATTCCGTATCCGATTGTCCACCTCACAAAGAGCAACACCCCCTGATCTGTGCAGAATCGGATCAGAAAGACCATACATGTTGTGGGTTCTCTGTCGGATCGATTCTGGCCCTGATACGATCGGACATGTATCGTCGGACAAGGTGGGCTGAGAGATTCCGGCACGATCGTTTCGGCTGCACACGCCCGGACAATCGATCGTGTCGGAATCCGGTGGGAATCCGACACGTGTATGGGGCTCTTTAGATTCTAGTTTTGTGCAATACCTTGTGTGGTGGTGAGTTTTGCAAACAGATCCGAGACAAGCTGGTAGGGGGTATCTTCTTGATTGTGATTGGTTCATCTACGGTAGTCGAGATAGGCCCGTTGTTCCATCCTATTGGTGACGAAGAAACATTCCCGCCCCAGCTGGAGATGAGAGGGTTGACGAGAATTAACCCCCTTTCTTTAAAATTAGTGGGATTAGGTACTCCTTAAGTGTTCTTGTTCCGGACATTACCGAGTGAGTGGTAGACTTACCGAATGGATTTTTGGCACCAGGGTAAGGAGCTCGATCTTGGTCAATCATACGGCCGATGATGGGGGTAAGTGTAATTGTTCGACCCCCTTTACCGAACACGCACTGTAGTCCGGTAATGGAGGGGATTAAGTGAGATCCTCCCTAGAGAGCTTTGTAGACACTGAGGTGAAGATACAGGAAGACTACAGTACGTGGAAGCAAATTGGATCGATCCGCTCTCCAGTCTATGAGGGATTGGGGCCTTCAACAAGAAAGTCTAAGATCATTGGAAGATGGGGAGGCACTTGATCAAGGCGAATTTAATGTACTCGGAGTGACATGTAGGTGTTGTAGTAAAGAGGGGACAGGTCTCCTGGAGATGGGTCCTGTTTTAAGAAAGAAACCACAGCGAGGGAAATTTCAAGGGGGTTTTTAAGTCTTGTGTAGAATTATGAGGTTCGCCTAATGCTAAGGTCCAGAAAACAGGTTACATGCACCTGAATCAATTATAGCGGCAGCTCCTGCGGGAAAACCGGGCCTGGATGAAAATGGGGAGAAAGGTACGTTGTCTGACGTTGGGGCAATTCAACCGGTTGCAGAGCGCCGTAATTTTTAATTTGTAGCACAAATACCTGGAGGTCTTATAGGTAAATTCCTTTTGAAGGTCCTCCCACTCGCCGCAGTACAGGCATAGTCTTCTAGCAGACATCCTCCTTTGTCTTTCGCTGGGAGATAGTCCCCTCTGAGCAAGGCTAAGTTGCATGGCTTCAGGAGGAGGTGGCCGTATTGGGTTGGAGAAGGTGGAGCCAGACGTGAGGGTGGCCTCTTACGGTTCTGAACTTGGGAAGGAGGTCCAGAGGTTGAGGAACCGAACCCGTGGGACCGCCGATCCCTGAGGCGTCAATCCATGCTGGTAACCAAGGGTCATATCTCTCATCAACTATCAGGAACCACAACCCGGCCAACTCATCCTTTAAGGACTCTGGATAACCCTGATTAAAGGCGTACTTTATGCCGGTTGTCCCCATGACGGTATCCGGGTGCCCAACACCTAAATCACTAATATAATCCCCACAGCCCTTCTCCCTGTTTCAGTGAATTATGCATGTTCAGCATTTTATTATACCTACACGGTCATCATAAATGTCAGCAAGCTTATCAAAAAACAAGGAAGGTGACTGAAGAGACGGATCCCCTGCCTTCATAAGCTGAAACGCCCACACTTGTGCTTTCCCATTGTAAATGTTAAACGATAGTTCCTACCTTAGAATGGTCAGTGGGTAGGACAGTGAAAGCAGAGAGAAGTGTAGTTTCACAGGTTGCTTGAAATGCTATGCGAAATGTTCCGTTACCGGAAAAACTCTCAGGAAGAGGGATTTTATTGGGTTCAAGTGGAGTGGTCACAGACACAGTGGTGGGATTGCGTGCTTCTGCTGCCTGCTGGGCCACCATTCATTTGCGTAGGGTCTGCATAGAAATGGTCAGATCTTCCATCTGTTTACACAGAGCGCCACTCTGGGTCACCTACCGGGAGCTGTCATTTAGTGGCTGTCTGTTTCTTCGCGCTTTGTACAGCGCAGTCTGCCACCCCGTTACCCACGGTTGAAACCCAAGGAGGATAAGAGACGAGGTGAGCTACCCTGAGGTTGGTTGTACGAGATTGCGAGTACCAAACAGGGATGAGACGAAAAAGATGGTCGGACAAGCGTTAGTGCTTGGCAGCAAACTTCACGGAACAAACGATGTGACTCGGGCGGCTGGGCAAGTGGAACTAACGCGCTGAAAAAACGCAACAAGTCGGAAGTAGAGAGAGAAATCAGGATTGTCGGTGGTCAAAGCAGTGGCTAGTTACACGGATTAATCAAGATCATAAGCACAAGTCCACATCAGAAGCTGAGTGAAACAGACAGCACTGGACACAGGGAAGGTTTCCCTTATAAAGCCAGTGCTGTCTGGGACCACACCCTGGGAGGGGCGGTTTCTCCCACCTGAATTGGCTCCAAGTCTGCTGTTAAAGCTCAGGTGAGACAGGAGCGCACGCCCATAGAGTCCCACTCAGACTGGAAGAAGGACCTGAGAGCTACCAGCACCCAAGGCTGCTGAGGATCTGACCAGGGTAGGGAGCGGAGTATGGGAAGGGGGCAACACCTGTGTGGTAGATGAGTCTATCTCTAAATGATGTACTGGTCAAAAAAGGAATTGAAAAAATATGTAATAATGAATTAGGTGAAAGCATATGGTAAAGATTAAGGCAGGTCACACCATTAATGATTAAAGTTATGGGTTTACAATGGCCTAAATCAAGGCTAGTAGTTGTATAAAAAGGATGGCAGAGTGACCTACCAGATCAGGTTTGTCAGTGAAGAAAGATTAATCGGTTAGAGCGCATCACCCTCTATGCGTCCTAGGTGCATGTCTCCCCCAGCAAGCCAAGGTATTCATGTCCCTCGACCGTGCCGGCGCCGCGCGCTAAGACGCGTAGCGTCACTCACCCGCGGCCTCCGGCGCAGCATGCGGACGGCTATTGTGAGGATGGGCAGCCCATCGCCGCCAACCTGTCATCCCCACAGCAACCCGCCGGCGTCCAGCCAAGCGAGGCGCGCCTGCGCAGGAGCGTGACAGCTCTCGTTAGCAAGGTCGGGCCCCGGAGGTTGCCGCAGCATCATTAACCTTTTCAAAATTTTTCATGATTCATCATGATTTTTTTCTTAGATCGACATTAGGTTGTCACTCTAACTTAAATACAATGTCTAAAAGACACATGATTACTGGCTCTTCACTGCATACCCAATGTTCACCCCCCCCCACCCCCCAAAAAAAACAAGAAGGAAAACAGGAAAGATCCACTATAGCAAGGGTTTGATCATCTCGTTCATCCCAGGATAAAGTTTTGTATCCATCTTGTTTCTCTTTGTAAAATTCTGTTATCATAATCACCACCTCTGATATCTTCCCATGTGTAATAGAGAGCATAGAACTTAACTACTGATAGGTCAAAATTATGATTCAAACCCACATGACCTACAATTGGATTAGTAATTTTACCGTTGCAGATATTGCAAATGTGGTCTTGTATTCGGGCCCTCCATTCTCTTTTTGCCTTCCCAACATAAAAGCATGGGCCTTGGCATTGAAAGAGGTAAACTTCTTTTCGTGCGGCAGTTTATAAAGTTCCTGCATTTTTGTAATCGTCCATTAGGTAACACAAACATAGTACACTCTTGGATCCATGTCCACATTTTTTTATTCTGGGGGGACATCTCTCCCCTTTTCCAGAATTATAATGGCTCTTCACCAATCTATCTTTATTATTCTCGGTCTACAATATAACTTCTGGATAGCTGTTATGTGTTTTGCTACTCTAACATCAACTTATAGAAGTGTGACCTTGAGAGAGTCTCTTCCTGAAACCTGCTAGGGTATTTTCTATATTTATGACTGGGATTGGCCATGACATACACATCCCTAGGAAACACCCTCTAGTATACATTTGTTCATGTAACAGTTATTAACAATAATTAATGACTTGACTCCACTATTCAGTACAGAACCCACCAATTGAGGGCAATGGTATTATGACAGGGCTGTCTCCACAGCCTGTCAGAACCCCCGATCCATTGGTCGGAGCCTCTGTGATGTTAATGTCAGTGCAGAGCTCCATGTCAACATCAACTCAACGGAGGCTTGACGCATAACGCATTCATTAATAATCAATGGACGCATTACCAACATGCCCCATCAGCCCATTCAATTAAAGGGGCCGCATTATCGGATGCGCTGTGTAGTGCGGCCGATAATGTGGACCTAACGGAGTGGAAAGGGGGGGGCTTGTGCTAGTTGGATGCGTTGAAAAATATGTGCTATATGGGAATATATTTTAACATTTAACATTATGTAACCTAGTATTTAAGTTACTGCTGACAAGGTTAAGAATCATGACTTCATTTTCTTACATTGCATCCATAGACAGAAGGTGTGTGAAAGTGAGTGCACACAAGAATCAGAGGCAGTAAAAAGTACAAGACTCATATTTTTATATAAAGAAGCATTTTTTTGAATGACCAGATGTGTTTTGAGTTGTAATATACATTCATATTGCTGTGTCTTTTTAAATAGTAAGCAATAACTATTATGTATAAATTGATTTCTTTTGCTACTCCTGATACACAGAGAATGTAGAAATGTAGATTATAGGTGTAGAGTTGCTTCCCTAAAGCAAGTTCACCAATGTATAATAAAAGCATACTGAGGCATTCAAATATAACAAAAAGCAAAACTTTTTTTTAGGATCAAAATTGTCATGATGGGTTATAATCACAGTAAAATTTTTATTGCTTTCTGTGTACCCTTTGGATATCCGTTCTTTCATCTTCCTAAGGCACAAACTTCATACATACATGTTATTTGCAGTGCCCTGCATCAAGTGTTTAGGGGGGCATTCAGAATTAATGTGTGTTACACTACATTACAAATGTTCCTACAAAGCACCAGTGTAAATGAGGAATCCCTGTTGCTCTTGTTCAACAAGTTAAAGATTTTAGAACAGTCTAAACAGTCTTATCAGTTCATAAGAACCATCCATCTTGATATTGATATTTGTTCATAACCCAGGTGTTTACATGTAACCAGTTTTCTGACATTTATTTTTGTTGTTTTATGGGCTTTTGGTGCCCACCGCACTATTATAATCTGTTAAATAAATTACATTGATTGTAAAATATTGTGTACCCTAAATACGCTCTGAGCCTTTAAAGTCCCCTTGCCCCTGTTTCTCAGGGGGAATTTCCTCACTCCAGGTATGACAGAGCTTGCCTCTGCCTTCTGGCGTTAATTCTCTAGTCCGTATACCTTTTTAAGGTTTTACAAAATAATAATAATATTTTCAAGGCATCAAGTAATATTTGGTTCAAGTGCTGTCAGAAAGGCATAAAAAGGCAGACAAAAGACACAGTCAACAGCATCAAAACCGCAATAAGTGTGGTAGCCATGAACGACTACCAAAACTAAAATGAAAATATACAGGAAGAAAAAACAAACAAAAGGGGGACAACTTATAACAATAAAAACCAGGGGAGAAGTGGGATAATGATAAGGGAGGGGGAAAGGTCAAGGGCGGGGCCAGTACCACTTGAAAACATAAGTCTAAAGTATTTTTAAAACATACATGTAAAAGGCATATCATTGCGGAGTTAAAAATTTATTACGTGTAGTTCTGTTAAATTATTCAATGACAGAAGAGAAGCACAGACGGCTCCAATATATGGCCCCAAGCCAGACCTTTCTTCCATCACTACAGTTTTGAAAATGTGGCCACTATCTTTGCTGCCTCTGTTCTCTTTCCCATCCGACATTTCTGTTAAGTGAGAAGAGGGAAGCATTTTACTATACACAAACACCACTTCAATCTGCTAAGCAACTCAACACAACAAATGGTAAGATGCTCTAATGTACAGTCAATGGGTAGATGTCTCCATGCTCATAGAGGGGTCCTTCTCAGGGAGATGTCGTCCATGTATAGCTTTTCATATGTCAAAAATAATCTTTCTCACTGTGATAAATGCACTTCGTATTGAAGAGTAAGGCTGAGTCTACACTACAGCGCTCCTGCAACCGTGGGGGCATTATGGGCTCGGCGGTGTGTGCATGCCCACACGCTGTTTGGGCACTGTTTAGGATGCGGTATTGATGTGCAGGCAATACCGCATCCTATTCTCATGTATTGGCAAACCCGCCCATGGGGCGCAGTTTGCGCATGTCACACACCGCGGTGCGGAAGCAGGACGCCCACGGATCCCCAACGCCCGGGCGGGCATTGTGAATCCGCACTGCACGGTTTTCGCCACTGTCTATGTGCGGGAAAACCTCACAGTTTTCCTCAGTGTAGACTCAGCCTTACTATATTTTAAAGTATACAAGCTCTGTCATTGAAGTAGATTAAGATAATGTTGTTAAAAAATTTCCACATTTTTTTAAAGGATGTTTTTAGATAACTTTTTTAGAACCACAGTACCCAAGTATGTTACTTTATATAAATGTTCAATGATAACCTTTTTCCTTTTTTGTTTTGTTTTAAGGGGCACAGATATTTAAACAATGCAATCTTTCCCAATGCTACCCCCTCAAGAAACATCCCTATGCAATGCTTATGCCGGTTGGTCGGTCGTTCAAATCTACCTTGAGCCACAGCAGTGAATAATGCTAGGTGGTTAAGGTCCATCTATAGAAATATCATTTATTTAGCTTTGATCATAGAAAATAAAAATATAACCCAAGCTAATTGATTTGGTTTCTTGGTGGCCTGTAATAAATGGTCCTGTGGGAAATTGTTGCAGTTTGCAAAGATTACATTTTTTTTACAAAAGTGGGTGGGAAAGAGGGTAAGAGTGGCAGGTTACCCCAATAAAACGAAGCAGGCTTGAAAACTGACATTCAGCAGCACCAGTCTCACTGGTAGGGAGATCTTCAATTCAGGAAGCTGAGGGGCCCTGACCCTTCAATAGAATTCGGGCCCTTATTGTCAGAAATGCAGATACAATAGGTGAGTAGATACAATGAAGATCCTGGCTAGATGCAGCAATATCTTCCCTTGTCCACTGTAGATTTACTGTTTCACAAATTCTTCCCAATGGATGCTCCCTTGGACAGCCATCCTTTTCTGGCTCTCACGTAGACGAACCCAAATAGGCCTCCTCTGGCTGACTCACTACTCACAACTTCTCCATATTTAATGCTAATATTCAGTAATTTGGTAGAAATCCATAAGACTAATAATAGGGTACTGGTAGTAGAAAGGTAATTTTTATTATACCATAAACATTAATGCAAAGGAAAAATATATAGGAAATAATGATACAGTAAATGGTGTGTGCCAAAGGCTTACCTAATAGTGATGAGTGGCATGGGCAAATTGAATTTGCGAAATTTCTCGAATAATTCTACGAATATTCGATACGATATATGCGAAAATACATGCACAATTATAATCGCCTTGTAATTACCTTCAAAATTAATGGTCACAATGGCTATTTATTTTTGCACTATATATTCGCAATCCATGGCCATAAGCATCCCAATGGCTCAGCAGATACTGCAGAGATCACCGACTAAAAAAAATATTTCTGACAGCAGGAGGGGTTTCTTTTTAGAGACAGCCCCTCCCACCGTGTTACATCTTGCCGAGGCAAGACGTAACAAGCCGCAAGGGTTTCTGGGAATTCTTTTCCAAAAGCCCCTCTGGCTCAGTCTCACCGATGTGACGTCACATCTGTGAGACTTTGTGAAGAGGGGAGAGAGAAGCCTCTCTTCACTCAGCCACAGCTCCATGTATGCAGCCGACCCCCCCACCCCCTACACTGGAGCTTTTCTGTAGATGAGTCACTGTCTGTGTAGGAGTGCGGGGGAGAGAGGGGCGGGTTGCTGTCAATCAGTCCGGAAGTTCGCTTGCCCTTAATTAAGATGTTCCCACCATCAGATAAAACATGAAGAAGGTAAGTAAGTTTTATTTGTTTTTGTGTAGCAGTTTTCCAGGATCTGAACTGCTGACAGGTAAGTTATGTGTCTATGTTCAGGTATGTGTTTTTTTAGTACAGGTGTTGCAGGGGCGCAGGGGGGGCTTATTGAGTATCTGGGATTCCCCTTTAACAAGATGACCCCCAGATCCCTACCCCCACCCTATGGAATAAATAGAGAGGTTGCAAGGACTTCTTACCTATTACCAGAAAGTGTTAATAAGTAAAAATAAGACATGGACTACCAAAGTATTTGACTATTTCTGCCATTCCACTATACTTACTTGCAGTGCCTATCCACTGATGCAATCCATTTCTTCCCAGGAAGTTGTCCCATACCTGGAGCTTCAGCGGCGAGGGTCTGTGTCTCTCGAAGTCTACCGAGAGCTTGACAGATGCCTGCAGTGTTCTGCCAGCCACATCTTTTCTAGATCCCTATGGCATTCCCACGATCTGTGCATGATTTGTCCCCATTTGTCCATAAGGTAGGGGTTGGGATCCAGGGGTCCTCTTGTTCAATAAGCCTCCTACCTGCGTCCCTACAATGCCTGGCTCATGTTGTGGGTAAGAGACCCCCTTATGTTAACGAAGAGTTTTCCCCATCGTTGAAAGTTTTGCAGGGGGTCTATATGGATAGAAATGGGGAGGTGCCCCCCTGTCCTATCCTTCGGAGTCTGACAAAAATGTCTGGTATGCTCGGAAAGGGGGGACTCTACGGTTCTTGTGGTGCCCTTTTCCAGGGGATACCAGATCCTATGCCAGCAGAGGGTCTGGTATTCTCTAGAAGGGAGACTCCACTTATTTTGTGGTCCCCTTTTCCAGGAAAAAATCATATGCCCTTGGTCTGGTGTGCTCTGGAGGGGGTCCTCATGCATTTTGTGGTCCCCCTTTTCCAGAGAACACCAGACCCTATTCCAGCAGGGGGTCTGGTATGCTCTGGAGAAGGGGCCCCACCCTTTTAGTTTTTTTGTCATTCTGCCATAGACTTGAAAAAAACACCTCTGGCATGAGACTGTCCAGGTGGTTGCACCCTTTTGACATATATGTTATTGATAATGTGGCTACAATTATGACCTAAAGGTTTGAGAAGTTCACCCTCCATTGAAGCCAATGGTTCGCAGCAAACATGTAAACATTGGGTATTTCTGGAAGTTCGATTCTCCTGATCACAAGCGGTCAATGTTTGTCCATCACTACTTGTAGTTAGTTGGTGCATAGAAAATGTCAGTGATTTTCTGGCCTCCTGACAGACCCTTGCATGTTTCATCCAGTACAGTACTTATTATAATGGATTCTAAGCCATGGGAAAAGCAAAAGAAATTGTTAAAAAGATCTGCAGGCAACAGTGGTTGAAAAAAGAAAATTGATATAAGAAATAATCAAATAATTTGAGAATCAGCAGTGTTCAAGCTGTAATTAGGAAATGGAAAATTAGGGGTTCTGTTGAAACCAAACAGGTAAACCAACCAATATTTCAGCCACAACTGCCAGAACAATTGTTCAGGATACAAGGACCCACAAATAACTGTGATAAGTGAAATACAGGACTCTCTGAAAAAATGTGATGTGGCTGTTTCCAGATGCACAATAAGTAGGCACTTGTAGACATAAGAAAAGACAAGCTGCATGGTTGACTTGCCAGAATAAAGCCATTACATCTAGTGATGAGCGAGCACCAAAGTATTCTGTGCTTGATACTCGTGTGTTCTACCGAGCAACTGAGCCTAATATAAGTCAATGGGAGACAACCAGGCACCTCCTGCTTGGAAGAGGGGAGGGTGCCTGGTCCATTGGAAAAGTTCAGAAAGTGCCAGAAACACCACCCAAATGGACCGGGAACACCACGGGGACCATGTCTGGATGAATCTTGGACTCCCAAGTCGATGCCCCTCTCCCTGGAACTGGACCTTCACATGAACCATCAGCAGCAACATCCACTTCCCTGTACAAATGTCCATAACACAGGCATTTGAACGCAAGTGCAAATACCCAACCACAAGCCATAGCCCTAAATGCACAATGACTTTCAAAATTACTGGTCCTTGAATTGTTTTAATTTAGGCTTGGGGACACTGAGGCTTACCGCATTCTGATATTGGCGGCCGGTAGAACACAGTGCCCAGCCGCCACTATTTTTCATGGTGCCCTAGAACATCACCTGTGCCCTGACCAACGCACTTACTGGGAAGGTCCACCTCCTCCAGGACACATGAATAAGTGCTGGTGGCCAGGGATGCTACATTTTCCTAAATGGGTGAATGTTGTGGAGGTCGGGAGCAAATCCTACCCTAGAATGGCACAGGTGCTACCCATGCCCAGGATTGCGGGCCCTACATCCATCAGGAGCTATTGGCTCCATCCCCCACTTTTCCTCCTCTACCACCTCCTCCACTGTTACCTCCTCCGCCACCTCCAACAGCAGTCAGCCATTAGTCGCTAGCTGGAAGCAGTCTAGCACTGCTGTGGGAAAGTGTCAACAGGCTGTGCTGAAGCTGATCTGCTTAGGTGACAAACAGCACACCGCCGCAGAGCTGTGGCAGAGTATAAGGGATCAGACTGAGCTCAACTAAACCTAACCCAACTTTATCCTACATTATACTACCTACCCTAAACTTTATACTACCTACCCCTACTTACCTACTTTATGCTCTGAATGGCAGACTAGATAATTGGGGAGGAGATGACACAGGGTGATAGTGTGGCCACCCACAGTTTGTCTTCTCAGCGTGACTTGGACCATGAAGAGGAGGAGGATATGTAGAGTCATCCAGATGTCAACATGGACGTCTTGCCTGTTGGTACTCTGGCACACATGGCTGACTTCATGTTAGGCTGCCTTCCCATGACCCTTGCATTTTAGATAATACAGATTACTGAGTGTTCACCCTTCTGGACTCCCGCTACAAACGGAACTTCTCATCTCTCATTCCTGTGTCGGTGAGGATGAGTGAAATGGTGCAATACCAGAAGGTACTTGTGGAGAGATTGCTCCAAAGTTTTCTGTTACGCAGCCGGCAGAGTCTGTACTTCTTTAGGCAACAGAGAAAGGGAGACAAGGGGAACACACAGCAGTTCCAACAAAGGCAGGGCAACAATATCTAAGGCATGGGACACTTTCATGACACCCCGCCAGCAATCTCACCCTGAAGCACAGCTTAATGATACAAGGAGAGACCAGTGTTGGAAGATAGTGAAGGAATACATAGCAGACCATGTCAGCATGTAAAATGATCCCTCAGTGCCGTACAACTACTGGGTGTCTAAGCAGGGCACGAACTTGGGCTAGCGTTTTGTCTCAGTGTGTATTTAGTTCTGCTTGTGGCATTATAACAGATAAGCCTATACACTTGTCCTCTGGCAATGCTGACAGGTTGACTCAGATAAAAATGAACAAGGCCTGGAATGCTCCTGATTTCTCAACTCCACCACAGGAGAGCTGCGCTGATGATGAACATAAAGGCAATTTCAATCTTTCATTTTTATTCTACTTTAAAATGCACCACAAAAAGGGTATGTTGTTGAATCTTGTTTTCTCCTCCTCACCCTTAGTGGATATAGTGGATATAAAAAGTCTACAATGTTAAAATGTCAGGTTTCTGTGCTGATAAATATTAAATAATTTCAGGACTTTTTACACCTAATAATGTGACCTATAAACTGTACCTTTCAAATTAAAAACTAACTGAATTATTTTACGTAGAGGGAACAAAAATAAAAATTTAAATAATATGGTTGCATAAAACTTTGTTGAAGCATCTTTTGATTTTATTACAGCAGTCTTTTTTGCGTATGAGTCTATCAGCATGACACATTTTGACTTGGCAAGTTTTGTCCACTGTCAAATCTGTCAGATTGCGAGGGCATCTTCTGTGCACAGCCCTCTTCAGATCACCCCACAAATTTTTAATCTTGGGATGACAGACACTAATGACACAGAAACACCAGAATATGGACAGTATATTAGGCCCAGATGAATGTAATGTCAATTAAAACCACCCTTTTAAAACATGATGTGTGACAAAAAAAGTACAGAATTTTTTTTAGATGTCTGATTCCCACACAAAATTTACCAACAGTAGCTTTGGCCCACGTGAACGGAGGCGCAATTCAGCAACTTACTTTTTTTAACACTGCAGGTGGCCAATGAAGACCAGAATCTATTAATTTTGCAACTGTCACAATTATTTTGTGGACAGCACACAATTTTTTAGCATGTCTCACTGACAAACAGTCCCCAAGAGAAACTGGAATGTGCCACACATAAATCTAGGCTGAATGGAACTAAATAATGTTTTTGTAACAATGGAGATGTCAAGAAACAAGAATAGACTTTTTTACAGTCAATGTGCAACTGTCAGAATTATTTTGTGGTTCTGATCATTTAAACTGGTCTTGAAATGTCCACAAAAATGCATAGGACATTGTATAATGGCGCTGAAACATAGTGGACCTAGTATACTGGTTCAATTAATGTAACTGGATTAACTGTAGAAATGTCACCAAAAAACAAAGTGGACCTGGTATACTGCCCCTATTAATATAACTGGATGTAGGATAGAGCACAGGTAGTCCTTAAAATGACTTTTGGGTCTAAATGGATGGATTTCACAAGGTTTGCAGCAAAGTTTGTAGAAAAACAACTGTCCCTGCCTTTTCACCACCTGTCCCTGACTGGATGTGAGCTGAATGCACGATCACTTGCAATATAAAGCATCACATGTAATGGCTACCCAATAACTGCAATGCCAGTGGCTAAGATGGCTGCTGGCATTACAGTGAGGGCAGCAGTTAGCCCCGAAATTTGCGGGAGGCAGACCAGAGCAGGACGAAGCTCGAGCTGAACAGTTGTTTGGACAAGCATGCCAGCTCATCATTATTACTACACATATGCCACAAAGTATCCCACTTACAATAATTCAAACAGCACAGAGACACGCCACAACCCCTATGGCACAAAGTCATTTGGAGTAAGAAGTCTAAAATGTAACTCAATGGTCACAACCATAAATGCTACATTTGGAGAGGCGTCAACAAGGCCTATGATGAAAGGTACAGGATTCCTACTGTGAAACATGGTGGTGGATTACTGATGTTTTGGGGATGTGTGAGCTACAAAGGCACAGGAAATTTGAACAAAATTGGTGGCAATACAGGTAGTGCAGAATTATTAGGCAAATTAGTATTTTGACCACATCATCCTCTTTATG
>CM070042.1:32869576-32885408 GCA_036250615.1 Ptychadena robeensis
CCCCCCGATCCATTAACTCCTCTCTCACCACATTTGGCAACCAGCCCACAGCTCTCTCCTTTTTCTCCTTAGCTTTTGTTTGCAAATACAGATTACAAGAGCCTTTGTGTGTATCTGTGCTTGTATCAGTGTAAGCATGGCTGTGTGCCCTTTTGTTTCGATGCAAGCCCATCATTGTGTCATTGAAAGTGTCACAATAAGCAACTGAGCCATCATGGATGCCTTTAAAGGTCAGGAATAATAAATCCCTCTCTTGCAACACCTATAATTAACCAGCAATCAGTGTCTACCCTTTTAATTAGATATTGTTAAAATCTGGAATTTAATTAAGAAAAGTTTATGATAAAGAGTGTGGATAAATCCCAAACATCCAAGTACAGGAAACATGGGGTTTAATACATAATTTTTAAGATTAATTTTATAAATAGTATCTTATCACGGTTCACCTTAGCAAATAAATCCAGTAGTAATGGTAACTGAATTTTCAGTTGCAGAATAACTAATTTAAGTAGTGATAAAGGTCAATGTCTGCCATGATGCTTCCAATCATAAACTATTGGAAGCCTGTAAGGACTATTTTAATGTGCTATTATTTACTTAATAAGGGCATTTCCATATGGGTATCAGTATGATGACATTTTGGCAACAATCTTAAGTGAGTGGAAAGTTCCAGAACTGGTTAGCTACTTCACTTTCTATGCTGACTACACTTTCCATAGTCACCTTCTAGATCAGTATTGCTGGCAACATCTGTGAGCAACTCTCTTCCCAACCCTTCTCTCTCTACTGACCTGGGCAGGAATGTTTGCCCAAGTTAAACATCTCTGGACTTTGTAGGTCCCATAAGTGTTTTGGATTGAGTCTGCAAAGCCAGACACCCTTTTGTGGTTCACCTTTTAAAGTAAACATATAACTTGCATTGACAGGCATTTAAGTCTTGGATGATGAGTAAATACTGTACACCTACCAACTACAGATATGGCAAGTCGACAAGGTGTGCTGGAAACCTGACTGCTCCAGTAGGAAACGTGGACTCATGAGGCTGGACCTTTTTTTATAAAAACCCATATTTCACCAGTCTATAAACTCTTCAATGTGACCTATCCATGAACCCTGGTATTCATTTTTTTTTTTTTTTTCGAAACTCTGCTAAGAAGAGATGCTACCAGTTTTGGTCTCTATTTTACCGAGAAGTTACCTTTTTGAGTTATTTTTATCTGACGCAATGTTCAAAAGGTCTAGTGGACCCTCTCTGTGTCCCCTTTTTGGTTCCTGTTAAGACTAATGAACTTATCCACAGACTGGTTTCCAAATGATTTTTCATGGTCACTTTTTCAATTGCTTAATAAAATTATGTTAACTGTTTATCGACCAAGGAGAATACTTTGTATTGATTATTTCATATATGGTTATTTCATATATTGATCACTCCTAAAGTAGGAGTTGTTTTCCTGTATATGCTAATGCTCTGTGTCTTTAAAAGATCATGTACTTCCTTGAAATGATAGAACAATCGCTTCAAAATATCTTTTGTATTGTTCCGCACATGTGCCAATAAATCTACCAAACGCAAGAAGTATGTTGCAATTTCTTCAACATTTTGAATTCAGATGCATTCAAAACACAAAGTTTAGAACATCTAATTGTACCTTTACCCCAGTCCTGATAGAATCCATGGGTGGACGATAGTCAGTTTAGGCCTAGAACAGTGATCTCTGGATAAAATTGATGAGTTTGAAAGCTACAACAACTTCTCTTTTTAAAACCTATCTTCATTTCTTTCTAAATTCCTAATCTGCATGCTTTTTCTAAAACAATGACTCAAAGTATTAAAGACAAACAACTTATATTTTTAAGCTCTGCAAAGGAAAGTTTCACGTTTCAAGTTTTTTTTTTTTGAACAAGACATAGATGGGGAAGATAGGTATAAGTGATTTAGGTCCGTTTCACAATTTAAGTTTTTTTTAAAGGCATGCTTTAAGAAAACATGTGCTTTAACTTATGAGTTTTGCACAGTGCACATATGCGCTTCTGCATGCATTTGCCTTTTTTATAAACCCTATCTGCAGCGCATGTGAGAATGCACAAAGGTATAACTTGTTCTATGAGAAAATCACAGTACCATAAAAACTCACCATGCATGTTTACTAAATCATGACACATGCTGTATAGTGTGAAAGGTCTTCGTTCTCCCAAAAGTATGCCACATTTTGTAGTAAGAATAGGTAAATGTTAAACTTTTTGGTTTATCTCATGACCCACAGTGGTGAACAATGGTAAACATGATACTTCATGAATAAACCAATATGCCAGGTATGTCCAAAATCAGGCCCAGGGATCAAATACAGCCAATGTTCATGTTTCCATTGGCCCACAGCTTCAGTCAAAATATCAATTATATGCAGAGATTTTTTTCCCCCTTTTTTTCTTTGTTTTTTTGGTTTTTCATTTTCTCACATAGATGTATTGTGCAGTAATAATTGTATTGAGTTTTAGCGTTAGCCCTACACTTCCCCCATCCTTTCCATGCCAGCACTGCTATTAATCCTCCCCATATTCCCACGTCATTAATCCTCCCCATATCCAGTCCTAACTTGTCCTTCACATCACATCCTCACACATTTACGGTTCCCCCACCAATCACACTGAGCTTCCTTTCATGTCATTTCACTCAACACTCACACACCACGATACACAGAGGGGCGGGGGAGAGAGGGGAGGAGTTGAGTCATGGACGGTGACGGCGGCCAGTGGGTTGGGTTGGGAGGTCCACCACTAGTGACACGCCAAGGGTGCACAGACGCTCCACCGTTGCTTAGACAATGGTGGACGCCGATACGTCGCATCCGGCCACTGGCGGACGGATGTGATGTAGTCTGGAGGGCGGAAATGCGCCTCTTTGAGGCGCATTACACCCGCACAAGCCGGGACGTAAAGGGTGGACAACGCAGGCCTGGCGCACAAAGGGTGAGCACACCCTGTGCGCCGGGGATGGGCGGGACCCCACCAGCGCGCCCCAATGGCGGGAAAACTACTAATAAATAGATCAGACCAGACGAGACAACAAGACTGACCGACAAGAACCAACCAGCTGACACCCTATCCAGTGCAGACACCTCTCATTTGATCAGGACGGACCCAAGGACTCCCCCCCCCGCCCCCCGACAATCGACCCTCGGACCAAGGTAAATGACAAAACACTTAGACATGGGATGTTCTAATATACGATGTAACCCCACGCTTACTTCTATATAGGACTTTATTGACTGTGTGAAGCCCAAAAAAATCGGATATGTGAATAAAATAGGATAGACGTTCCCTTTGAGAACAAGGTGGGTTATGCTCAATATAAATTATAATTTCATCGTAACAATGCACTATGGTGGTGATATGTGTGGAGCATATCGCTAGTCAAGTGAGAGGGAACTACCTGCACTGGTGACCAATAGGTGAAGGGCTGACATATGTAAACACCTTGACAAATACTCTTTTCATTCCATACAAGTGCCTCCCGTAGGGGGCGTACTACCGGGCACTGGACCTTGGCCTGGTGATTTTCCTAGGGTTTTGGGGCAGGAGCCTCGGGCAGAAGGATCTACCACAACCTCACTTCAAAGCACGCTGAGCGACCATAATTACGGGTAAGCAATGCAATTATATTGAATATTAAATGTGAAGAGCCCCAAGTGGGAATATATGGGATATATTGACTAAAATAACTTAAGACTAATAGACTATAGAACTAGAACCTCTCGGTGAGGGGAGAATGTTAAGTATAACCATCTCAATGAATAAGATATATGTAATGTACCCATGCACACAGAATATGTCTATAAGGATTGTTAAATGCTAAACAAACTAACATTTGGACAACCCATAGGAAAGGTCCCCCAAAGGCCCCTGATGAAGTCCCCCAGTGGGACGAAACGCATTGGGACACGCTTTGGCATGACCGCTGGGACTTTCTACCTGGATTCTGGATTTTTAAAATGACCGTTTTTTTAAAAATTACCTTGGACTTTCTGTATGTATGGACATGTAAACCTTGACCTTGATAATATATGTTGTGTAGCTAGTGGGCTATCTTGAAATATCCCCGGCTTATTGTTCAGTGTTTTCTTATTGTCAATAATAAAGGTATTTGTCAAATATCCCTCGACTGGAACATTATATCACCCAAACCCACCTTAAAAGTCCACAGGGCTTGGCCGCCCCTAGGGTTTGTTCCCCCCTCCCCCTATCTATTTATATGCAGAGACCATCCGCACTGGGGTGACACAATTTCCCTACTAGAGCCTCCATAAATGGTGCAGTCAAGGGTTTTCCCCCGTGCTTTGCGTGTCTATGGCTGCTTCACCATGCAGATTATCCATAACATTAGGGTGCTGCAATGTGAGCAGTGATGGGGGTATCCTCTCACGAGAGCTGTTAGTACCAGCATACCTAGTGGCAGTCTTTATCAGTGTTACGGTAGCGAATAGCTAATGCTTTACAATAATAATGCCAAGTATGTGTGAAGGAAGAGATCTGACCTATGGAATTGTTCCTTTTTCATGCAAAAGTTAGGTTGGAATGTCAGGCTCAATGGTCATCCCCCAACATTCACTTTACATAACCTGGCCCTCTTTGCACAAAAATTGGACACAACTGCAATATGCTGTATTTAAACCACACATACAATCTAATTATAGGAGGTCTACATTATAGCCAATCCCATTTGTAGAGAAGAGTAATGATTTTATTATTTCAATTATTATCAGTGGAACAGAGAACTAGTAATGGTGAACATACAGTACAGTATGCATTTTTTTAATAGATTAGATGTTAGATTTACAAAAACAACCAAGAAAATTGTTATCTGCCACTCTGCAATGGGTTGTACAACCTCTATGGTATGGATATTTTTTTAATTTGTATGTAAAATTACTAAGGGATTAAAATAAATGTATTTCTTTTAGATTAAGTTTATACTCCCAGCCCATTGACTCGATGTCTATTGGGAAAATATTCTTGCTGTCACCAGGAAACCATACAAACCTAAAACAGCTGCTTGAGGTATTATTTTATATTCTAGTGAACATGCATCGGTGTTCAAGCTGGGCAGAAATGCACTGAACTAATTAAAAAAATTACCTCCCCCAATCCATAGCAACCTTATAGACCTAGCATGTTTTTGGACTATAAGACACACTTTTTTACCACTAAAATCAATGTGAAAGTGTCCCTGTGTCTAATGGTCTGAATATATAAAAGTCCCAACCATCCTGGGAGCAATACATTTTGTGACAAAGACTCATATCTCCTTCCATGTCAGTGTGCTCAGAGAATGGGTACTGCTAGTGTAAAAAACATGCTAAAGTTTAAGCCCTGCAGTGAAGACCTCCCTCCTGACACTGGCTTTTTGGCTGGAGGAATATAGAGTAAACTTTGGGTGCGTGTTATGGTCCCAGAAATATGGTATATAAGGTACGATGGACCAAAAACGCATGGTTAATGCTGTTTTCAAGGGTGATGCATTGAACTTGTAAACATGGGATTACAGGATACAAGAGACTTTGGTAGTGGCAATATTCTAGATTTGCGAACCAAATGGACAGACTCAACTTAAATGTCCCTGATTTGACTGACTAACATTTCTATGAGAGTGCTTCCAGCTGCAATAGGATTATTCAAACAATCCCCAGTGAAAAAGGTGAAACAGGTCCTACTGAGTTAGAAACATGATGTTGGTAATGGTGCATTTAGGCTGAAAATGATAAAACTCAGTGTTCTGCACAAGTGAAGGTCAAGCTTGTTCACTTTCAGGGAGCATTTTCTCACTTATGTAAGCTTCATCTAGTCTTCATCTTTTAATGAACCTACTTGTGTTTAACATTTTAAGCTATTACCCTAATTCTGAGGGCTAGCCATTGGATTACATATCAGCTATACATTACACCTTAAGGCCCCCATACACGTGTCGGATTCCCACCGGATTCCGGCACGATCGATTCCGGGCGCGTGCACGCGAAACGATCGTGCCGGAATCGCGTGCAGCCCACCTTGTCCGATCGTTCGCATCCGATTGATCCCCGATCGGAATCAGATCCGACAGAGAACCAACATGTTGGTCTTTCTGATCCGATTCTGCACACATCAGGGGGAGTTGCCATTTGGGAAGTAAGTGATCGGACACGGAATCATCCAGGAATCCGTGGGACAAGGTGGTATGCAGCGATCCGATACTCGGAGCTCCGATTCCCGCTGAGATCGCCGGAATCGATCGGGTGAGTGATCAATTGGCCATGGAATCCGACACGTGTATGGCTAGCTTTAGAAACCCTTCTCAGTCTGCCACTGTCTCCTAACTTTTTGGCTTGTATGTTGCCAAGCAGTTACATTTTCTACACCTCCCTCAAGAGTCTATCACTAGAGTCTATCACTGGAAATCCAACTCTTGGTGAAGATCAATGTCTGTTTATGTTGTATCACTGTCACAGTGATAAGCAGATTTTCAGTTAAAAAGTGAAAGCTACTATAATCCTGATTTAGGGTATCCCAGCTGTGAATATGCAATCGATAAATAATAAAAAAAAACTAGGATAAGAATAACATTCTGTAGATAAAAAGGAGGGGATGAAATTGTAATAAAAATGTATGATATAGTCCGGTTTCACTTTAATGTCTTCTATACCAAACTTAAGCTAGCCATACATGGTTCAATTGACATCAAAACGATCATCAATTCGATCGAAGTTTTCGATCATTAAAACGTATGTCGATTGTAATTGAATCGAAGTACACACCACATTGAGTATGCAATCAAAGCCCGACTTCGATTGAATTTAATCGTTTTTAAACGTAGAGTAATCAAAAAGCGATTGTCACAGAGTGATCAAAAAGGGACCATTGATGGTCACAGAGTGATCAAAATGTGACCAATGATGGTTACAGAGGGATCAAAAACCCATAGGTCATATCTTTGAATTTTAATCCATTACATTATAATCGTGGCAAAAGCACACTGGGGGACACACATTACATTAGGAGATGTATTCACAGAGATCGCCATTTGCATGCTTGTGTGTCAGTGAACAGACACACAAGCCATTACAATGCATGCTTGCATGGTTTAAATGACTGTATTGCATTTCCCTCTTCCCAGAAGTTACAGTATGCTCATTGATTGAATCGAATCTCAATTGGACAGGTCAAACAACAGTACAAAAAATGAGACACAATGTGGGGACAATCAATCAGAATTTTCCAACTGGTCTGATCAAATTTCGATCGAGCAAACTAACAATTAAAATTGAATTTCAACGATCGGACCATGTGGACATGCTTCAATTTTCAATCGACCGACTAAAAAAATTGATCGAATTACATTCATTGTACAGTCAATTGAACCATGTGTGGCTAGCTTTAGACTACTTGATTTCTATCAGTTCCTATGCATTTAAACAAGGATACTCTTATTGTTTTTTTGTTTGATCTATTAACTTGCCTTTAAATTTGATACTTCAGCTGGACCCCAATCCACATCGTACCTGCCCCCTTTAGAGTAGAAGATAGTAAAAATGGCATCAGGGTCTCAATTCCTTGGTTCCTACCCATTTGCTACAAAAATCCTACAAAATAGGATATTCCGTTGCCTTTATTGCCGACTGCTTTTCCACACAAATTATTTCCTTCTTTTGCTTACCCCAAAAGCTTGCTGTGCAAATCTTTACAAACAGATTGACTAATCTTTATATACATCCAAAAAATCTAATATTCCGACTTAATGTTTCCAGCATCTTATCCCAGTTAATTAGGTCAATGCCAAAGTATAAAACAGGGTACAGATGCTAAAGCTAGCCACAAATGGTTCGATTTTAGCGTTCAATCGACGTTTTCCTATGAAAAAAGCAATCAATTGAACGAAAATCAATGTGCTGCCCACATAGTATAATCAACAATTATTGATCGATTTTTGTTAAATCGATTGAAACGTGATCGGACAGGTTGGAAAATTTTGCTCGATTGTACAATGATCGAACTACATTCTTTGCAGCTTTTTTTGGGTCGAGTCAATGATACTTGCTTTGTGTGGCTACTTCCCTTTAACTTCCGATTGAAACTAAAATCGTAAGAGGAATTCAATTGACGATTTTTGTTTACTTCGATACCCTTCTCAGTAGAAATTGAACAATAATCGTACTCCCCATGTGGTGTACATCGATTAAATTAAAATCGATTTTCGATTTTTTTATAGAACTACAAATTCTAATCTAACGTCCATTGAATGCTAAATTGAACCATGTGTGGCTAGCGTAAGATATGGGCCAAATCGATGGCCGTTTCGAGCACCGGGCACGCTCACGGCCTTCTATCTGGCCCATAAAATATGCGCCCATAGCTGTTTTCGAGCCATAACGGACATTACCATAAATACAGCCGATGTCCGATGCTTTGCCTAGAGACCGCTGGTCTCCAGGCAAAGCTTCAGCCGATATCTGACATCATCACGCTGCTGCGGGGTACATCAGACAGCTCGAATATCGAGACATCTGTACCCTGCTTTAACCTACAATCATACCAGATAACTGTCCACAAATAAGGGTAAAATAGACATATTTTAGTCATTTATGCTCCTGTAGATACATACACCTAATTTCAGTTTGAATTATGCATTGAGACTACTCTTCAGAAAATTACTGAAAGACTGCTAAATCTTTTAACCTAATTCTGTTACTTCCTTTTTAAACGTCAATGTGTTTGTGTAGTAGGTGTGGAAAGAATCAGAGCACAAATTAATTGGGTGACCTGCTTTTTTACAAGGTGAAATATAATTAAAATGTAGTTCACTATAATGTGAGATGGCCAGGTGCAGAAAAATAATGCCATACAATTACATTTGCTAATTATGTAGGCTGTATGCCTTGAGTTAGGCCTAAATGCAAACATGTATACCCAGACTGCAGGTTTGTGTCATACAAAAGCAACAATTTGGTATGGATTTATTAATACATGCATTTCTTATTTTTCACTGGTCATCAGCAGCGTTCAGATCTGGCCTCAACCTACTGTGCCACCAGTGGCGTGTTCAAGGCATCTACAGGCAACTGCATGCTAGTACTTGGCACAGGCCAATACAATGAACCTATGTAATGTTCTCTTTCTTCAAGAATTTCTGTGCCCTCTGCTCACCTGCTTGCACAAACTGCTGAGGATGAAGACACAGAGTATTACCATGTGTCAAAAACAAATGCGAGGAATGCCAGAACCTAATCTGTTCTCCTAATATGACCACAAACAGAGAGTTAGAGGAATTAGGGTGACAGCTGTTATGTCTCTCCGTATATCTCTCTTCTCCCTCTCTTTCCTCTTCTTGTGCTCTCTGCCTGGACCTGCTATGTTTGCCTTCCCCTTGCAGTTAGTCTGTGCCAACCTGGCACTGCCCCCTCACACCTTTCAGCTTTGAAAAATACTCCATAGAGAGCCTCTGAAAAAAGCCTATCTCTGTGATGGCAAGTTGGCAGGAAAAAGAGTGAGGAGATGTAAGAGACAGCTAAAGACTGAGGAATATCTAAAAAGAGAGTGCATGACAGAAATTAGAAGGACTAAAGGCAATCAAACTTATCTGTTAGACAGTAGTGTGTGTATGTGTGTATTTATGTGTATGGGGGGAGGAGGTGACAGTATGAAGAGCGAGAACAAGAGAGAAGTTGGCAGAGATTCCAAGGTTTCCCCCAAGAGGGCAATATGGAAGAGATATAAAGGAAAGGAGGGAGAGAGTGCGTGAAACACAGAACCAGTTCACAGATAATGAAGACATTTCTGTATTAACAAAATTGAAATTCAAAAACATTATGTTCTAGGGCTTCATCTGTCCAGATGTACATACATGTGCCATACGTGTGCAAGCACCAGTCTGTCTCCACATCTCTACCTTATGTGCTCCCTCCCCTTCTTTTTTTTTTTTTTTGATAGCTGCAGATTTCAGTATGTTAATGAGCTGGTTATAACCAAAACGTTCGTCAAGCTGAGCTGAGAACACATTAATAGGCGATGAATATGCATGCGAATTTGTTAATTAACTTAATTATTCTGCTGAAAATGCATTAGTCTTCCAAGGGCGTTCTGCAGAGATGGTAACATCCTCAAACCACAGCACTAGCCTCACCGCAGAGTGGAGATGAGAATCTGTAGCATGATAATCAACACGATGCACTGTATAATGATATCGAGTATATCAGTGTATTGATAATGAAGACACTAAATTATATAATGATATAGACAATCTCTTCATATTAATAAGAAACACACTGCATTGTATAATGATCGGAGTGTCTCTGTATGATAATAATTAACACACTGCATTGTACAAGAATCTGAGTGTCTCTGTATAATAGTACTGAACACACTCCATTGTACAATAATCTGAGTGTCTCTATATACTAATACTGAACACACTGCATTGTATAACATCTGAGTGTCTCTGTATAATAATACTGAACATACTGTATTGTATAATGATCTGAGTGGATCTATATCATACTGAACACACTGCATTGTAAAATGATCTGAATGTCTATAATAAAGAACATACTACATTGTATAATGATCTGAGTGTCTTTGTATAATAATACTGAACACACTGCATTGTATAATATCTGAGTGTATCTGTATAATAACAGTGAACATACTGCATTGTATAATATCTGAGTGTCTCTGTATAACAATTAACACACTCCATTGTACAAGAATCTGAGTCTCTGTATAATAATACTGAACACACTGCATTGTATAATATCTGAGTGTATCTGTATAATAATACTGAACACACTGCATTGTACAAGAATCTGAGTGTCTCTATATAATAATACTGAACACACTGCATTGTATAATATCTGAGTGTCTCTGTATAATAATACTGAACATATTGTATAATTAACTGAGTGGATCTATATCATACTGAACACACTGCAAAAAAAATTTAAATGATCTGAATGTCTATAATAATGAACATACTACATTGTATAATGATCTGAGTGTCTTTGTATAATAATACTGAACACACTGCATTGTATAATATCTGAGTGTATCTGTATAATAACACTGAACATACTGCATTGTATAATATCTGAGTGTCTCTGTATGATAACAATTCACACACTCCATTGTACAAGAATCTGAGTCTCTGTATAATAATACTGAACACAGTACATTGTATAATATCTGAGTGTATCTGTATAATAATACTGAACACACTGCATTGTACAAGAATCTGAGTGTCTCTGTATGATGATACTGAACACAATGCATTGTATAATATCTGAGTGTATCTGTATAATAATGCTGAACATACTGCATTGTACAATAATCTGAGTGTCTCTGTATGATAATACTGAACACGATGCATTGTATAATATCTGAGTGTATCTGTATAAGTATACTGAACACACTGCATTGTACAAGAATCTGAGTGTCTCTGTATGATAACACTGAACACAATGCATTGTATAATGATCTGAGTGTTTCTGTATAATAATACTAAACACACTACATTGTATATTGATCTGAGTGTATTTGTATCATACTGAACACGCTGCATTGTACAATGATCTGAGTGTCTCTGTATGATAATAATACTGAACACACTGCATTGTATAATTATCTCACAAAATCTGTATAATAATACTGAACACACTGATCTGAGTTAATTTGTATAATGAAACAACTAGTCATGTGATACAGGAGCTCTTGCCACTTCCCCCAGTTAATCTGAGTCTGAGTTTTACTGTATTTTGTTACTCTAGGGCTACTAGAGGGCTACTCTAGTTCAAAAAATTTTTCACTCCCCAACACACCACCGAGTGGTGGGATAATTCTGTTTGGTTGTAATATATGGGGTAAGCAGGAACTCTGGGACACCTATTTCCTCTTGTTTGGTATTGGTTGATGGTTATTACCATACTCCATCTAGCTTGTGACCCAGGATAATGAAACACTTGAAACACTAGAAGTGGTTACATTGAATTCATGGCCATAAAGCCGAAGTGGTTACCTTGCACAACTTTGATCTTCTCAGTGTATATAGTCCCAACAAAAATAACAGAAAAATGTTTGAGCAATTGTTGAGTTTATGTCTGGAGAGGGAAGAGTCCATGTCATTCCTAATGGGAGGAGATTTCAATGCTGTAGACAATTTATTAAAAGATAAATACAGAGAGGGGAGGACGTGTACTGTTCTTTAACTCATTTTCCAATCTTGGCTGCAGCTGTAGGCCTTTGGAGGCACTGGCACCCAATAGACTTTTCTCCATTGATACTTTCTTAACATCTTCATCAATTCTCTCTTTCTTCCAATTAGTTCCTATTGAGGATATGAACATGTCTGACCACTCCCCAGTCGTGGTGGAAGTAGCGGGGCAGGGAAAGCTGGTGTCTCCGGGAGTGTGGAGATTTCCATAGAATTGGCCAAAGATTACACATTGCAAGCCCATGTGCAGGGGTGGTGGTACGAGTATTATTTTTGTAAATTTTTGTAAAACAGCCACAGACACATATCACTATTTTAAAGGACAGTCAGGGCAGAACTCATAGGTAACCAACACAGATAGTGAAGGTATTACAGGAATACTTTTCATGGCTTTATGCCCCTCAGGAGGATAGGTCAGGACAATGGGAAGAGTCTCTCTAAAAAATCAACTGCAGGTAAGGCACATAACAGGATGGGTTTTCAAATGATTTGTATAAACTGTCAGGGTCTTTGCATTTATTTTACAATGACGCCTTATCTAACCATAAGTACCCTGTTCCTGGAATGCAGCCTTCATTAGACTACTACCCAAACTGGGAAGGATCTGACCTCCTATATCTCTCCTAAATCAGGATCAAATACATGCCAAAAATCCTAGCTAATAGGCTTGCCTCAATTTTTCTTAGCTTGATATACAATGACCTAGTGGGCATGAAAAAAGTGGGGTACTAAATATACTCAAAGTGCTAGTGGGAATGGAATATTACAAAATGTAAATAAAGGTCTCCCTTCATGGGTGTTGGTGTCCTTAGATGCGGAGAAGGCATTTGACAATAAGTTCTGGAAGTGGCTTTCCCAAGTGACGTTGAGAATGGGGTTTGAGGGGAATTTTCTAAGTTATATTTCAGCAATGTACAATGCTCCCACGGCACAAATATATTTATCATCAGCCTTATCTGGCCCATTATACAGAGACCCTTGACAAGGATGCCCACTGTTTCCCTTACTGTTCAATCTTTCTCTGGAACCTTAGAATGTTGTGTGCAGGCAGGTTGTTTAGTGTTGGAAAGTGGGAACACAGGAGCTTACGACTGCATTTTTCGCAGATGATATTCTAAAATGTATGGCTAACCCGACTCATCACCTATTGGAAATTATTTACTTATTCAGGGCGGCAGTGGGCACATCTTTAGCCTTCCCGTCCCACACCCCTCTAATTAACCTTCTTCTAACCCGAAACAGCAGAAAGTCCATCTCAGAGCTATACTTAAGATGGCCATACAGGGGTAAATTTTTCAGTTGATTCGAGCAAACTCAATTGCTGAGCATGTTTACGGTAACTGATTGTGCTTGAATCGATTGCAGCCACCCTTTCTTCAAATGGAATAAATCGATTATCAAATGGGATCGATTGTGCAGAAGTGCTGCGCCTTGATTCCCCATTCAATTGAGAAAGCTTAAACCTTGCCTGGTGACGTCATCAAGCTGCGCTCGAGGGTTCATCAATTGCACATGTATCAACCCAGGTATGGCCAGCCTCAGGGCTTCAAACCAGAACAGCCAACAATCGGCCAACCCTAAGATGCAGATGTTCTGAGGAACTGTTGCTACAGCCAGAGAGGGTTGCTGGGGAGCTAAAGCAGTCTCGAAGGTGTGTGAAGCCTTGCGTGAAACCTATTTTAAGGTAGCTCATAGAGCCTTGTTGGGCCTAAGATTTTCCCCCAGAGCCTCATTCGGTCAGTGGCTAAGTTTAATTAATGTATTTTTTTGTTTCAGATTTGGAATTACAAGGCAACAATAATTGATATTGTGTCAAAGTGCAAAAACCATTGAGATATGTTCTGTCATGTGTGCAATTCATTCACACCTAAATCACAATCTC
The DNA here is from genome assembly GCA_036250615.1 of Ptychadena robeensis. NCBI lineage: Eukaryota > Metazoa > Chordata > Amphibia > Anura > Ptychadenidae > Ptychadena > Ptychadena robeensis. Next base: position 32,883,685 of record CM070042.1, read on the forward strand.
TTAAAATAACTGAAAACCTTAAGAAAATTGTATTTCAACTGTGCACTTCATATCAAGCATAGCTTGATGAAGAACTTTGTGAAGATGATGGCCAAAGAAAACTCACAAGGTTAATAATACCTAGTTCAAAAATGTCCATATCTCAGCTCTGCTAAACTGAGGGACGGAATATTTGTCGGGTCCGATATCATGTGAAAACTTCCTTGGTGACTTTATGTTGAGTATATACAAGATTGATGTTGAGAATCTTCTGAGGGAAAACCATGAAGGAGGATATCGCATCTCATTGCAGATCTACTTCTTGCACGCTCATCTAGATTTCTTTCCAGAATTCTTGGTATGGTCAGTAATGAACAAGGTGCGTGTTATAAAAAAAATTAAATAAACACAGATCTAAAATTCAGCTCATAAAACTGATCTAGAAAATATGTATGCTTTGTGATGATTACATTTTTTTTGACCCGTGTTATCAATATATGGGGTTACTAAGCTCATTATTCAGTGTTCATCTAAATCATTGCAAAAATGCAATGAACCATTTGGTTTGAACACTAGAACTATCAGACTGCTCCATTCCATTTTAGATTCTTCTATTATCCCAAATCCCTATTATCCAAAACTTTCCTCTGGTATCTGATATGGTTTAAGCCAGTGTTTTTCAACCACTGGATGTTGCCTGGTGTGCCGTGGGTTTTTGACCCCACCCTCGGCTCTCCTATCTAGCTGCCTCTTATAGTATAAGTCTTATACTATAAGAGGCAGCTAGATAGGAGGGCTAAGCAACCGCATCCTCACAGAGCTGGTCCGTGTACAACACGGATCTGCTGTATAAGTCTTATACTATATACTTATACGGACCGGCTCTGTGAGGATGCGGTTGCTTAGCAACACGCGTCCCCACAGACCAGGGGCAGTGATTTTGCTCTGCTGGTACGCATCTGCGTTCCAGCGGGGCACCTGCTGATGACGTACTCCCGGGGGGACCGGAAGTGCGCCGCGATTATGCGTATCGTCGGTGCCCTCCCATTTTGTTTCATGAAACAAGTGTGCCTTTGCCCAAAAAAGGTTGAAAAACACTGGTTTAAGCCATACCTGTAACCACATTATGTTGTATGCACCCTGCTCTGCTCTGAGAACACACATTACAGAATAATCTTTTTTTCTGAACATTTAAGTGTCTCTGTAACTTTCACTATGTGGATGCCCTCCTCTTTTGGCTTCTGTAATTTCGCCCCTTTCTGGGTTTGATGAGGTTGATATAGTAGACCTGCTGTGGCTTCCATCTTTTGTGCTGGTATTCCCTATAGTTTACATCACCCACCTTTTCAATTATTTCATATTGACCCTGCCACTTAGCCAAAATATCACTTTCTACTGTGGGTATTAGCACCAGTAGCCAGTCCGCAGGGTTGAAAAACTTGAACCATTGCTAATCTATTATATACCCTACACTGAGCATACTGGGCTTTTAGCAGATGCTCCTTAACCTCCCTAGCGCCAGGTCCAGATTTCTGTACCAAAAGTGCACCCTAGACTTCAATGGTAAATTTTTCTTTATGTTGTAGGCCTGTAACTTCCCAAAATATGTCCGTACAAGGGTCTAATAGACATCCTGAATATAATAATGTTTGAAACAAACAATTATGTAAAATAATTTTTTGGGGTTATAAAATTTATGAAAAAACACAAAAATCAGGGCACAAAGCTATGCTGCTATGTACTAA
>CM070042.1:32905513-32918160 GCA_036250615.1 Ptychadena robeensis
CAGCTGCCCTTCTGCCAGCTTATGGTGCCAGTGGGATCCTCTGCCTGCAATTTACCCCCAGCGGGCCCTGAAGCTTCTGCCACCAGAAGGCAGAGGGAGAGAGGCTGAAGCAGTGATGCAGGAGAAGAAGGAACCAGCTGTGTTACTGTATATACATGTCAGCACTTCCCAGCTATATAAGCTAGATATTTACTATATATATTGCAAGGTACTGTTTAAGATATTGTTTTATTGTACCAGTAGCCCATAGCAGCAAATTACACAGCACCAAATCATTTTACAGATATATAGGTGTCTAAAAAGCTAAACTTTGTAATTCCATCAATTATGGTATTTCACTATTATACTTACAAAAGCTGCAGTAGGTTGATGCGATGAATTTCTGCCTCATTTGAGGAGAACTTACAGTCATAGGCATAGTCAGTTCAATTAACAATTTTTTAAAATTCTAAAGATATTTCACCTTTGAAGGGCACTCTTCCTGAGGAGGCTTTCATTCAGTGTAGACAACTAGTTTGTGCAAATGATATTGATGGAATATAAATTGTTGATATAGAGAATTATAAAGGACGTAACTTTTTTTAGCCAATATTAATGCTCCTTACTTAGTAATTTTATGTTTGTGGTACCCTCTTTCGTTCCCAAAAATACCTTTTTTTAGTGTTTTAAATCAATGTGTGTAATTTATATATAACAAGATCTATGAATTTTTAATTTATGTGTTATATTGCATTTAAGCTTTACGCCTTTGAAGTCCCCATTATGTGGTAATGTAGCATTACATTAGAGAAGTGGAAGAGTGCTGCAAAAAATATTTAAAAAGTCGTAATTTTTCCCAGGAATAACTTAATAGTCTTGTTATACCTGATATTTTTCTTGCCTGGTAAATACAATACTATTAATTTGTACAAAATTGTTTATATATAGAAGATAATATAGACAAAAATTAAAGTATCCTATAGCAACCAAAAATCGTTTAACCTCCCTAGCGCTCTTGCAAGGTCCAGATTTCTGTACCAAAAGCGCACCATAGACTCTAATGGAATTTTTTTTGTGTTTTAGGCCTGTAACTTCCCAAAATATGTCCGTACAAGGGTCTAATAGACATCCTGAATATAATAATGTTTTGAAACACACAATTATTATAAAAAAAGTACATTAAAAAATGTATGAAATGTATCATTTGAATGATAAAATCTCTTGAATACTTATTTGGTATGAAAAAGATTTTAAAACAGTATTTATGTTTGTTTATAATAAAAATGTTATTACAATTGGAAATGTGTTTTGTTTTTGTTTTACTTTGAATTGTATTGGATACAGTTTTCATTGTATCCATTACAAGCCATTTGGCACCCTCTGAAAGAGTTAACTTCAAAGAGCACATCTTGAAATGACACTGGGGTGATTTTCCAGATGTGCTCTTTGAAGATAGCCCAATCTGCATATGCAATCCACGGGACATTCATATGCAAATTGGGTTGGGAGAGGGGTGACATTGGCTGGCTTTCTTCAGTAAGGAAGCCAGCTTAGAGCATCAGATCCCCGGGACAGCACAGAACAGTGAGTATGTGCTGCTGCCGGGGGATCTGAGCTTAGCTGGACGGCTAAGATGGAGCCGTCAGAAGTGCTAGGGAGGTTAAATATATATTTTTTGAGAATGGAACAAGTATAGTGACTGTGTGCTATAAACACAATATTTGTTTCCCTTTCCCCTCTATTGAGCTGTTCCATTTAATAATGCAATAATGGGACATTGCCCCAAGCAAGGTTTCACATTCCTTTTTAACCTGCACTTGGAAAATTAACTGTGGAATTTAATAGGTAGTTTGATGGTACTGGTACTTATTTTCCTTAGTCTTCTTAAGATGAGATACTTGTTTTTGAAGCTCTTCTTGTGTCCCAATGTTCAGCCTCTGGGTAGAGTTGGCTGAACTGATGTGTGCTTCAGCTTTGAACTTTCACTACAGTACTGGCTTTGTTGGTACATGGGTGGCACAGTATGTCCATATTTGGATGGTCTCAAGTGAGTGTCATAAATGTTCAGGTTGGCACACAGAGCTATGGGTTGCTACGATGTTTCAGAATGTTAACTGTCTGCTGCACAACCTTGGCACACTGGCAAGCATTGAAAATGCCATGTGATTGATGACAAAGCTTGCATTTAAGCGCACCCAGTGGTCCAATCCTCGTACCTCTCCCAATTCCTCCCCAACCCCTATTCAGGGATCAATTTGGTCTCATGTCGGTCTCAGGAGCCCCATTAATTAAAAATACATCCAATTAAAAGACAGGTGAAAACGTGCCACCCCCTCCCTTTCCCTGGCTCAGCTGCTCTCGAAGTAAGAAAAAAGAAAAGAGAGAGAGAGGCAAGTGCCAAATACACAGTGTGCCAATCTGCCCTAGTGCCCACGCCCCACGGCTGCATTCTGGAATTATTACATCTCCTCAGCTGGGTCCTACTGCTATTAGAATATCTAACCCCAGCCCCATACCAGAGTCCTGCCGTGCCAAGGGGGCATAGCCTGGCTATCAAAAAGACAGCAGGGTCCCAGTGACTCTTCATGGCCAGAACAATAAACAGAAAAAAATGTAAAACTAACCCCTGCCTAATGATCATTGCATGACAGTTCTGCTATGCATGTTTTCTTCCCTGAAACATAATGTTTCATAGTTGTATTTTCAGAGGCAGACAAGAATAAAACTGCTGCTAAGGAAAAATAAAGTGTTCATGTTCAGTTTTAGTTTATACTTGACAATGGACTCATAGGACTCGATGAGTTGCTATTGCCAATGCTGTTAAATTTCTTTGCATTAGTTTACATAAATTGGCCATTCTGTTTATTCTGTACTGTTTATGTTTGTATTTTATTATATTCATTATTGTAGCCATTACAAATAAAATATAATGGCTGTATACTCATTAATACATTGGATTAGTGTTACAGGGACCACAAACAATCATGGATTTTAAGGAAAATGTACATTAATGGATTCTCACCAAGTGGAAATACCATATTTATCTCTTAATACTAAGGGAATTCTCAATCAATGTTTGATCGGTATATTAACAGGACATTGATAGGATATGGCTGTTCTGGTATACCGACAAACAGTGAGGAACACTGCTTAACAGCCTACCAGGACCCTCTCACCCTCTCTGCCATTAACTACAAGAGAATGCTCTTATTATCTGGGTGTTAAGCAACACCCCCAGCTAATTATCAACATTGCTGATCAATGGGTGCAACAGTGCAAGTGGTTGTTTAACTAGAACATTCACACATTGATGATTGTATAGGAGACTAGAGGAAAAAATATTACATGTAAAGCCCCCCCCCCCCCCCCATACACCTTTAGATCACTCCATACAATTTTTAATAGATCTATCAACAACTATGTAGTGCCGGGTCCTCCCTGATAGAATACATAGTGATTGGAAGGTTTAGAAAGGTCTTCATATTACATGGTTTTGGCAAAGCGAAAGTGGGTTGTACAGAAATTGTATGGGGCCTTACCTGCAATCAAATTAAAACTATAGAATGTTTCTGGTTATAGAATATTGGATCCACAGAACTGGATTAAAAACAATTCCGGTTATGGAATTTAGTAGTATATATATTAACTGCAGTATATATATTAATCTTGCATTTGAATATTTTATTGTGATGTGGCAGAACCTCTATCTTAATGTATGCAAATGAATATTATTCAAACAGCAAATGCTAGACTGTGCAGTACTTTTCTTGCAAAATATCTAATACCTAACTGGGACTACATGTAATACTGCACATACGTAGATAGCTCTGGAAACATTTACTTTAAAAAGGACCTAAAGTTACAGTTGGACAATTTGCAATACACAGAGCATTTTCATTTGTACTTGAATTGAAGCTAAAATGATAGATATGAAAGCTGCAATTGCTGAACTGTTTGTACAGAATGCTAATTATAGAACTAATGTTTTGGCTTTAGTAGTTTCAGTCACACATTTATAACAAACTGTGGCACAAGCTGACCATTATAAGCTGATCAGTTAAGATATATACATAGTCTGGGTCAGTAATTGAAAAAGTATTAAAGCAAGAAAACCAGAACATGAAAAAGACATACGCTATTATGGTTTCAGTTGACAATTGCAGCTTGTCTGTTTAAATTCATTATTCTTATTTATTTTGATAAGATTCCCTACAGGCAGTAATACTATCCTGTAGAATTGATAGCAGGATTCTTCAAAAACTTTAATCTATGCTCCCCTCTGCCACAACAAAATTGACTTTACTGGATCCCAAATATAATTACTGCAAACCAGGCTAGGGTTACTACAGACACATCTAAATTTTTTAAAGTCTTAAATGAGTAAAGCCGGCCATAGATGTTTCGGATTTTATTTGATTCATCTGCAAATCGGACTCTGCGTGATGGCATCTTTACACACAGCCGTTCCTGCAGAGAATCGTATGAGCACCCTTTGTGTGCCGGCAGTTACACTGGATGGCGACCCATCCAATCCAAAGTAATGCAATCGATCTAAAATTTACGGACATGTCCGTAAATTCTTAGATCGATTTCCTGGCTAAATTTAGGTTTAAAGCATTAGATTAACTGTAATGGCATCTTCACACTTTAGCGGTCATCTGCGGTTCTAATTGCAGATCGGTGATCGATAGCGATTTTTCTTGCTAGAGATCAGGCATGTTTGGGCGTGTTTTTGGAAGCGTTTTTCTGGAGGCAAAAAGGACCACACCCAATCACCCCTGATCACTCCCATAGGGAATGAATGAGGGCGATTTTAAACATGTCCATTCATGTCTATGAGTGAGATTAGGGGTAATCGAGTGCGACCGCCTGCGCCACACGATCATAAATGCAGTGAGCCCACGCCCAATCACAGCTGTGGGGATATTTAAATGCATGGTCATGATCGCCTGCGATCAATGCGCCATGATTAAAACCATGGGTGATCGCGGCCGATCCCTAAATGGAAACAAGCCCTTATATGGTAGTTTTCTAAATCTTTCTTGCCAGCCATAATCAGCTTGACCATGATCAAGACATACTTGTACCAAGCCACTGTCTATTTTAAAGTATGGCAATCAATAACAAAAGCCTCCAATATGTAAACAGGTAAGAGTGCTCATACACAGTTTTAGGTTGTCTTTTCTAGCCCAGTCTATGCTTCTATGGATCATTCAGCTTAAACATGAGATAGAAGTATTGTCTACCAGCCTAAATGTTTTCTGAGCAACAAGCATATAGAACTTCATGGTGGATTTCAAATTGGTCACATTGCAGAAGTAGTTTTGTCTTCACTCCATTCCTTGGTTGTAGTTTCAATACAAAGTGCTCAACTACCACTGACTCAAGTCAGAGCACTCATTTATACCCATTGGCAACACCTAGCACAGTGATGGAAAACTTTTTTGAGGCAGAGTGCCCAAATGGAAACACATAACTCACTCTTTTTTTTAAGTGCCAATACAGTAATTTAACCTGAATACTGAGGTTTTCATTTAAACAATGGAAGACGCAGATTTTTTTGCCAGTAACAGGCAGTTACCGCTAAAAATAATAAAATTTTTACAATTTTAACATTTCCCCTGATACAGGAATGAGGAAAAAGCAAGGAGCTTGGAAACCCCCCAAAACTTGAGAGGAACTTGCAGTGTCCTCGCTGCCATGCCGGCATCATTGCTGTATCTGCATAAATGGCCAGTTTCAAGACCGTGGCTGTGTTTTTTATGATCTTGTCGTAGTCGAGTCGACTAGCCGTGATGACGGCAAGGAAACACAAGTGTCCATCAATAAACAACTTAATTCAAGTTCTCTGTAACATTAACAGTCAACAAAAAAATAAAACAAAACACCTCTTCCTACTGTACCCACCAATCAGAGTGTGCAGTTCTGAACACAGGTGCCATAGGTTGCAATCACAGACCTAGGTGATTCAGGAATCTTGTGGTGAGTAATAGGTGAGTAAAAAACTAATTGTGGCAAACTGCTCTATAACCACCCAGATGTCTACCTACAGTTATCCGAATTTTGATATTTGACAGCTTTTTCTTGGCTGTTAACACCCTGCTCTTTGCCCACTTGTATCTGGCATATGATTATTTTTGGGTCATGGAGGCTGCCATGTTTGTAGAGCAGTGATAAAATGGCTTTACGTATGCCTCTGGTCATGGTCTGGGATAATCCAGGAAAAAAAAAACAGATCACAGGATCGACAGAACATCTGATCACAAAGAGCAGATACCGCTATCCACTGTCTGTTACTCTGGGCTGCTCGGTGTATACTGTAAAGCTACTTGTGATAGGTACACCCCTGTTCTCAATAAATTCACTTTGACTGCTCTGTGCATTCTTTTTTATAGTGATGTGACTGGCTTATGAAAAAGAGAATTTATAGGCCCTTCTAAGCTTTCTAGCCATAGTACAAATGCTGTGCAGTACAAATCTGAGTGTAATCTAACTGGGACCACAAATCTCCAACTGACAGAATTTGCAGAGGACATTTTGTTCTGAAAACCAAATTTTCATTATCATCCGTATCATTTCCTGAATCCTCCTTATTATCCACATAGAACTGGTATATTCTTTCTGTAAACAGTGATATTCAAAAAATAACATTTTAAACTCTATACTTTTTAAATCCATGAGTATTTTACCAGAACTTAGGGAGTCCCAGAGTAAGAAAAAAAGATCACATTTTTCATTTCAGTTTATGTTAGTAGTCAAAGTAGCACATTATAATGTAATCCACTGCAGACGTATGTCCAGCAAAGGGAATAAAGGTGCACTCTGACACATTTGTGTGGATTTGTGTGGATTCCCCACTACTTGCAGGCCCATGCCCATGTTTCAGGGCGCCCTATTGATGTAGCAGGGGAAAGACGCGGAAAATGCGTGTCAGACACAGGGAAGACAATTCCCATTCCCACAATCTAATGAATGGGACAGTGTCAACTCTGCATATACTTTGAAGCTGCGGGCTGCCACGTCTTTAAAGCAGCTCCGCGCAGTTCTGGCGGAGACACCTCCATTAAAGATCCCAGACGTGGGGAAACAGCGACCGAAGCTGTTCAGGTGCTGATTCTGCAGTGGGCACATGCCCTAAAGGTTATGCTTCTAAGGTCTTTCTTGGAGTCAAAAAGTAATTTCTACAAGAACCGAATCCTGTCAATTTCTGAAAACCAATCCTGCATAGACAGGGCTCTATCCTACTCGCAAAGTCTTGTAATGCTTATATTTGAAAGTGGAGTTGTTGGAGCAGTGAAACTGTTCTGTGGGTATTCGCAGTGATGTCACTTTGTTGACAGTCCTATGAACCTCTCTCCAATACACATACCTGTCTGATTCTGTAGGATACATTTTGCCCAAACAAACATGAACCCAGTACCACAGGGACAAAAGTTTACATTTAAATTCTTGTATTCTAGTACAAATGAAGGATTTGTGTGTCAGGGCACGCCCACAAGTAATCTGTTCAGGTGTTGAAGCTATCATCAAGTCTCTTTCCCATTACCTGACATATGCAGGTTGGTTAAGGTTAGTATGCTGTAAGAAAATAGCTATTTTTTTATCAATATGTAATTGTTTCTTTTGGGTAAAACTTAGAAAACCTACCTTAACCTTGTGATGTATTTTAACTTTAAACTGTAACGTATTATATGTGGTGAACCAAATGCTCGTTGATCTCAAAGGTGGAGATAGTCATTTGTGTATTTGAGTACTATGGAACACCAATTTTGTGTATAGTAACTGTGTCTTGATGTGTTAATAAACGGTAAACGTCAATCCTTTGACTAGAACTCGCTGTATACACACTCACCTTAAAAGGGTCCGGCCACCCCTGGGGTTGAGTTCCCCCCTTTTTCCTCCCAATTAACCTTGTGAGGTCCAGATTTCTGTAGATTTATGTTGTAGGCCTCTAACTTCCCAAAATATGTCCGTACAAGGGTCTAGTAGACATCCTGAACATAATAATGTTTGTAACACACAATTATGTACCAAAAAATAGATTACATAAAAAAACAAAAATTCATAAGAGGTATCATTTGAATGATAAAATCTCTAAAATACTTTTTTGTATGATAGATTTCAAAACAGTATGTATTCATATTTGTATTTTGTTTATAATAACATTTTAATTCAATTGGAAATATGTTTTGTGGTTGTTGTTTTTACTTTGAATTGTATTGGATACAGTTACCACTGTATCCAGTACGATTCCCTTTGGCACTCTCTCTCCCCTGGTGTGATTGATCTGGTGTGATTGACCTGGTGATCTGCGTCTATGCAGAAGCCTGTTCATTAGATCGAAACCACCAGAGCAGCGTGGACTGGTAAGTTTGCGCGGCTGGAGCTCTGATCTCTGCCAGACGAACCTAGGCTGTCCAGTGCTATACTAACAGGTCAGCACTGGATGGCCTGAGTTTGGCAGGAATGCCAGAGGGGGTTAAGGTGTACTAGGGGTGTTGCTATATTTTTATTTTTTGATGATGAATTAGGATTGATTATCAGAAATTGAATATTTAATAATCTCTGACCCTGGGAAAGCTGGCTGTTGTTTAATGTTTTATGTGAGATCAGTTTTGTTAAATTTTTTGTCATATGTGGTTTTGTGTTTTTTTTTTTTTTTATATTCTATTTTGAAGAAAAAAGAAAAAAAAATTATTAAATAGCATCCTCATTGCATTATCATTGTCCACAAAAACACAAAATGATTAGTAATGCAATTATATATTTTTCCGATATGGAAGAAAAATCCTACAGAGAAAAAGATTTCAGGCATAGTGTTGTGGTATAGCCCTAGCATCTCATGCTGTTTATGTCATTAACTATGCTTAGAGTTTACAATTAAAAAGACCCACCATAGACACATATCCATAAAATAGCCTAGGCCAATTCTGGGGGTAACTGTCCTGAGTGAGATTCAAATCTGGGACTATAGTGCTGCAAATCGAGAGAATTTCCCTCAAAGCGGCCTAATATTACTGGATCTGAAACCTAATTTATACTGTATTATATAGTAAGGTAATAGAGTTGATTTAATAAAGAAGGTGGAACATGTTTACCTTGCAAGTTGAATTGTCACCCTGCCTGGGAGTTTATATTTAGCTTAGAAAATTACATTGTAAGGTGTATGGTGAATAAAATTAGGATTTTTAGTTGCACATAATTGGCTGAATTAAGTCAGCTGAGCTTAACGTCATTCCTCTTAGTTACAGAACAATTCAAGTGATAATTCCCACTGCCAGGTTTTGCTGGACTGTGTGACATAGGGCCCTCTTCTTACCGTGAGAGGAGCTCAATACCTAACCTTGTCATAACTGTTGAGAACAAATGACACTGTTCAATGCCCTTGAATAACGAGGAGGCAGTGACATAACTGTTCGCGTGGGAATCTACAGAGTGCGACATTCACGTTGACATTCACGTTGACAATTTTCTAAATGCATTTCACACTTTGTGGTGGTGTGAGAGGTTTGTTTTCTATTCTAAATCTATACAATAATATGTTGTTAAACTGAGGTGGGCTTCTTTTACTTTATCCACAACTTAATTTAGGATCATTTTTCTAATCTGTGAAAGAGGAATAATTTGGTATTGTGACCTGTATTTAATGGCAATGCATTACCTTTCTCCAAATTTTTAGAATATGTTGATTATGGTTTTTTTTTATAGGGGAATACTGTTATGGGAATGTGTGTGTTTTCATTTTACCCACAATGCCCTTGAAATAACCTACTTTAAATGATTTCCTTAGAAAATAACAAGAGTACTTTTGAATTTGCAAACAAGCACTATAGTTCCATAGAGTTGGCAGTAATTACACCAATATAATTTCTTATTATCATATAAATATGGTGTATTGGTATCAAAGGGCTAAATTTACACTGTTTCTCTACAGTGAGACACAATGAATGCGTCCCCATTCATTCTCTATGGGCCAGATCAGGGGCACATTTCGCACCAGATCGCTCCTGATCGCTTGCCTTAGAAATGGCTAGCGATCACCGTCGTGATCGCTCATGTGGGGACATAGTCTTACTGACACCACAGCCCCACTACTACCATCAGGGCTCTCTCACAACAGCCAAATTGAATGACTGTAATGCTTGCCATGATAGCAACACAGCATGCTAGCGTTACCGTCACAGTGGCGCATGTTTTGTTTTATGCTCTGCACCACACATTTTTGTGCTTGAATGCAAGCACCTCTCTAGTATGGGAGACATAGCGCAATGCATCAATATGGCAGTTGCCAGTATACATTGTACCATGGCTAGTGTAAAATGGCCCCAAACAAAGTAGCAATATATTTTTTAACCAGTTCCTGAACTCTGGAAAAGACATGCAACCCCTATGGGTGAACTCCCTTCAATAAGAAAGGTACAGGCTTATCCTTTTTTGTACATATTAAGATGTTTTCAGAGGATAATAACCATACTGAGCTCAGTACAACAGTGCTCAGGACTTTTTACATTAGAATGTCACTGTAAAGATTCCCTTACGCAGAACGATTTTGCACATTCGCAACGCTAGAGTCACCTGGAGTGACTTTTTATCTCAAAGTTTAGAGGCCAAATATAAGTGGAAAGGTACATTTGGTGCTAGAGATATGTACACTATTTTTTCCAGAAAACTCCAATTCAAATTATGAAGCATCAGATAAGCACAGCTTTTTTTTTTTATAATAGTATGACTATATTTCTTAATCAGAAGAATGCTTACCTCTATGATCATATTCCTCCTAAATGCAGAAGACTCCTTATACTGGATATAAATCTGGAAATCATATTTATAGGGTGCTTTCTTTATTCTGGATAACCTTCACTCCACAATATCATAGCAGTGTTTTTGTAGCTCTGGAAAGAACCCAGAACGCAGAGACAGCAGATAATCTATGGGCCTTTTCCTATTACATGCACTGCAGTGACGTTTTGGCGATAACAGGCACACTAGCGGTAATGCTACTGCTTCTATTACTGGACAAAACCCAGCGTTTTCCACTGCACTGCACTTGTATCACCCATACAAGAGTATGGGAAAGACTTGCACTGTGTCAGTTTTTACAGTAACACGTGGAATTTTGCATTCAAGTAGATGCAAATGTGGGGCCATTGTGAAAGGTAGCCCTAGCAGCACTGCTGTGTTAAATGGCCATTAAAGTTCGTAAAAACATGCAATATGTGTCACTGGGAGTTATATTTGTGTGTTGTTCCCAGCAACAAATTTTTGCATTAGCATGCAAATTTAAGCAAATTGTATGCAGAGTGAAACTGAGCCATTAAAGAAGAGCAGTTGTACAGGGTTGGCTCAGTTTCAGTCTGCATTAAATTTGTATAAATTTACCTGTCAGTGTTAACATATCATCATGGCATTGACTATCTCTGCTTAGGAATACAGTTGCAAGAAAAAGTATGTGAACCCTTTGGAATTACATGGAGTTGTGCATTAATTGCTCATAAAATGTGCTCTGATCTTCATCTAAATCCCACCAATAGAAAAACACAGTCTGTTTAAAATAATACTACTCAAACATTATATGTTTTTATTGAACATAACATGTAAACATTCACAGAGCAGGGTGGAAAAAGTATGTGAACCTTTGGACTTAATAACTGGTTGACCCTCCTTTGGCAGCAATATCCTCAACCAAACATTTCCTGTAGTTGCAGATCAGACCTGCACAATGATCTGGAGTAATTTTGGACCACTCACAAAACTCTTTCAGTGTAGCAATATTCTTGGGATGTCTGGTCGCTCTCTTAAGGTCATGCCACAACATTTTAATCGGGTTGAGGTCAGGACTCCTGGGCTACTCCAGAAGGTATATTTTGTTCTGTTTGCTTTGGGTCATTGTCCTGTTGCATCACCCATCCTCTGCGGTGCTTCAGTTGGCAGACAGATGGTCTTATGTTTTCCTGTAAAATGTCTTGATAAACTCTGGAAAATTTTTTTCCATCAATGACAACAATCCGTCCAGCCCTCTGCCATGTTATACAGTGGGGATGAGGTTTTGATTTTGGTGTGCTGTTTGTTCTCCACACATTGTGTTGTGTTTTTTTCCCAAACAACTTAATATTGTTTTCATTGAATATTTTGCCAGTAGTGTTGTAGAACATCCAGGTGCTCTGGGAGAAGTAAATAGGCTAGGGGTTCACATACTTTTTCCACCCTGCACTGTGAATGTTTACATGTTATGTTCAATAAAAACATATAATGGTTGTGTAGTATTATTTAAAGCAGACTGTGCTTTTCTATTGGTGTGACTTAGATAAAGATCTAAGATCTGAAGATCTTATAACAATTCATGCAAAACGCCATGTAATCCCAAAGAGTTCACATACTTTTTCTTGCAACTGTAGCTAGAAGGTGCTGATTATGTGTTACAAGTACCCAGTAATACAGGACATAACGTTAGAGTATAAGCTATGCTGCAATTAGATTACATTCATGACCGAGGGAGTGCTGAGAAACCCCTTACCCATACCCCACTCAATAAAACAAACATTAATTTTTCGAAAGTGGTTTTATTGAATAAAATTTTAACATAAATTAACGTCCACAGCCTTAAATAAATTTATTATTATTATCATTTATTTATATAGCGCCAACATATTACGCAGTGCTGTACAATA
>CM070042.1:32960779-32993611 GCA_036250615.1 Ptychadena robeensis
TCCTCATTAATTAAGATTGCGATTTTATAATATGTCCTCATTCATTCTCTATAGGGGCGATCATCATCGCGACTGATCGCTCCGGATTGCTTGCCATAAAAATCCCTAATGATCACCGCGCCTCGAATCGTGGGTGATCGCTCATGTGGGGACATAGCTTAAGTGCGGCATTTTCCATGATGCGCTATTGCCATTCCCTTTTTCTCTGATTTGTGCATGGTAGAAAGATTTCTATAGGAAACATGTTCTACCATGCTCTACCGTATGTGCTGCATCATAATGCACTGCCCCTATGATGCACACTGTTTGTACTGTGCAAAGAATGAAAATCAGCATTTATAATGGAAGTGAGCCCTAACAAAGTAGAGTATGTTCACTTGATCTGTACTGTTCTTAATAATATTGCTTGGGGGCAGATGACAAATTAATCAACTGCAGAAATAGCAGTTATTACTGCCATATTTTTAAAATAAAATTGGTAGTTGTAGTTAACATCAAGTCTAAGGTAACCTTTTAATAATGCTCTTCCAGGAGAACTTGTGGCCTTAAAGAAAGTGCGACTAGATAATGAAAAAGAAGGCTTCCCTATTACTGCTATCCGAGAGATAAAAATTCTTCGCCAGCTCATCCATCGCAGTGTTGTGAATATGAAGGAGATCGTTACAGACAAGCAGGATGCACTGGACTTTAAGAAAGACAAAGGTGACGTCTGAGGAATCTCTTCATATGTCGCTTTTTATTTTCTGCTCTGAATTTTTAATGTAACTCTTTCTGTGTATTAGGTGCCTTTTACTTGGTGTTTGAATATATGGACCATGACCTGATGGGGCTTCTGGAGTCTGGGCTGGTTCAGTTTTCAGAAGACCACATCAAGTCATTTATGAAACAACTTATGGAAGGACTAGATTACTGTCACAAGAAGAATTTCCTACACAGAGATATCAAGTGTTCGAACATCTTGCTGAATAACAGGTGACAAACATTGATTGTGGATAATCACGCAAATTACTGCTCTGTAGATGCCAGAAGCTGACGGTGTTGTTTTTACAGTGGGCAGATCAAGCTAGCAGATTTTGGACTTGCAAGATTATACAACTCAGAGGAAAGGTAACTGCAATATTAACAGATGTGTGTGTGTGTATATTTGTCTTTTACAAATATTTATGCTAACAATGGGAACCATTTCCAAATTTGTTGGAGATGTAGAGAAGGGTTGTGGGAACATTTGGGAAAAAAAAGTTATTGCTCTAGCACATTTGAACCTATTTTGGACAAAAACTTGATATACTAGAGCAATACTTTTTTCTTTACAATGTTCCCACAACCCTTTTCTACATCTCCAGCAATTTTAGTGATGATATCATGTTCAGGGGCTTGGTTATTCGCTGACAAGTCTACTGAACTAAATAATAAAATCTCCCAACAAAAGCACATTTGCTGTGTGTTTCTGAGCCTTAGCATGCTGCATTCAACCCCCCCCCCCCCCCTTATACTCTAGTATATACGTTCCAGATTTTTATAGTGCAGTGTGGGGTTAGAGTATGGGTCTTCTCTTCTTTGAACAGTTGTTAGCAATCGATATTTAAGTTTTTTTTAAAAGATCCACTTTTTAGAGTAATTACTTTTATGGGGAAGTAATCTACAGAAACAAATTTTATCACTGTTACTAAAAAAGATATATATTTTTTTATTAAATCTATCATCGTCAAGGAAAAAACAACTTAAACTTCTAGACAACCTAAAGTTTCAGCATCATGCTGAAACAGAGACTGATACTCTGTTAAGATGGTTGTCTATTGGCAATCTTTATTTTAGAGAAAACTGGTAACGCATGTGACATGTAACGATGATGCAATCCATTTCTTTGTTACTAGGATGTGCTGTAGCTGGTTGTGGCATCTTCACTTGTGAATGTGTTGGAGAGTTTGATTGCTTGGCGCAGCATAAAATCAGTCTCCGAACAGGAGATCCATAGTTTTTTTTAGCCCAGGTCATAGCTGTCCTACACAATGCAGACAACCTTGTATTTCATGTTTTTTTTTTGCAAGGACTTTTGTGATCTGTTGCCTCATCCAGACTGGGTTTCTGTTGAGTTATTCCTTGCCCTTGGTGATATAATACTGTTTTACTTGGCCTTGAATCTGTCTCTGACAGATTCCCTGCCTCCAGCCCCAGCAGAGATGTCTGTGAGCTTGGCAGCTTGAGCTCAACTCGCATACCGTGCAGATGGAAGAGCTTGTAACACAGAGCCTGTAACACAGAGCCTGTAACACAGAGCCTGTAACACAGAGCCTGTAACACAGAGCCTGTAACACAGAGCCTGTAACACAGAGCCTGTAACACAGAGCCTGTAACACAGAGCCGCTCTCACGCGTGGCTGATTACACAGTTCAAGGCTGTGTGTGTGAGCTGGGAGTGCGAGTCCAGCTTTCATGCACTCAAGCAGAGCTAGACGGGAGAGCTGGCAACTCTCTTATCTGGCTATCCCACTTCATTATTTATGTCAGCAGAGCTCCGCTGACATAAACTACACGGGCGGATCATTCATCTGACAGCTGCTCTGCCTCCCTGGCTTACTTTTTTGCCAGGAAATTGAAGGACCTGGCGGGGAAGCAAGGCATGACCACCTATGCCCAGTCGCGGCTTTGCACCATCAGACGCAGGCATTCTACCCCCTACGTCCCCCCCCCCGGTAAACATTTAGTTGACCTTTTTGTGATGTCTATTAAGTCTATCCAGACACATGAACCATGACTTTCCCTACTATTAATTATCTATCTTTTTTTTGCAGTCGCCCATACACAAATAAGGTGATAACACTGTGGTATCGACCCCCAGAGCTGCTCCTAGGGGAGGAGAGATACACGCCTGCCATAGATGTGTGGAGTTGTGGGTAAGCGAACATAATCCCAATTTAACCCAGGGGAGTCATTGCCTTTATGTGATTTGATTACATTACATTTTCTTACATATATCACCTACCCTCTAAAGAAGATGTTCCCCCCCACATAGAAACGTGGTGAGCATGTCCTACACTTTTAAGTAAAGTGATTGTGTTTATTAGTGATATTTCCACAAAGGGAATTCCCTACTTAAGGTACCCATACACGTTGCGATTTTTCGTGCGATTTTAGCCCTTCCGATCGATCTGGTTGGTCGGGTAGGTCGATCGTTCGGGATTCGTAACATGCAAATGTAATCCGACTGATGCTGTTTTAGAAAAATCGGCCAAAAAAGTCGATCGGTTCCAGAATGATAATGCCCGTAATTTTCAGTCGGTCGGCCACATTTAAAAGAGACTTAAAAGATTCCTGATACAACCGGCTGATCGGTTGGTCAGCCGATGACTAATCCGACCCGACTTTTTTAAAAATAGCAGTAAAGCAAAAATCGGGAGTCGAATATCGAATCGGTCCACGAAAAATCGCAACGTGTATGGGTACCTTTTAGAAAGTTGTGAATCTAAACATTTTCTTCTCCCTATTATCACAGAAAGTGGTCAAATTGTGATTTCCCACAAATATCTCTGAGGATTTTGACCTCAGGCAGGTTGGGAATTTCCTCAGTTGGGACTTGAGTCAGTAAAAGCTTTGGTGTTGTAAGATTTGTTAGAAACTATAAAAAAAATGTTGCGTATCTTAATGGAGATGTAGTATTGTCAGTTTATTGCCCTCATCTTTAAACAAGCTTTCCAAAAATACATTTATATTTTGTTGTTTATGGAACAATAAATTTGAGTTGTGCTAAATGTGTAGATAATGTAATAATTTTAAGTATATTATGTAAAGTGTGTCAATATCTTGATCATATTGGTGTTAATGATTAATTGTAATTCTTATGGGTGATATGATATTAATGTATTTTTCTGTGCCATGTACTGTATATGATTTACCTTTTTTATATATTTATTATAGTGTTAAAACATAAAATGTATGTTTTCATGTATTGAGGGCTATGGTCACCTAGTTAACACATTTTAGCCCAGATACAGCATAAGTTAGGCCACTGACACATACTTAATATCTATATTATTTATTTCCAGATGTATCCTTGGGGAACTCTTCACAAAGAAACCAATATTTCAGGCAAATCAGGAGTTGGCTCAACTAGAATTGATAAGGTATTTTGTTACAATCGATGTTCTTGGCAAAGAGAACCTTAAAGCGGACCTACCACCAGGAATCTATGTTTTCATGAATGGCATGAAAACATAGATTTCTGGTGGTAGGTCCACTTTAACCACCTGAGCACCAGGGTCCAGATTTCTGTACCAAAAGCGTTAAGCTGTTTGTTATTGAAAAAACGTTGTAGGCCTGTAACTGGCCAAAATCTGTCCAAATACGGGTCTAGTAGACATCTTGAATATATAAAGTTTCAAGCGCTTAAATATTTTTTAAAAATTACATTTAATGATCAAATTTAATAGAAAACACAAAATCTGCTTAAACTAAAATGCATTTTTTAAATCAACCAAGACTGACAGGTGGTCTGATATGCCGTGCCGGGAACAATGTCACGTGCTGGCACATTTGCCGGCGGATTACCTACAGCTTGCCCTTGGCTTAGGGCTCGCTCCAGCTGCATTGGGGGGAGTGCACCCTGATTCAGCTGAGCCAAAATGCAGAAAAACTGCGCCTGTCCTGCATTCATACATGCAGCACGAGTGCTGTTTTTCTGCGTCTTGGTGTCTCTGGCGGCAATGTGCTGTGCTGCAATGAACACGCGGCATCCCGCAGCTTTATATCATCACCGCAGAAGCGCCACTCAAATTGCAGAATGTGGACACTGTGCCATTCATTCAAATAGGAAGTGTCCTCTTACGTCCACCGCGGGGAAAAAGACGCAGTGTACGCAAGTATTTACTACTTATGCGTTTTCCTTTTATTTTAAACTGGATTGGATACAGAAAAATCAATCCAATCAAATCCAACATGAAAAAAACTCATTATAAGCAAATACATTTTTTTTCATGTAGAATTGAGTTGGAGGCAAAAAAAAATGCTCCAATCAATGTCAGAATGAAAGAAGAACCATAAAGAGCAAGAAAAAAAATTTTTAATTACATTTTGAACTTCCCTCCCCCTCCCAATGACGTCATCACTCACCCGCCAGCGCGATCCAGAACACCGGGATCTTGAAGATCAGACAGCGGGGGACACCAGTAAGTAGGGCAGTAAGCCTCCGGGCTGCCTGCAAGCCATCTGGGTGCAGGTAACCCTAATTCGGGCTGATCCATTTCAGCATCTTTATTTAGCCCGAGTTGACTCGGGCTGAACACCCAGAAGATTAAATATGTGTGTTTTTGTGGATGGTCAGAGATCATATTTATATTACTAATTTTATGTATGACAATGCACATAAGGAGAAAAACTTTAATAAGTGTACTAGGTAAATTACTTAGTTTTCCTTTTATGTAGTTACTATATTTGTGTTAGTGGGTATTCATTTTATTCAGAATGTGTTTTTTTTTTTTTTTTTTTTTTTTTTCTTCAATATATTATTGTCTTGTGTATTCTTCTAGTCGTCTCTGTGGGTCTCCATGTCCAGCTGTTTGGCCAGATGTTATTAAATTGCCATATTTCAACACCATGAAACCGAAGAAGCAGTATAGACGGAGGTTACGTGAGGAATTCTTCCAGTGAGTTTTTCTGTTCTGTTGGCTTAATAACACTTGGGCTATGATTCTAGTGCTTTGCCACTGTAAATTCTATTTTTTTTTAGAATTTAAAATGTTAATTAGTTTTAAACCTTCTCTATACCTTTAGCTCAAATTTCTGTAGATTTAGGCAATTCTAAAATGAAATTCTGAATGCATATACATTCTTGCAAGATACATATCAACTCAGTTGCCCACCACTGCTGTATTCGTTGCCACTGAGCTTTTTTTGTTATTTTTCTCCAAGGTGAGAAGTGTCCTAGATGGTTGTCAAACCAATGCCACAAACACAAGGCCACAGCTCATTGACCTATCGGTATTCTGCCTTTATTTACAGCTTTCCAACCCCTGCTTTGGATCTTCTAGACCACATGCTAACTCTAGATCCCAACAAGCGTTGCACTGCAGAGCAGGCACTTCTGAGTGACTTCTTAAAAGATGTAGATGTTGGCAAGATGCCTCCTCCAAAGTAAGTCTAGTCCACTACTGTTATGAGTTATAGAAAAGATGTATATATCTTCTGTACCTTTTTATTATCCTTACTTGGCGCATCTGCATGCTACACAGAGAGGGGAGATATGCACATAGCTTTCCACCTCCTGTAAAAGTTTTTGTTAAATGTGTAGAACTTGTCACTTGGATAACTGCAGGAAAACATTAATAACTATGAAAGGTTGCAGTAAGGGGTGTCAAACTGGGAATGTAAGTTACTAATCCCCCAAAAAAAGATTGGTCTTATAATGATCTTGGCGATCTGGGGGACAAAAATCATAGTAGGAACATGTAGGTTAAAATATGACAAAAGGAAAAATTGCACTACTGAGGTATTAGATCTGGGTGTTCAAACAGTGTTGTACTGTTAGTTACATTTATCCCAAAGCCAGCTGGTGACCTGTAGATGGAGACGGCTAATCAGAGGCTCAATCAAGAAACAAATAGGTCCATCTGCAGCAGAATCTGCCATGCAGGAAGCTGATGCAGAGGATATATTTAATTTATGTATCTAGTTATGTGCACTCCTGTGCGCTTGTCTATGTGTGTGTGTGTATATATATATATATGTGTGTGTAAACATCCTGTAAAATTTTTGGCCATTACTGTGCTTTAACTCACCCCCGCGTGGATGAGACTGATCCAGTTTGCCTGAACGAACTGGGGTCATAAAAAATGACCATACCCCTGTAAAGCTGTGGTGATTCTCAATCTAGCCGCAGCTATTCCATGAGTCTGGGACAACCCCTTCTGCATCATCAGTGATGCTTAAAGGGGGCGCCATAGATCTCCGTTATAATAGAGAGGTGTCAGTTTACCACACTGGTGTCATCAATGATGAAAGTTGGGGAAAAACAAAAGAAAAGGTAGGGCTCTGCGATCTGCTCCCATTGCCTTTTAGATCTACAGGTAGATTGTAATCTACCTTATGGGCACCACTGCTTTAAAGGATGTCTACAGTGCATGCTTGAGTAAAGTATGATCTGAATATAGACAGAGGTGCTTAATTGTATCTAAGAAACCATAAAAGTATTGACCTAAGGTGGTAATGCATCAGTTAAGGCACTAAAATGCATAGCTAATGTACTTTTGTTTCTAGATGTTTATTAGAGATGGACCTCAAATTTAAGTTTCTTATGTGGGTCAGTTTGTAGGTGGAAGTACGTCCTTATATTCAAGTCACCCATCCCCCAAACCTTCAAAAAAAGGTTAGATGTTACCCTCACTTTACCTGGACTTTAATGATTTAAATATGATTTTTACCAAGATAAAGTTGGTATTGCAGCTCCCCTAGTATGCAGTGCTGAAGCTGATTTGGGAACCTTAGGCAGAGGGATTAGGCCCCTAAAGGACATACTCAAAACCAGATCCGACATGGATGTAAGCACTCCATACTAGGGGGGCCTGCAATACTAACCACATACCTCAAATCAACATATTCACTTATTAAAGTGTTTGCCTTTTATGTTCCTATGGGCTAGTTTACATGATAAACAAGCAATTACCGCCCAGCAAACGCAGGGACACCCAATCCTCTTCCTCGCTGCTGCTGACTGACAGTCCAGGAAATTACCATTTAAACTTAAGGCCCCCATACACGTCTAGATTTTTCTTTCAATCAACTTTTTGGTAGATTGATTGAAAATCTATGGCAGCCCACATGGTCAGATCAACCTTAAACAATTAAAATTGGGAAAAAAATTGATTGTACACGCTGGCAAATTTTTATTGGTTGTATTGACATTGATTTCACTTTCCGTCGATCCTAAAAAAGTTGATCAAATATCTGTTACTACAGTTGGCAAACATACAATCAATCACCAATTTCGCTGACCCCAAAAAATTTATCTTTTTAAGTTGATTGAACAGAAAATCTAGACATATGGGAGGCTTTAGCTTGTATCACATCTGTCCTGTGGGAATCCTTTGCTGGAACAGCCGCTCTTACCCATTGTCAGTTTGGTATTGCTGAAGGGTAAACTTACCATCTCTTGAATTTATATTTTATATAATTTTAGATCATGCTCTTTGATTTTGTATATTGATCAAATTTAATTATGTAATGTTTTTTTATGTAAATATTTTTAAAAGCAACTATATAGTGTTATATGTCTTGGTAAAAATCATATTTAAGCCACCAAGTAAAGTCCCATAATGAGGGTAAAATTTTTTCCTTTTCTAACACTCTGCAAATTTAAATGGATAGAAGAATAGCTAAATGGCAAAGAATCAGCCATTGCAACATTTTGTGGGTTGATGCACAACCTAGTGCAACAAAGTAAGGTACTGGAAATGATGAAAAAAAGATCAAATACTCACATTAAAGGAGGTAGTTTGCAGACTTACCAGGGATTTATCTCTGGGTCGTGTGGTTCTGGTGCGGTTCCTACGTAACCTAGTGGAACTGGCTTTTAGGGATGTTTCCCAGCCACTTGGGGTGATAGTTGCATAGAACTAGCTGCCAAAATTTGCCGGCTGTGGGTTTGAAATGGGTTTTAGTGGCGATGTCCAAGTCATAAAAGGAAAGTTCCAGATCAAGGAAAATAAGATATGAGGTGCTGACCACATGGGTGAAGGATTGAGTGAAGGGGTTTCGATAACTGTATTCTACAAAGGAGCCAACTGATTCCAGGTCCCCACTTCAGATAATATTATCAATGTCTATGTGTATACAAAGCAATCCGAAGAGTGATCTCTGGGAAGATCTGTATGATCTGGGCCAACATCCACTTCACCTCATACTTGGTGTTTTACCCCCTAAGGGGGTGAAATATGTAAGAGGAAAGAGCACCCCTAGGGAGTGGGTATTTCAAGCTGTTTTCATGTTTGATTCTCATTGGATTTTTCAATAAAAGGCTTTTGGATTTTATGCCCGTGTGCCAATTTCTTTGTATACGCATAGACTGTGTGGACTTTGGAAACTAACCATGGCAACTCCAGCACCGGTGCAATACATTGCAATCTAATCAGGAGCCCGAGAGAGTGTCTGTGTGGTTCTTGGAGGGCCAGTTAAGGAGTGTGGATCTGTGTGCTTTTGAATATTATCAATGTACCTACTGTAAAACACCAAGTATGAGGTGAAGTGGTTGTTGGCCCAGATCATACAGATCTTCCCTGTGGCCCATCAGATTGGTGTAGCTGGGTAGCTTGGTCTCCTGGGGGGTTCTTATGTGTTTTGGCAAAATGGTAGAAATAGGGGTGTGTTGCGATGTCCTTGGTATAGAAATCTGGCTTTGCATTTGGTAAGAATGTTCTCGGTGGTGGCTTTATTAATAAGTATTTTAAGCTCTTTATATAAGGCAAGAAAATGGGTCTTTATGGAGAGCCATGTAGCTGTCAGTATCTGTCAAGAGGCTGAGGGACTCTCTGAGCTGTTTCTCTGATCTGTTGAGAATGACTATTCCGCCATCTTTGTTGGCTTGTTTGATGACCACGGCTTCTATTATTGAGGAAAGAGTAATGAAAGAACCTTACCTTACCTGTAATGAGTAAGTTAAGAAGATCCCTCGCAGCCCTCTTTGCTCCCTGGCTCTTATGACCTGCGGCCGCAATAGCATTTCTCATATGATTCCAGGAAAAAGCAGGTAAGTATATTTTTTTTAGGATCGTGCAGCCCTAAGTTACCATCATACCAGCTCAGAGGTAAGTCAAACTTAAATTTTACATATATATTTTTTACACATTGAGTATACATTCGCTTTAAACGCGGTGGGGGAATAATCATGATCTTTCTCATGCTATGTAGTTGGTACTATTTATTGCACCAGGGATCATTTCAATACATTCTATGTTGTCCTATGCTGTAGAGGAAATTCACTTTAATGGGTGGTTCAATAACCCCAAACACGCCAGTCAATGAGCAACATTGGCTAGCCCAATCCCTGTTTCTGAGGCAACACCAAGCAACGGAAAGTCACGGACTGTGGTCAAATTATACTGAGCTGGAATACCTGTTCATGTGTGCCAGAATTTTGCAGTTCTCAGAGAATTTTTTTTTCTTTTTACTGAAAAACTTGAATCTTGTTTCTGACTTGTTATTTTACTGGCCAAGCTTTAACTGAATAATGTTTAATAATTTGATCCAGACCTAACAATTCCTCTTTTCTTATAGCCTACCCCACTGGCAGGACTGCCACGAGTTATGGAGCAAGAAGCGCAGGAGGCAGCGGCAGAGTGGCAGCGTCATTCTGGAAGAGCCACCAGCTGTCAAGGTTATGAGGAAAGAAAGTATTGCAGCGGTTAGCACAGAAACGGTCAAAAACAGCAGCCCAGCCCCTCCCCAGCCAATCAAAACCGAAACGATTACAGCCGATTTGTGTAAGTAGCCGGTGGTGATGGGCTGGGAAAAGCGCCGCCGCCTCCGTTAACGTGGACGTCTATTGCTCCACCCCCATCCGCCCCCCGCCCCGTCACCAAAAACTTGGGGTCGGAAGGAACCCGTGAGCATGCAGAGCACTGGCCATTATGCCCTATACCGGCACAGGCACAGTTTTTTCTAAGAACAAACTGTGACTGCACTGAGTTCGGGCATAACGCCAGGGAGGTTAACATAGAAGTTTATGGCGCCACCCCCCTCCACCTCTTGGGCATCACTGATGAATGGTGGGTCTGCTGTGTTTCAAAATTGCTGCAAGCTCGCCATGAATATGCTGGTTTGCACAAGCCCAGTTTACAAAACAAACTCTGGATGTGCTGGACTCCTCTCAAATGCTAGGGGGGTTTAATGTGTTATGCTATAGTTTTTGTATACAGTAATTTTTAAGAACTCAAAGCTAGTTGAAATTTTGTTTTAAAGGTTAGGATTGAATTACTGAAGGTCTAGATAACCACGTTCTCATTATTTGTCATGGAGTTTCGTACATGTATGTAGTTGTGTGAACTTGCATTCATTCATTTTTTTTTTTTCTTTTGCAGCTGCTTTGGGGGATATTACACAGCAACTTAATCAAAGTGAGCTGGCTATACTGCTAAATCTTCTCCAAAGTCAGACAGATCTCAGTGTCACTCAGATATCTCAGCTTTTAAATGTTCAGGGCAACCCGGACATTCAACAACAATTGGAAGCCCTTAATCAATCTATCAATGCATTGGCCACTTCTACAGCTGTGACGTCAGACATGGAGGCCCCTAATGAAATTCCAGGTCCTGACCAAGCAGAGTCAGAGGGCCTTGGAACTCAGGGAGATGTGCAGAACGTTTTGGCTGTCCTATTGAGCCAGCTCATCAAACCACAGGAGGCAGTGGAGACCACTGGGGAAAGCAATGGAGAGCAGACCACAAATCCTCCTGTACAGCTAAAATCCAATGAAGAGGAGGGGGAAGAATGTGCAGTGTTGGAGGAGGATGACACAGGTAATTTGAGGTCACCTTCCGTCACCCATCTCTTCCTCACTGCAAGTAAGGGAAGCAGGCGTGGTAAAGCTTTATAAATGTGTCGGGGATATGCTGTATGGTTCCTATGTGTGCTGAAGGGTCTAATGGATATTCGCTATGCAACACAAGAAAATTCTAAGATATTACACTCCTGTATTTAGTCTGCAATAAACTGTACAATTAAAATTGTAATATGATATGTGCACAATTTACTTGTACTTTGTACAATCTCATTATAAACTTAGAATGTAGCGTAGATTTCATCAAGGAGGGTTAAGACATAATGCATGCTTTCTGACTTTTTCAGTTTGGTTTTCCTTCTGTTCCAATAATTATCCTTACTTCTACATTTAGGCAGTTATAAATATCTCCCTGACATCTTTCTACTTTGTCATTTTAGCCATTCCATTAACTGTTGATTTTCATATTCTTGTACATCCCTGTTTACTTGTTTTGTCAGGAAAGTGTTACTCTGTAAACTAACAATGTGTCTCAAAAAGTGCTCATTGGCTATGTTATGGCCTATAGATCCATGTGCCCCAATGGTCCCTTAGTTTGTATCCAGTCAGATAATAATGTCTGGCAAATCGGATACACTTTTTGGAAATATTCCTTATGATGTTAGGCAATATCTATGAAATTTCAATAGTGTGCATCTCGAATGAACTGGTATAGCCTCATTAACATTGCTGTTAATATCTACCATGGAATTCATTGTAATTATACTTAAAAGAACACCTTTTATAATTATTTGTGATTCACTTTTAAATCCTCCTATAGATAAGTGTTTTAATGAAGATTTGAGGGAATTTAAAGGACTTGTAAACCTTTTACAAAGTTAGCATTTGATACATTCAATTTCATTTAACCTCCCTAGCGGTTGAGACGAACCCTGTTCGTTCGGTGAACAGGGTCCTCTCAACCGCCGGGGAAGCCGGCGGCGGGGAGACCCTATGCCTCCCTGGAAAGCTGCAGCGATTTGTCTTCATCGCTGCAGCATTTCCGGGTTGGCGGTCAGTAATGACAACAGCTGCGAGTAGAGCTCCGGCGGGAAGCCAGAAACGAGAGGCAGTGTACTCTGTACACTGCCTCGATCGCCTGTATCGCGCCGTTTACAACGGGTGGTGCCCTAGGAAGGTTAAAAGTGTCCAACTTTTTGTAATAAGTAGAAACACAATCCTCGTGTCAGAAGCATCAGTGTTGGCACAAAGAACATTTGTTTGACTTTGCACATTCCTGCACCTAGCAGGTGTCAACCCATGTAAACGAAGAAAAATCCCAGAGAATCTGCATACATTTATTTGTAAATCGTTCCTCTCCAGCCCAATCTTAAGTGTTTTAGCTTTGGTTTCTATGGCTGTTTCACTAGTTTAATTAGGTTTTTATAACATAATTTACCTCAATTGATCACCCAGAATTGTTGGTACAGCAGATAATTTGCGACAAGGCAGATCCTAAGTCAAAGCACCTAGACGTTCTAAAGTTTTTTTCTTCAAGAAACAACATTCACCTATTTTTTTCAATGCAGAATATTTTGTGCTATGTTCTTTTCAAACACTGATTAACCTGACACTTTGCATTATTCATCATTATCAGGGTTAGGGTTCCCATGTAATGTATGGCATTGATAACATTAATATGATGAGAAATATGAGGTGGTTATGCCTTATGCCAAGAAAGGTGTTTAGGATGGCATTGTATTTGGCAGTCAATATTTCAGAACCCCTCATCTCTATTCAATCTTTTCTTAATTTTTCTTAATTCTTAATATAGCAAGTCATTTTTTAATATAACTTTCAGATAGACATACAGAAATCAAAATAAGTATGAATATTAATAGAATAGTACAAACAGTACCAGAAAGGGTCCACAGAGCCAATGGCCCAGTCAACACCATCCAAATCAAAATCAGAGAAAAAGACATAAGCAAGTCATTTTTAAACTCAATGTCAGCTTGACTGTCCTCCAAAATATTTTCACCTTTTAGATGTAGAAAAACTGACATTTTTCTATTGCTACTCCAGTGTCTATCTGGGTGATCTTTATTGAAAGAAAAAAAAACCTTCTTAGTTTTTCATGACACACCTCCAGCCTTCACTGGTGGTCTTGATGTTACCACCAATCTTTTTCTGGTTTTAATAAAGACCCTGTCTGGATACATGCAAGTTTTAAGAGCTCTGAGATATTTGAGTTAATTTGCCTTGTCCTCTGTGCTATGGACATCTTCTCTGCTGGGTGGTGTAGGGTTCTCATCACCCACTGCTTGTCATCTAGGACATGGTATGAGTTAGGCTGGGCATACATGATTTGATTTTAGCACAATCGATATTCGATTTTAGATCTTGATCTTTTCATCTAACATCGATCAGAATTAAATCCCAAGTAGTACAACATGGAAGGTTTGATGGTAATATGACTAAAATCGTTGATTTTAGTTTTAATTAAAAAAAAAACTCAGGAAAGAGTCATATATAAATGTGTTCATCAAATACAATCGGCCCGACCAACAAAGTGCTATGATTTTACATCAATCCTTGTACAATCAACGAAAAATATTCCAACATGTCCGATCACATTAAGATCAATGTTTTAATTGTTTTCAAACAATTCTTGTCGATCGGACACCTAATGCTGCATCCACCCGTCGGTGCGATTACTGTTCGTTTAAATGTAGCCTAAAGCTGGGCATACATGGGTCGATTTAAATGTTCGATTCAGGCTTTCGCCCGATCCCTCTTGAGGCTGCGGGAGCACCCGGTCTTTTCAGTCTGCAGCAGCCGGGGAAACTGCTGTGTAAATGTAGCCTTAGGGTGCCTCTACACAGGTCAATGCCTGCTGGATTGATGAATGACCACATGATGACATAATGGCAATCGAACAGGGAATTAGCAACATGTTGGATCCCTGTTCAGTCGAAGTGCAACCGCGTTCGAACCCCACGATCAATTGTTTAGGAATCGATAGGCTTTCTTGGAATGTTTAGAGGGGTTGATTTTTCAATGTCTTCACATCTTCCTGTCCTCTCTGATGTTGTCTGTGACTGGGACCCCATGGCACAGCCATGTTTGTGTCATTCAGACAAACGTCATAACCTAAACATAAGCTTAAGTTAGAGCTGGGCAGTGTATTACTTTCTAAAAGAGAGGTAAGCTGGGTTTAAAGTTTCCTCCCACTGGTATGATTGTTCTTGATCTTGGCTCCATGCTATACAAAAATGTCACACTATGAATATCTGGCTATTCTGTGTACATTTCTATAGTCTACACAACCAGGGATCAGACCGTGTCATGTCCCTTTGGTGAAACAATGAGACCAATAGCATCCATGGCCAATATTCTAGATCTAGGGGACCTAAAATTTAAGTTTCCGTAACATTCCACATATGAAAAGCTATAGGTCATTTATGTTGGGCAAATTTACAGTTGCATGAAGGTTCATGTTCATTTAGGTAGGTACTAACAGTCTCCATTTTCATACTCTTACCTCCTTTTTCCTGTTATAGAATCTGCATGATATGTCTAAGTAGATATGGCATTGTATGATCAGGTCAGACCACGAAATAAGTGTGATATTTCTTCATACCTTGGCATAGAAGTGTATTTGGTGTTGCAGGGCAGAAATCCCATATTCTCCCAAAAGAAACTGTAAAACTTTTGGGCGGTTTAACTATGGACTTGGATCTTTCACTTTAATGTGTCTAATTAGATTTATTTTTTCATATAGCTTTACACCCGCTAAGTATTGGTACAAGCGCTGTATATACCATACTGCATGTTCTTTATAGTAGGTGTGGATGGCATCCCACTGCTTCCCCCTCCTCAGAAGAAACCATGGGTGTTGAGCAGGTCCTTTTAGTAACCCATCCAAATGAATGTAAACAACAAATTCTGACACTTGACCAAATACTAGATAGCAGTTATCTGTGTTCTGGTATTAGAAGTGTTTTTAAAAGAATCTACCCATATCCCTAGAAAGACATTCGTTTAAGCTGTTCATATCTTAATGGGACAATTTTTTTTATTGTGCATGAATTTTCTTCTTTCGTCGTTCGTCTTTCGATGTGTGTGCGTTTCAGCATTACTGGTAGTATTTGCTATAATCAATTTTAACAGCCATTCTTTTAAGCTTGTGAAATTCAACTGTAAATGTATTTGTCTTTCTTTTTTTTCTTTTCATCTTCCTTCTTCTTAAGATGCAGTCAAAGGAAGTAACCATTCTCCTGTATGTCAACCTTGTATCCTGCCACCAGAAAAGAGGCCACCAGAGCCACCTGGGCCACCTCCTCAACAATCTCTTCCCAAGGGCCATGTTTCTGACAAAAATCCAGCGGCGACAGCTTCCCTAATGCAACTTTTCACTCAGCCGGAAGTAGAGCCTACCACTATAAAGGGTGGTAGAGAAAAGCAAGGATTAAGCTCAGACTTTACCCAAAATCTGCCTGGCAGGACTTACATCTCAGAGGGGCCAGAAGACAGAGACTCAGGGCAGTCGCTTGGGGAAAAGTCCCCTCAACCTAGCCGAACATTTCCATTACAGCTGGGAGAACCAAGTGGTTACCAGGGAACAGGCTCCCTGCAATTCCCAGGGGATCAAGACCTCAGGTTTACAAGGGTCCCTCTAGGGATGCATTCTGGTGCAGGGCCCACACATGGACAATTAGAGGTGACCAGTAACAGCTCTCATCTTTATCAAGAGGCCAAAATCCCCAGCTACAGTGATTTGGGGACAGGGACTACTGCAGCAGCCAATCAGGCTTGGGTTGCCCCACCTCAGTCTTTCAATAAGGCATACAGAGCATCATCACGTGCACATCCGAGGGGAGGACAGGGAAGAGGAGTCCCTTATTGAAATCCATTGATATTCTTCTTCTAAATGTACTTCCTAGCCTCTTATTCAGCATGGTCAACTAGTTGTGGCTAGCTTATGTAGCTGCAGTGGTTACAAATCCAGAGATCCTTGAAAACGGGCTAGGTTTTCTAGAAGGGAAGTATGAATTAAGAGGACTGACTTAAATGGTCAATTGCTGCTTCTTGAATGTGTATGGGACACTTGAACCCTATGACCTAAAGTTTGCCTCCCCTTCATCATTCTTTTTCCAAGTTAAAGTCACTTGGGTAAGTGACGGTTCTTTAGAGATGGCTAAGCATCATCATTATAAGATGGTTGAAAGGTCGGCTACATAATATGGTATTAAGTGTGCAAAATTACCCCATCTGCTACCAAAAGGCTCACAATGCTATCTGTATTGTAGGCCTATTTGGAAATCTATTTAGTTATGTGGTACCCCTCAGGAAACTAACGAGAGACCCACATGAATGCAAATGCAGCTGGCTGTGTACAGGTTTTTTTTTAGGAGATTTTTTTTCTCTTGTGTCATGAACTGCTGGATTATACATGAATTTTTTCACTGTTTTCCTCTCAACCGCTTTTGTTTAGTTTTACTTCACACCAACGTGAGCACCTCTTCTATAAGAGGTGTAATTCCAAGGAAAAGACCATGTCAGTGAACAAATATTGTGTTATGCCCTATTAAGTTTATATAAATATATACTTTTTTAAGTTGTATTTTTTAGGGCAAATTTAGGCCATTATTACACGACCTTCTGTCTTTTTTTCCCCCAACCTTTTGTGTTCGCTGACTCTGTGGAAATTATTTTTTTTTTTTAAAGCTGTTGAAGGGCCTAGACAAATAAAACATGAATTACAAAGAATTGCTACTTCTGTCTTAAGATTGTTATTGAGTGGAAAGATGTATGGATTTTATTTGGTTTATTGATGGTAATATTGCCAACAGACTTGTAAAAAGATCCTCAGAATGTTTTCATTCTTCTTGTCAAGATGGAAGTATACCAGCTGCCACTTATACGTTGTGTTGGAAGTTTTCAGCTTTGGGGCTTCTGTCCTCATCCTGGTTTTACTATTTACACTAATAGTAACCTATGGCAAGCATACGACCATTATATTTGGAGAACTTCACCTGCATGATGATTCAAGGTCAGTGGCTCTCTAAATGGTGAACATAATGTGTAAATAGTGGCCATAGAGTTCATACCACCCAAAACATTCTAAAAGCAGCAACATTCAAGAATGAGCATTAGTTTCATCTCTAATGTGATGTGTTCTGTACTGTGAACTGTAAATAACTGTCATTGTCACCGTCAATAACTGTTAACAAACAAATGTTCCTAAACTCAGGGCAACCACCCAGATGTCACGAGGCCTTCGCTGGGTGATTTATGGGGCTCTTGAAAAATGTTTCAATGAGCCATTAATTGCCCTGAGGATACTCCACAATCGGATATCAAATTAGAGATCGATTGAAAATCTAAAAATTAGATACTTGCAAAATGAAGAGGAATTTTTCCATTTGACACTATTTCAGATTTAAAAAAATCCAATTTATAAGCAAAGAAATTAGATAATAAGTTTCTTACCTTTTTGGATTCAGCAGTAGTAAAGCACTGATGCTTTACTTTTCAACTGTTGCAGTCTTCCTTGCACTGGAATAAAAAAATAAAATAAAAGGTGTGGCTAGCTTTTCCATGATGCTTAGGTGATCTTTGATGAGCAAACCTAGTTTCGCTCACCGCTTTCCAAATTGACACCAATTCTTCTCCTTTGGGGGGAGGGGGGCGGTGCATAAGGCAGATTAGAGGATTGTCCTTGGTAAGTAAAGATAAAGGACTTTTATGAGACATGTGCATCACCTAGCTTACTGAATTGGTGTTCTTGTCTTGTTACATGAAGCATTTTAGTACATAGATCAATCCCTTTTCTAATTGCAATCAAGTACATGTTTCCTGGTCAAAATATTTGTTAAAGGGACTGTAAGAGATTACCTTACCAGGGAACTCTGAAAATGTTGGGGAAAACATATTTCAGGAGCGCAACTAGAGAACACCTAGGACAAACTTTGAGAGATGCCAAAAAGTTTTTTAGTTTCAAAAATGATATATAGTCTCTGAATTTAAGGAAAATTCTCTTGCCCTTCACCAGTACGTAAAAAAAAAAACTAAATTGGGAATGCTCTCCAGAAGTGTTGCAGGCCCTTTTTTGTTGTTTTTGATCATTTGAAAAGTGGTTTCTAGTAATTTTTATCTACCCAGGGACTACCCAAAATTGGGGATAAAAAAGTGCCTGCATCTTGTACGCCAAAGGCGCGACCACTCGGCCGCCGGTGGTCGCACCTTGACTTCCCGCCAGCTCTCCCGACAGAGGGGAGCTGCAGGAGCTGTCAGTTCAGATGGAAGAGCAGATGTCCGGCTCTCCCATCTGAACTGTCTAACTGCCGGCGGACCCGATCCCCTTACCTAACCACAGCACCCGATGTTTCTGCAGCAGGAACATCGGGTGCTGTAGATAGCTCAGCAGATCGTGTCCGCCGTCGTCCCCACCAAGGAGGGGGTGCCGATCGCCCCGGTAGTGCCCGTGAAACAGTCATGCAGTTTGAGTTAAAAAAATCCCACTGCCTTCCGTCACACCTGGAGGCAGTGGGATTTTTGAATTCATACCACAGGGCAGGAATTTTAAATAGTTCAGGATACAGCTTTCTGTTTAGAAACTAGTTTGCTTCTCTCCCAGTGTAAGGACCTGGTGACTTCACAGGGGGGGGGGGGGCACCAAATTTAAAGGGGAATTGTTCTGGGTACAGTGATTACTGTACCCAGTACAATTAAAAGTAAAAAACAACACACATTGAGATTTGATTAAAATTTTTATTATGTACAGGATACAAACAAAATATACTTTAAATATAAAAATTTTTAATGTACATTTTTTTTTACCGAAAAAATCCATTAAAGTCTATGGTGCGCTTTTGGTACAGAAATCTGTACCTCAGCAGTGCGCTAGGGAGGTTAAATAAATTTTATTAAATCTTTTTATTCTAGTTTTTCTTCCCTAAAAACTGTGTGCGTCTTATGTGCTGGTGCGTCTTATAAGGCGGAAAATACGGTATATGGTGCCTCACCACATTTTGTTAGGTTACAGCTTTTTTCCTAAATGGATTAAATAAACTTTTCAGAATTCTACACACAACACCCCATAATGACAATGTGAAAAAAAGGTTTATTTGAGATTTTTTTCCCAAATTTGAAAAAAAAATAAAAAACTGAAAAACCACATGTGCTTAAGTATTTACGCTTGGCACGCCTATCCTTGGCCAGTTTTGCCCTGCATTCCTCTTTGCAGCACCTCTCCAGCTCCATCAGGTTGGATGGGAAGCATCGGTGCAGCCATTTTAAGATTTCTCCAGATATGTTCAATCGGATTCACGTCTGGGCTCTGGCTGGGCCACTTAAGCATATTTGCAGAATTGTCCTGAAGCCATTACTTTGATATCTTGGCTGTGTGCTTAGGTTCATGGTCCTGCTGAAAGATGAACCATCTCCCAAGTTTGTGTGCTTTGGAGCCGGTTTTCATCCAGGATGTCTCTGTGCATTGCCGTAGTCATCATTCCTTTTATCCGATAGTCTTCTAGTACCGGATGCTGAAAAATATCCATACCCCATGATTCTGCTATGACACCTGGCATTCACATGAAGCAGTTTCAATCTTTGTCTCATCAGACCAGAGAATTTTGTTTCTCATGATCTCAGTCCTTCAGGTGTCTTTTACCACAGGTGGACAATTAAGCTGCAGAAGCATCTCAAGGATGATCAGGGGAAATTGGATGCAGGATTTTGAGCTTCATATTTTTTTTTTTTTTTTTTTTTCCAACATTTTGAGGTGTTGTGTGTAGAATTCTGAAGGAAAAAAAGAATGTAATCCATTTTGGCTTAATAAGGCTGTAACATAACAAAATGTGGAAAAGGTGATGTGCTGTGAATTATTTCCAGATGCATTGTATATGAACAAGTGTAGGAATGTAAAATATTATTTCAACATTTTATGTATTTTTTTAAAAAGGCCTGATCCCATACCTCAATGTGAGAGAGACCCCATGTTAAGGTAGGGAGCATCTTCCTCATATACTGTCATCTTTGGTGATGCCAGATGTGCCAGACTGCACTCACAGTTTATTAGGAGCTTAGTAAGGTTTCTTCCAGATGCTGGGAATTTTTAGCTCAGGGTTATCCAATTGTAGTTTTTAAGGGGCAAATTCAGACAAAGTTTATGTAAGCCTGTGTAGAGATGCAATGCTCTTCAGCAGTGTTCACTGATGTATTTGCACTCCTATATACCAATCCACATACTACTTATATAAAACAAAACATGAAAAATATTAACAAAATAAAAAGCAAAAATGCCAGGTTAATGCCAAGTGTCTTGGTCCATCAAGTATTGTATATAGTGCAAAATGTAAATGCAATGCATCAACCACCAGGGAGGTCAACAGAACCTTGTAGCAGTTATTGATCTATCAATAGCTGCTGGTATCCAATGATTACAGCCTTCAGTTGTCCATGTCCCACTATATTAGTCTTCTCAATGGTTCCTGAGGTTTTCAACACATATTGCATTTTATTGGCTTAAGCTTTGCTATTGTCTTACAGTTTACATACCCTGGCATTGTTCAGAGAATATGAATGATGGCACAAAACCTTTTTTTGTGTTTACTCTTTTGATATCGTAATCACAACACAAACTACCCAAATGACTCATCACAATTTTACATACCCTGGTCACTTAATACCATGTATTTGTGGTAGTTGTGGATGTGCCTCTCTTCTAGAATGGTAAAGCTGCCTATTCTTCCTGTGAAAAAGCCTCCAGTTGCCATAAATGATTGTGCTGTCTTGCATGAACTGCACATTTGAGGTCTCTCCAGAGTGGCTCAATAATATTGAGGTCAGGAGACTGAGATGGCCACTCCTAGAACCTTTGTCCTGTTGTAATGTCCAAGTAAGTCCATGCACAGCTTTCGGATTCATATTGCCAACAATTCTGACCAAATTTCCTGTGCCTTTTTGTAGCTCACACATCCCCAAAACATCAGCGATCCACCAACATGTTTCACAGAACAATGGTGTACCTTTCATTATAGGTCTTGTTGACTCCTCTCCAAATGAAGTGTTTACGGTTGTGGCCAATAAGTAAAATTTTAGTCTTATCACTCCAAAATAATTTTGTGCCAGAAGGTTTGAGGCTCGTCTCTGTGCTGTTTGGCACATTGTAAGCGGGATACTTTGTGGCATTTGTGTAGTTATGGCTTATTTCTGGCAACTCGACCATGCAACCCATCTTTCTTCAAGTGCCTCCTTATTGTGCAATTTGAAACAGTCACGCCACAATTTTTCAGACAGTTGTGGATAAATTTTAGTTGGCCTACTCAACCATGGTTTGGTTTCAACAGAACCCCTATTTCCCACTTCTAATTAGTTTGAACATTACTAATTGCTATTCTCAATTTACTTTATCACTTTTTTTTAGTTCATATGCCTTTTCCCACAGATCCTTTTGAATTTTTTTTGCAGCACAGGATGCAAGAAAGAAAGAAAGAAGGGTCTGTCAGGGGTCCGGAAAGTCATTAACCTTTTATACACACCCACTAATTATGAGCAAACAAATGACGGGGAGATTGTTACCTGTAATAGCAATTCTTATCTTTATGTATGACGTTGTGGGTATGTTGTCAGGCCAAATCACCAGGGTATGTAAATGTTTGATCAGGGTCATTTGGGTAGTTTGTGTTGTGATTATGATTTAAAAAGAGTAAACATAGTTGTTTGACAATAAATTGGATGAATAAATGAATCTACTATTCTAAAATGTTCTGTTGGTGGTCACTTTCTGCAAACACAGTCTCGCAAAATCGCTTGGCAAATGCAGTTGGCTGCTAAATTGAGGGAAAACTAATTGGTACAGTAACTGATATCAGAATATTTTGAAGACTGCTTTTACATTGCACTGGGGGAAATGTTTTATATATTCAATTAATCTTGATGGACAAAGGAAAACCCCTATCATCCCAATCTTTGGCTTTAGGTGCACTTTCAGGCCCTAAATCTTTCATTTTACTTTTGTAACAAAAGTCCATGCTACAATTATCCTAGAATACCCCTTTCCATTTAATCACACAGAGATGGTCTTTGTAGACAAATGGCTTCAAAATAATCAAGGGCCATTTGCTGTTATGTTAGATCACATAACTGTATGCAGTGGCAAAAGTGTCATGTGTAAAGCTGGGCATAGACGGGTCTTTTCCTGCCAACTGCTCAGCCGACTGACGTCATCACCTGCGGCCGCTAGTGCAGAGAATCGGCCGGGTATTTACCAGCATGTCAGATCACATGGGGCAGATTCCTTATCAATCTGACCAGGTGGACGCACCCGATTTTCTACCGACCGACAACCATTTGGCGGGAACGTGCACGGCGGTCGATTGGCTGAAGAATCGGGCAGGAATCTGCCTGTCTATGCCCAGCTTAAGCCACCTGGTTTCATTGTCGGCACCAGAGACTTCCAGACCCACTGTGTCAAACTGTTGATAATCAACATGGCCATCACATACAGTATATCTGTCACAAAGGAGTTGGCTTTCTACTTTCTAGGACTGCAAAAAAAATGGCAGACCTTTTCTATTCAACAATTTTAGGATCAGTAGGCAATTACTCGGTTCTATGGATCAAAGACTTTTGCAGAGTGGAAAGCTCCCAAAGTGTACTTTGTTACTTGTAGGAACAACAGCATGTAGACACCTTGCCAGACCACCTTCTTTGGTCTGTTGTATAATTTTGGTAGCTTCATGGCTTTTGTGTAGGAGATTTTGTCATGAAACTCGAGTCTTTATTCACAAAATGACTGCACTATTAGCCAGCATTGTCAGTTCGCCCTTGTCTTCTTTAAGTTAATGCGCAAGTTCATCTTTTGATACAACACTCCATGTTCTAAAATCCGGACAAGACCCACCATTTTCAAAATGCTGTGACTCGCCCCATCTAGCCATCGCAGTTTAGTCAAAAACTGCTCACATGCTGCAGCATATATTCCAATCTAAAGGCAGGTACAATTGTGATAAAGTAATTAATGACATTTGTCAGTTGTTTAAATGTTAAAGACTGAAAACAAACGTATTTGTTGCATTTGACCATGACATCTATAGGATCATTAGACATGGTCTTTTAAATCCATAAGCATCAATATGCTATTTTCTCCCTCGTGGGAATGCTTGCCTTTAAGATTTTGGAATATATATAGAATATGCTAGCCCACTCTGCAATTTCATGTGGTGGTCAACCAATACATAGTTTTGCTAAAGTGCTTTGCAGCAATACCACTTACAGTTGGCAGAGGATTGTCAACCATAGCAATATACCAAAGAAGATATTTGGAGGTACAATCTGCTTAGACTTGGTAGGCTCAGTGGGATGGTGGCCTAACTATCTACATTTTAGGGGAACGGTCAGAAATGTGGCATCTTTGAAGACTTAAAGCTATAATGCAAGACTTTCAGAGTCTCTTGCATGGAAACTTGACCAAGCAACTTAATTATTTGGGGAGAATTAATGGAGAATTAAAATACTGTACTATTCCAACTCTAATACAATTCATGCATTTTAAGTAACCATCTTACTCCTGAAAGAGATGGTTTAAGTCCCAATGGCACTAATTTTGCCAACATTTAGAGAGACAGAAGCCAGAAGGAAATTGTTGTCCATGTAAGGAATGCAGGAAATAAAAGAGTAAAGCTAGCCATACACTTAAAGATTCACCTTTGATCATTGAACGATCGATCATTGAACGACCTTTGGGAGATCGATCCCTGGCTGATACTTGTGTAGGAGATTGCTATGGATGACTCCCCACTCAGTGTCAGCTCCCCCCTCACCTATCTAATTTCATTAGATGTGCTCCCCCTGTTGGCCATACTGAGCTACAGGGGAAGCATATCTCGATGGTGGAGCAGATTTAGACAGAACACCAGCTGCCCAAAGTCTCTGCACTCCAAGTCCCAACGGCTACCTGTGGGGCACATGCGCAGTAGCGCAATCCCACGGACACAGGGACTGGACGCAGAGCTATTTGGACTTTATTATATGAGATTAGGTACATAGAACTGAAGTCTCCAATGGGGACCATTTTTCCAGCAACACCATATCATGTTCAATGCTGCGTTCCCCCCAGTAACATCCACCTAAGGGCTTGTTTCCATTGCAGCGGCTGAACGCATGCCTCAAGTTGTCGCGCGTTTTTGCGATGTGTTTTTTTTTTTTTGTATTGCAGATGCGGTTGGGGCGCGGATGCTTTTCTAAACGCTGCAGCTAGCATTCAGAAACGCGCCCTAAACCGCACCCGAACTCGCACAACCGCACCAGTGGAAACTACATTGAAGTTTCCAATGGATGCGGTTGGCGGCGGCTGCAAACGCCCTGAATCGCATCAATGGAAACAAGCCCTCATTCGATAACTTTGTCATCAGCAAAAAGACAGACCTTTTCCCTCCCTACCTTAATTTTTATGACTAAGGCCATATATCCACTATGTGACAGAACAGACAGGATACTTTCCATGTTTATGAATGGGACAGTGTCCACTTCCATGTTAAAGTGGTGTGCCTGTGACGCTTAAGCCCCACTGTCTGTTAAAACTCAGGTTTTTTTTTAGGAGGGCACAGGCTGCCATCTGTCTCCACGGCCTGTCAGAGCTGCTGATGCTCCGGTCCGATCTTCTGCTGCGTTCAAATCGACGCAGCAAGCTACGTCTATGGGAACACAACAGAGACTTCAGCAGACAGTGGAGCCCTAGCCTTTGTTTTCAAAGCAGAGCCCCGCTTTGTCACCCGGAAGACACGCAAAAGCCATGCCTGAACAGCAAGCTTTTTCTCATCTTTGTTATACAAATGGATATGGAGTGTCTCTGTAGACTGTAATGCGTCCTGAAATGCAGACAGTTCGCCCCCATGGGGGGATCATCCCGCCTGTGTCATGACAAAAAGAAAAGAAGCAATGGAATCATGCCCTTACAAATGGATTAAACAGAACAGGATCTAGTACTGAGCATTGTGGTACCCCACTAGCGACTGGTCACGTTTCTAAATGCCCTCCCTTTTTAACCGCATTGTAATGCCGCCTCTTTAGTCCATTGCTGATCCATCTGACTATACAAGCCCATGTTGAGTCCATTATGTGGAACTGTCTGAAATGCCATGCTATGTCCACAGTACCACCATGGTCTAATGCATTTGTAAAATCTAAAAATCACATCAGACTGACACGATCTGCCTTTAGTAAAGCCATACTGCCCCCAGTTTAACAAGTAGTGTGTTTTTAGATGATCATTGATTTTTTACTACTACATATAGTTAAACTCACTGGCCTGTAGTTCCAAGCTTCTTCTGTGCCACCCTGGGAAAAATATGAGCTTTAGATTTGTGGGATTACCCCTGTTAACAGAGACCGATTAAAATCATCAGTCAATGGTCCACCAACTATACCCCAAAGTTTTCTTAGAACACAGGGATGAATACCTTCTGACCCCATTGCTTTATTGTGTTTCAATTGAGGCAGCTGCTACATCTGCCTTTAGAAACTCTGGCCATTTAGTGATTCATAGTATTCCAGGAAGATGTATACCAGAAGAGTATATACCATACTTTTTTGTCCCGAAAGCTGTATAGGAAATATAAACCGATTACCATGTATTCTGTTAAAATTTTACACCTACTCTTGCCCCCACCCCTGCACATTTTTGGCATGCTGTCAAAACCTGTATTAGGGCTTGTTTCCACTGATGCGGTTTGCTGCGGTTGTATCCGCGCGGCTGCAGCCGCTCCCACCGGCACCCCAAGCTGTTTGTCATGCGGATGCATGTGGACGTCCGTGCGTTCGGATGCAGACTCTGGGCAGCCCCCATGTTAAGGGATGCGGTCGGTTGCAGTTTCTGCACGAAAACGCTGTAGCGAGCGTTCGGAACCGCACTGCATCCGCATCCGCACTCGGCCGCACCAGTGGAGCCTGGCTGATGCTTTGCCTATGGATGTGGTCGGAGGAGCGGTAGCCGCGCCGATACAACCGCAGCAAACCGCAAGGGTGGAAACAAGCATGCTTTCATTCATCCCATTGAAATCCAGCTGATAAGTGTGCTTTCAATCAATCAGTTTTATTAAACATTACTCTCCATTATACATTTATATACATGATAATATGCCTTCTTCTTGCGCTTTTTCTTTGAAATCTACCTTCAATGAAAGTCACCATATTACAGCTGCTTCAGGCTCTCTCCATCTGTGCAAATTAGCTGTGGGTGCCTGCTCATATCGAAGTCCATCCCATCCCCTGTCCTTTAGTCTTAATACAAAAGGGGCAAAATGCTGCTGCATATATGTATCTTCTTCAAGGTGGTATTTACTCCCTACCAGAAACATCTGACTGAAGCATTTCCTTCTTAATGCGCACCATACTTGTATTCATTTTACCAAACGTTGCATGGGTCTTACTCTCCAATATCTCTTTCATCTCTCAAGGTGCTGTATTTATCTAAAAATATCATGAAGGTTCCTTTGAACCAACAATTATTTGTTTACTTTATGGCAGAATTTGGTGATGTTGATGTTTTATCTTTGGCTTGCAGTTCGGCCCATGGGTCTTTCACCATAGAAGGGCTGTAGTAATGACGGATATCTTGTGTAAAACCTCTCTTCTGCTTGAAAGTGACCTGAAAAGAATAATTACAGGCTTTGAAATGGTCTTTGGATATAATTGCAATGTACTGTATAAAGTAAATTCCATAAATTATTTTAGTCTATCTAAGTTTTTCACCATCTGTTGGTAACTAAGCATATCAACGTTTTAAATTTAAATGAGCTGTCTAATAAATATTCAACTGTCTACACTTTTCTCCTAAATACAATAATTGTGATTCTGTATTTGATTAAAATAAACCACAGAACCTATAGATTTCCCTATAAATCTGAGAAAAATGTTAATGGTCTTGCAATGATGTTCTAACTTATGAAAGCCTATATAGTGTAAGTTTATGGTCAACTTTCTATATTCTTTATTTTTTCAGGGTAAATTAAATTCCTGGACAGCTAGGTAACAAGCATTATCAGAAGGAGGTTTGCTGTGAAGTAATAAAGCCCATATTACCTTTATTCTGTAGTCAGTAGATTACAGCTATGCACATTGTATTTATTTTTTTTTTATTTAAGTAAATGTAAACTCTTGAGGATAAAGAGTTTTCTAAAGCATTCTTTAAGTATGTATAAAATTCAGCTTTTTCATGGAAATTGGTTGCAGACTGAAGCCTAGCCAATGATGCACAACATATATCAGTTTTTAGTCTGCATGCAGTTTGCATATTAATGTTGAACTGTTCATCTCATTAGTCATCTATATTTATAAGCAGTTGGTTTGTTTTCCTTTTGGACATCAAAGTCACTTTAGAGGTCTGTCTAGTAATTTATAATATATCCTTGACTATATAAAACTGTTAACCAAAAACATGTAACATAATTTGCACTTTGTGTTTAGACTTTTTTTTACTCTGCATTTCCTTTATTTTGTGTTAATGAGGCCATACATCTATTCAATCAAAAAATACATAAATTATCTTTTGATTCAACTTCAAATTGAGTTGATATTGATAAACCACAGAAGATAACTCAGGCAGTATCTATTGAAAAGCACTATAGAAGATGAAACTTTGCCTCATTTTAAAGAGCACAGAGCCTAAGAGAAATAGGGACATTTTAAATCACGTTCCTATAAATTTTCTATTTAACCTGAGATCTCTCCTTTATTCTTAAATCCACACTTCACATTACAATGGATATATATTCATTTTGGTTATCCAACAAAAGGAGGAGATCAGCTCTTCTATTGTTGACCTTTATAGAAAAACATTTAGGGCCATTTCACACTATATGCGTTTCTTAAAGGCATGCATTTTTTATAGGCATGCGTTTCCGCATATTTGCAAAAACGCATGTGTTTTGACATTACATATGCGTTTGCGTTTTGCATTTGCGTTTTTCAACAAATGAATGAAAAATGCAGGAAAAATAAATCAAAAATGCATACAGCAGTGAGTTTTTGAAAACGCAACGCATATAGTGTGAATGGTAACATTAGTAGTCTATGTAAAAACGCGTGCAGTAAAAAAACATGTGCAGTAAAAAAACGTGCGCGTTTTTAAAACGCACCGCAACTCATATAGTGTGAAATGGCCCTTAAACTTTAAAGTAACTGTAGGTCTGACCCTTTCCAATGCTCAGATCAATTCCTTTGCTTCATTGCAAGACCAGCATGTTTACCCTTATTTTTAAAAACCGTGTTAGTACTTAAACTTGTTTTTCTGCCAATGTGCAAACCCCTCTTTTGGAGTGACTTTTTTTCCTCAAAATGCTTAATATTCAGCCCTACCTGCAGAGTTACAAAAAAAGATGCAAGAGACAAATATAATAATAGGACATGCTCTAGAAATGCATAAACATGCTTTTACTCCCCCAATGTGCATTCAATGACAAGCAACCTTAAGCTAGGCATATACAGATTTTTTTATAGATTCAAGCACAACTGAGCAACATGCGTGCTCATAGTGCCCAACAAAAAGGTCGGTCAAACCGGGAATGGACATGTCCGTAAATCCCGGTCGATCAGACAGGCAGCCCAGAGGGGGTCTCCCCCCGCACAGCTTCTGCTTGGCTTCAGCTCTGCCATAGGAAAATATCTCACAACACTGGCTGGACCATAATCCCCATCAAACGGAATTGGTGTGCAAAGTGGTGCACATTGAATTCCGTTCCATTGACCCGCGATTGAGCGCAGCGTGGTGACCACGCTGCCATTGATTGCGGGTAGATCTACACGTGTATGCCTAACTTTACACTTGTGTCAACTCATATGTGTCAACAAAATCCAATAAACACCTCAAATTTTTATTGGCCCAGATGTTTTTTTTGCAATGCATACTAAGGGATCACTTTGACTTCCTTTTCTATAAAGGAGTGCAATACTGATTAATTGCAAAGATTTGACATAAAAACATTTGTGTATGTGACAAGAAACCCTTTGTTCACTTTGTTTTGTTTAGATCATCTTTAAAATAACTTTAAAATATAGAGCCATATAAATAAAGCCAATAGTATTACAATACATTGTAAATGCAGTGTAAATGCCAAAAATCTTACCTGTAGCCTTTCATGCTTCCTTTCACTATAGACTGACATATTCTCTGGACTTTGCTTATAATAAGATGCTTGGGGTGCTTTTGGTCTTGAGCCCCAACTACAGCGACTATAGAAGGTTGGCTCCCATCTGTTTGGAGACCATTGTCCCTGTGAACCCCAGTACCCATTTGGACTATGACACTGATTATAGTATGGGTATCTGCTACCCTGAGGGGGTGTTCCATTTTTGATGCCCCAGGGCCGATGTGGACACAAAGCATTTGATGGAGATGTGGTGAGAAATGGGGACTTCACTTCTGGACCTATTGTCATAGTGGGAGATTTGCACTGATGTGACATTGTTCTTCCTGAAATGAAACACAAATACATGTGCATTTTGAAAGTGTGTTGACACTTTTTTTTACTTCACCAGGTTGATACTGAAATTAGGCCATACAGAATATTGACTCTTAATAGTTTGCCTTTTCTCCTTCCAACTTGGTGTCTGTGTCACCATGTGTCTTGGAAATGTATGTAGCTTTGTGCCTTATTTGCAAAACAATATTAACATCTTTATTTCTTATATAGAGGCTGGGAACTTTGTATTAATCTATTTGAATTATTCATGTCCTATGGCAAAATTATCTAAAGCCTAGGTGCCCAACCTTTTGGGCATTCTTCAGTGGCCCTCCTCTTGTGACTCCCAAAAACTAACTGTAAATGCACAGGCCATAGGAACTCACTTGTCCACCAATCTCCTGCTGATCTCAGAAAGTCCCTTGCCTCTCCTTCTCTTCCCGTGTTCCCGGCAAAGACGTGTTGGCGAG
Organism: Ptychadena robeensis; assembly: GCA_036250615.1. Taxonomy (NCBI): domain Eukaryota; kingdom Metazoa; phylum Chordata; class Amphibia; order Anura; family Ptychadenidae; genus Ptychadena; species Ptychadena robeensis. The sequence continues at coordinate 32,991,177 of CM070042.1, forward strand.
GATTGGCGAACAGATAAGTGCCTATGCTCCCACTATCCCAATGAATAGGGGAAGATTGTATAATATATATTGCGGCACATAACTTCAGAACATGGTCATAAAATCAAAGGTTATGTGCCCCATAGATATCATCAAAGGCTTTGATGATATATATGACACAAAATGTGCATTACCATACTACAATGTTCCCTTAATGCCTGAAGTATCATTTAAATCAAATTTTGTAATAGAAAAATTATATATTCTAGCTATACCTGCTATAATTTTTTCATTATAAAATGCTTCTACAAGTCGTAGTATAGAGTAAAAATGTTATGTGCGACCCTTTAGTCATGCTGAGGGCCTCACAAGTGGCCCTCCATATCAACCCAGTTGCCCACCACTGCTGTAGTGTATAATAAATAGCATTGACTTACCTTCAGCCTTGGTTCTCTCCAGATATCTACATGTTGTGTTTTCTGTTGCTGCTATTTATACCCAGGAAGGTAGAAACTTTTTTTTTGCTGTCTTTGGCATGTAAATGAAGGGATTGTTTTCAAAGAACAAAAGCAGCTCAGAAGCTGTTTCAATAGGTCAGTAAGATCATGGGAGTGGCAACATAAAGCATTACCATTTAAAAAAAAATCCTTCTTCAATGGCAAGTGTTACCTGGATGTTGTCTGGAGTAACTTAAAGTGACAAGAGAAACTAGGTAAAGGATATAAAAAAAATCAAGTTCAATCAACTTATTGTGTAACTAAAGCACATTAATTAAGGTAATATATTCCTGAGATTTGATTTTGTGGCTTGCATTTATGCTTTTGTAAATAAAACAAAAGAAAAATGAAATAGTGCATTAAAAAGTCATATTTTGCAAAAAAATATTTAGAAAAAAATGAAATTAAAAATAACATCGATTGGGAAGTGATTGGACAATTTTAGTTGACAGGTTTTCTAGGTATTGATAGATTTTGTATCAGATGGTAGCAATAAAGCATATTTGCAGGCTGGCCGTATACTTCTCAATTTTACTGCGATCGATCGTTTAAGCCAGTGGTTCCCAAACTGGGGGGCGGGCGCAGGTCCTCATTCTTAACCTGTGTTTAAATAGGGGGGGGGCTCGATAATGTTCCTAAATAAAAAAAGGGGGCCCCTTCAAGGAAAGTTTGGGAACCACTGGTTTAAGCGATCGTGGCCTGCGATTGCGGAATCTATTTCAATAAGGAGATCGATTGCACAGTGCACCATATTGCGTTATCGATTAATCGCCTATTGATCATTAGGACAGTAAGCGATTGAGCATTCTCCACCTGTTACACCAGAAATTATGTAATGTGGGTTGAAAGCCAACAGGACAATCGATAGGAATGATCGCATGAGTGATCAACTACATTTTAGAGACCGGTCCGATACTTGGTAGATTCCTCGTGTGATTCCATGAGCTTGCAATGGATCGCACACTTTGCAATGATTTCTGTGATAACGCCGAGTTTCAGTCGATCTTACAGGAATCACACCAAAAATTTAGATGTCTATGGCCAGCTTTAGCAAAGGAATTGATCTAAAAATGTTACCCTGTATGCCCAGCTTTAGACCACTACATCTAATAAGGAAGAAAGTGCCACTTGGACCTTGTACAGCAGCATATTGCGTCAGTTGGCCTAATAAATTTTGATGGATTTTACATAAGTGACTAATGCTGGCCATACACCCTGAGATTAAAATTATGATCCATTAAAACCAACCAATGAAAGCATTTTATCGGCCTGAAATCCGCACATGTCCACATGGTACAACCGATAAAATACGATTGTAATTGCAGTTTTTTTTTACGGTTGTAATTTATTGGACATGTTGAAATCGGGGAAACTTCATACTGTTTTCATAGTGTTTACCGACCAATTACTGCAGAGGCTTCCCCTTTAAAAAAAAAAATACATCACAATGGCCAATATAAACGGCGATTAATTCGATGACATTCTCACAAAAAAAAAAATACGATCCTAAATTGGATTTTCAATGTGGTAGCTTTTATATTACGATCCAAACCGATACCGCCGATGGGATACATTGGTCTGTTTTAATGGATCGTAATTTTAATCTCTGAGTGTATGGCCAGCTTAACTCCTGCTAGCAATTTGTAATTCTCTTTCTTTCATAAATGCTGATTATTATGAGCAACCTGTCTGCATTGCATGGTTTGAATAATTCCTAGTATTTTTTACTTAATTTAGAGGCTACTCAACTGGGAGACCAATTAGGTCACCACCAGTGACTGGGTTTTCCCCTGGGAATAACACAGGGGCAAAGGGGACTTTTAAGGCCAAGGTATCAATTAGCATATAGAACGTAAAACAGGTTTAATGAAAAACGTAAACAAAACACAGGCAAAAAAACGCACAATTGGACCTTACAACACTGGTCGCTATTGTGTCAATGTTGTACACATCAAATAT
>CM070042.1:33010619-33021546 GCA_036250615.1 Ptychadena robeensis
TTAATTGGTAGTAGGCTTTTGAGCCTATACAGCTTTGAGTAAGACAACATGCATAAAGAGAATGATGTGGTCAAAATAATTCTGCACTCCCTGTACTACAAAAAAAAGTATTGCTCTTACACAAATAGTTTTTGCATAAATTAAGTTCAAATTCAAGTAAACATTTTGAAAGTCAAAAACTACATGTGCTAGAGCAAAACTTTTTTCCCAACGTTCCCGCGACCCTTCTCTACATCTCCAACAATTTCTGGTAATGATACGATTTTCAGAGACTTTGCAATCAGCTCAAAAATTCTACCATCATTAGTACACTGTTACCCTCCCCTAGCACTGCCAGCCAATCGGAAGGCTGATGGAGGGACAAGCAGGAAGCAGGACTAAGAGGACTAAGGACTAAGAGGAACGTGGAAGAAGCTTCAGATAGTATGTAGACTGTATTGAATTATTGTGTGTGTATAAAAGGGAGAATGTGTGTATGTAAGGCAGAAAATGCAGCAGGACATGCTGGGCAGTGTAGTTCTTCATCAACTAGCAGAAGGTAATGCTTGCAGTCGTAGTTTCTCAGCACAGCAACTTGGGACTTTAATGTCGGCAGAATGCCATGTCACATGAACAGAAAACTATTTGCATGCTGGTGACAACCCTCTGTACCTGTTTCCTAGGTATTTTCCCCCTTTTTCTCCTGTCCACAAAGAATTCTGATAAAGACTTCAAATGGTAATTTTTGTACATGGACCATTGTTTACACCTTGTAATGTCACTTCCGGGTAAACTTCCCTTATTTCAAATGGAGAACTTGACAGGAATGCTCCCTCCCCAGCCCCACGCTGCCAAACAGAGTGTTAATTTTAGTTCAGAACCTAGTGTCCTTGAAAGTGTAACAAAGATCATCAAAGAGCACAGATCATCAAACGGTTTTAACTCCTTTGCATCATAGCTTACAAAAAAGGGCCCCCAACAAAATCTTGCATATAGAAATGGCCCTGTGATCTCAATCTCCTGTTAACCCCTGCCTACTGAACTGAGGACTTTACCTCCTACTTTTGCTGAAGAGGACTCACAAACCTCATGGAGATCCATTACATGTACTGGGGAGGCTCTAAATCCACTCACCCCAGCAGGGCTGTTTCTTCCGCTACGCAGACTATGCAGAGGCATTTGACCCTGGGACCACAAGAGGGCCCTAAGCTACTGATTTAAATATCCAGTTGTCCCTGCAGTCAACACCCACCCCCATGTCTAAGGCAGGGGAGCAGGGAGACCTGCTGCCTTGCTCTTACCTTCTCCAGGTTCCAGCACTGCTCTCTGTATTATAGAAGGATTCAGCTGGTTAGAAGAAGTGGCAGTGCCATTTTGTGACCATTTGAGGGGACAGTTTTGGAATTTCATTTTGAAAATTCCACTATCTCACTGAGGTAATTACATAGCCCCTGATCCTTGTATCATTCCCAATTGCTCATTGCTGGAGACATAGGTAAGGTTTATAAGGTTTGGCGGAATTCGCCAAAAAAAGTATTTCTCTAGCACCCAGGTACCCAACCCTTTGCGGCCTTTGAGTGTTATTAGCCCCCCCCCCCCAGTATTCCACTTGAGGCCCCCGAAATCTAACTATTAATGCATAGGGCATAGGAACTGTCTGCCGAATCGAAGGTTATGTGCCCCATGGATATAATCAATGGCTTTGAAGGACATAAGGTTTGATGATATACATTACACAAAATTTGCATTACCATACTACAGTGTTACCTAATGCTTAAAGTATCGTAACTTTCGGTTCCAGCGCCTCATGCGACACTAGCATCGCCGGGGAGCTCCCGCTCTGAGAGGGCAAAATCTGCATAAGAAATCGGGCTACAGCCCTACGGAGCCCACAACACTCCCCGGGAGGATTCCTGCACCGGCTGATGGACCGATTTCTGAGATCACCAAAAGCTAAAGCGCGGGTGGCATCTCATCATAACTCTCCCACGTAGCGCAATAAGAAAGACAAAATGGCGCCGCCACGCGCTACATCAGATCAATCGGAGTGGGAGGGTGAGCAATATGATCCTGCACAAGCCAAACAAGCAGATGCTGTGGCTAAACTCCTTACCCCCAAAATCCTGCAGGCGGTGGATACGGCGGTTGCCAAGGGCATCCACATTATATGCCAGGATCTCCAGGCCCAAGCCAAACGTATCACGGAGGTGGAGTCCAGGGTCTCCACACTTGAAGATACGGCTCAGGAAAGGTCCTTGGTGGTGGAAGCATTACAACGCACAGTGGCAGTTAACAAGGTGGATCGGCATCCCAGAATCGGTGAGAGCGGCTAAACTAGCAGAGCTCTGCTCCAACACTATACCAGGCGAGCTCGGGATCACAAGTATCTGTAAGGTGGAAAGGGCACACCGTCTGGGCCCACCTCAACCCAAACGCTACTCCCCGAGACCGGTAATAGTGAAATACCTTTACTGCACTCATAAGTCTGCGATCCTCCGGGCGTACCGCCAACAAAAGGTTGTTTCTTACGAAGGTCACAAACTCTTGCTGTTCGCGGACTACTCCGCAGAAGTCTTGGGCCGACGGAGGGAATTTAACAAGGCCTGCTCATGGCTGGTGACCCACAACATACGGTTCCCGCTGGCATACCCTGCGGTTTTGAGATTCCAGGCATCGGATGGCACTCCACACACCTTTCAAGACCCGGACAAGGCTCTTACATTTCTGACAGCACTGGTCGCCCCAGCCAACAAGGAGGACCCCGGATGAACACTTATCTCCAAGAAGGGTAAATCCACACCTTGACTGACCACCTGGACTTGACCCGACCTGTGCACCCCAATGCCCCTGGCAATACTGATCCTAGACAAGTAACCCAGAAACGAACCCTTAGGCTGAACCTGCTATCGACCACATGACTTTTAACCTGTCCCTCTGGAGCGTTTCCCCCATTGTCCCTCTGCTACGCCTTTTCGTATGAGGAAAAAAAAGAAGGTACCTAACTGATCTTTACTGTGTTATTTTACCCTCTTCGTCCCCTTGCTCCCCGTTTTTAGCATGTTATTTTTGTTTATTTTTGTGTTTATAATGGCTCGACCCCACACCATTTTTGACGACTGTTATGGCTCACCCTGGGAGCGTGACAACAACTGGTAGGGCACCCGGCAGCAAGGGGTCTAAGTGACTGGCGGTCTTCCCCCAGAGCCTACCTAATGGGAGATAGGCAGGACCCCTTGAGGGGGCCCTGTGGTCTTTCCGAACCAGGTCCCAGGTCTCGCAGAACCGGTGCACCCACTATTGGGGTTATGCCTCTCAGAGGAAGAGGTCCCTATTTAGGAGGAGATCAACGTGAGCGCGGTACCAGAGGGTTGAGCAGATAGAATCGTCAGGAACAACAGGGTCAGTAGGCAGGGGCATCAGAGTATCGGGTAACAAGCGTGTCGTGGCAGGCGGCAATCAGTAGAGTAGTGTCAGGGACTAGCGAGGTCGAAGTAGCCAAGAATCTTCAGAAACGATTAGCAAGCCGGGTCAGGAAACAAGAGTAATCACTATCAGGTAAACACAGATACAGAAGTGACTGGTTCCAGCAGCAATGTCTCTACTCACACTGCTGCTATGAGGGAGAGGATTGAAGCATCTCCCTCGGGGTGTGCTGCTGAGACAGCCTGAGCAATTAAACCTCTTGTGCACTATGCTATGCGGCTATGTGTTAGCGACTAGACGCAGGCTTGGACCTGCGCAGAACGCAGGCGTGAGGAGACTGGCTGTGATGGTTGGGACCGCGCAGGTGACCTGCGCTTGGTACAGCGGCACCGTGCTGGCATAGTGGCACCTGGCACAGGGCCGAATGGAGAGAGGTCTCATGGATACCGTAGTGAGCATCGGCCGCAGGTAACCCTGTGAGGTACCGGATTCAGCCGGCGACGGAAGGGAAGCCCTGCGAGTAGTGGGGTGACAACGACGTACCGTCTCTGTGTAGGAACTTCATGGCTCCGGGCGCCCACCTTCACTCCCTGGACTGCCTGTTCCAATACGTCTAAGACGACGATCCCTACCTTAAAACTGTATGAAAATCGTTTCATGGAACATTAAGGGGTTGCGCACCCCACAAAAGCGGGCACATGTTCTACGCCATCTCAACAGACTGAAAACTGACATAGCTCTTTTACAAGAGACTCATCTGAGAGATTCTGACTTTCGCCTCATGAAAAAACAGTGGGTGGGGGTGGTGTATGGCTCCTCGGCTGCGGGTAGAAGGGCAGGACTTCTTATATTATTGCTATCTTCTCTGCAAGGACAGGTAATATCTACTGATGTGCCACCGGAGGGGAGGGGGGTGAGAATTGAAAATACAAGATGCTAGGCTGTAATTAATGTGTATGCTCCCAACCCCCCCCCCCCCCACATTCATTCTTTCAATCCTTGATGAGTTGGGTGACGAGCGCTAATGGGTCACAGACCGTCCTCGGGGGTGACTTTAATACGGTGATGTCACCTTTAGAGGACCGTAAACAGACGGCACCCTTGACGGGGTCACATGACACTTTGGACAACACTGCCGTTACCCCTTTGGCCCTATTCGCTAAGACAGTCGACTTGATAGATGCCTGGCGTGCATATCATCCCATTAGCAGGGAATACACCTTTGTGTCCCTTGCCCATGGGTCTCTGGCATGGTTAGATTATGTATTTGTCTCTCCATCTTTGATACCAACAGTTAAGTGCACAGAGGTAGAAGACCTGGTCATATCCGATCACGCCCCAGTCTCACTGACTCTGACAGGGCCACAGAAACTGACACGCCCCCCCATCCTGGCGATGCCCGACCTTCCTCCTGACAGACAAAAAATTCCATACTTTTCTCATGCAAACATGGGGAGACTATTCTCGGCTGAATAAGGAGCATACAACTGACCCAGCCCTTTTTTGGGAAGCCGGCAAGGCAGTTATGAGAGGAGAAATACTAGCCTATGCTGCGCGACAAAGGCGCGTGACCCATGCAAGCTTCATGGCTGCGGGCGCCGCTCTACGTGCGGCGCAAACAGCCTTGAAGGACATTGCCTCAGCGACTAATAGACATTCGTGGTATGCTACAAAGAAAGAATTTTACCTATGGCTGACGCGCAAGGAAATGATCGCGGAAGCTCACAATAAACTAAAATACCACAGGTTTGGCAACAAGGCGGGTCGCCTTCTAGCCAACCTGGTCAGAGATAGGCCTCCTAGACACAATATTACCTGCATCAGGGATGATAAGGGCACTACACACACAGAGCCGAAACAGATCAATCAAGTTTTCAAACACTAAGAAAGATAATGGGTAGTTGCGCACAACCTTCAGCAGTGATTACACAGCTATAGTGATAGCAGTGGCCAGAAAGGCCCTCATTTGGTGTATTGGGCCTGAGCAAGTATCACAGAGTAAAATGGAGTCAGTATGAGGGATGGGTGTTTAAGTTGTGTGTAGGTGTGCAGCTCTCAAAATGGCGGAGTGTGGCCCCCTGTAACAGACAAATAAGAACAAGGACAGAGGCACACAACCTAGTACAACAATTGGTTAAATAATGTGGAATAGGATAAGATAAAACAAATTGAAACAAAACAACAGACAAGATACTCACATTGAGAGAGGATTACAAGGGAGGCTCCCTCAGGGCCATGTGTTTTTCAGGAGGACCTCACTTCCTGGTTGGGGATGAGATCACTTCCTGCTTACAGATACTGGGGGGCTCAACAGGAACAATGGGACGCGTTTCAAGCAGATGCTCTTTTTCAACCAAAAATTCAGGGTCTGGGGCACACTCAGAGACCAGTTTATACATACTTACCATGCGGAATGTACGGCCTCATATGAAACATGCAACCTGACTGTTTGTTACCCGCCACGAATGTACTCTGTAGTATTTTGCACCGCATTTCTATTTGTAATGTGAAAACGTTAATAAAAATTATTATAAAAAAAAAAAATCGTTATTTAAAAAATGAAACATAATGTCTTCTAGCTATGCATGCTGTAATTTTTTTTATTAGAAAATGCTTATACAAGTCAGTATAGATTGAAAATGTTATGTGCGGCCCTTTAGTGATGCCGATAAATTAAGTTCAAAAGCATTTGACGTCACTGAACATTTAATGCGCGCATGAAAGTAGAAATTGGGGGGGTTTGGCTGGTCTTGGACACAGACAGAGGGGGCCTTAAAAAGAAGAAAGGTTGGGAACCACTGACATATGTGATATTGTAACACCGGAGAGGGAAATGTAAAAGTGTATTGCATGTAATACAGTTTTCTGTATTGAAAGCTGTATTAAATCCCATACAATGTAAAGGAAAAACACATACAAAACATACAGAACTGTGCAAAAAGTTTAGGAAGGTGTAGGAAAAAATGCTGTAAACACAGAATGCTTTCAGAAACAGAAGCGTTAATAATTCATTTTCATCAATTAACAAAAAGAAAAAAATCTAAATCAAATCAATATTTGGTTTGACCACCATTTGCCTTCAAAACAGCTTCTAGGCACACTTGCACTTGAAGGAACTCGGCTGGTAGGTTGCTCCAAACATCTTGGAGAACTAAGCACAGATCTTCTGTGGATGTTGGCTTCCTCACATCCTTCTGTCTCATGTAATCCCAGACACACTCCATGATGTTGAGATCAGGGCTCTGTGAAGGCCATACCATCACTTCCAGGACTTCTTGTTCTTCTTTACGTTGAAGATAGTTCTTAATGACATTGGCTGTGTGTTTTGGGTTGTTATTCTGCTGCAGATAAGTTTGGGGCCAATCACATGCATTTGCAGAAATGCAGCCCCAAACACCCAAGCAACCTGCACCATGCTTCACTTTTGCCTGCAGACTCTCATTACTGTACCGCTCCCTTCCATTAACAAACTGCCTTCTGCAACACCCAAATATTTCACTTCTCCGTCCAGAGCACCTGCTGCCTTTTTTCTGCACCCCACTTCCTATGTTTTCTTGCATGCTTGAGACACTTGACCATGTCTTTTTGGCTGAAACTCTTCCATGAATACAACTCTGGCCAGACTTCTATAGACAGTAGATGAGTCTTCATCTTTAAGCACCAATCTACTTTTAAACCTTAGTCTGGGAGAGACCTTGCTAATGCGGTATAACTTCATTGTGTCTTGTTGCTGGACTCAATCTTGACATGACATTAAGGCTAAGTGTAGACTGGCGTTTTTTTACCGCCAAGTAAACGACCGTTTAGCGTATCTGACCGGCGAACGCCACATTTTGGTTTTCGGGCGTCCGTGCCATAGGACCTCTATGGGGTCCTTAATTAGACACCCTGTTTTGCAGACGACCACAGGGAGTCGTTAATCCCGTGGCTACGGGAGCATGCTGTTGGTTTCCACCAGTGGAACCACCAGTGTAAACTTAGCCTAAACTGTCTTCCACAACCTCACCTTGGTAGCAGAGTTTGGCTATTCCTCTCCCACTTGTAAGCCTCCTACACAGCTGTTTCTGTTTCAGTTAATGACTTTGTTTCAGCCTACATGTGACATTGATGATCATTAGCACTTGTTTGGTATTATTGATTGATCATACAGCTGACTTTGAAGACAAAAGGTAGTTACACCAAATATTGATTTATATATTTTTAAAGTTTGCTCACTTTGCATTTTGTAAATTGATAACATTAATATCCCTGGTGTTACGGGCTTCCCCTCCGTACAGGCAATGTACTCCGCCATTATTCCCCGCCCTACCCCCGACTCTCTACACAATGCCGGTAGGTACCAAACACCATCTCCTCTTACTAACTTGAGTAGCTCACTAAAAACATTATGTGCACCCGTCTATATCACATACCTGTGTGTTCATTTATAAGGAAACTGTGACTTATTTTTGTGGGAAATAAATTCTGTTGATTTATGGTTATGGACAACAAAAATATTATTAATGTATATGTATGTAAGAAATATCAAATCTGTGGATATGAGTAGATTGTGGGTTAAAACTGGTTAGTAAACTGTTGTAACAAAGGGTCTGCATTGGCTTTCAAGTCTTTGTTGTGTGTATATTGATTTATTTGGGAAAGTTGGGTGGAGATCTTATTAGCTGTCCTTAAACAAAAGAATGTCCCCTCTCTAGTATGTGTCAACAGTTTATGACCCAGGAAGACAGGAACCCCTTTTGAAGTTTTGGGCAAGATTATGAGAATCTAGGGTTTCACATATTTATGTAAGTAGAATCTAGATTCTAGATATGAACTTCAAAGGGATTTTGGGTATAAAAAGAGGGTAGGCCAAAACCAGGGGGAACAGCAAGGCCAACGAGAGAGGACAGCAGAGGCCTGGGAGTCCAGACCAGAGGGTTACAAGTCAGATAGATGAAAGCAGCCAACAGCCAGTCAGGTATACCTTGTGTTAATATCTGATTCATAGTTTGCCCAACTGTATTATTTTCGTGTACTATTTTATGTTTTATGTATACATTGTTGCAGCATTCTGTAATATTGTACACAATATATGTCTTTGTACTCAATTGTTCTGTGCAACTTCTTACTGATGGCCGCCTTCCGAACCTACATAAGGAATTTTATTATTGAATTAATATTCATATCCTAATTAGACGTGATTATTATTTTCCATAATATTAATTTTCTTACAATTCTATATTATCAGAAGTAAGGTCTCACAGCACCTGATGGCTCGGAGTCACTGACAGCTTAAAGCTATGTTCTCACATGTGCGGCACAACATATTGCACAACCTCTGCCCCACCTGTATTAATCTAATGTAGAATCTCAAAATCGATTTCAAGAGTACCTACACTTCCCAAATGACTGGAGTTTATAGACATCTGGTTATTATTATATTTGATAATGTATTAATGTATTATATTATGTTATATTTGACATTAGTAGATATTTATAAAGTGCAGGACTGTATGCAACTAAAAGACATCAGGACTGAGTCTAAACAGATAAACACTAAACAGATAAACTAATAATCAATTATTATTTTTTATATTTATTTAATTTATATTTATTTAATTGAATTAATAATTAAAATTGATGGAGCCTGGAGCTGATGATTCATTATTGGGTTATTGGTATAAAAAATTTCTTTGGAAAGGGATCAATTGGTTTGAATCATTCACACTGTGTGGTAGTTTAGGCCCCCACACACCGATTGGGGGCCGACAGAGCTGCTAAGATCAGCTCTGGAAAGCAGCGTGATGACTTCATTGAAGTTAATGGCATCGGCCAGAGAACATCGGACATGTCCGTTCTCTGGCCGGCCAAGCTGTGGGGCGACAGGGATCTGTCGCCCCATGTGGGCACCCCCGATCGGCGGCCAATTTTGCAGACGGCCGTGAGCGCGCACGCCCATCGGTCGGCGGCAAAATCGGCCGCTGCTCGGTGGGTGTATGGCAGGCTTTTGCTAGATCTATGTTAGATTGACAGACGTGGTTTCAGTGTGTTTTTTTAGTCCACTGAACAGTCCACTAGTGCTGTTTTGGAGTGGCTCCCATTGTTTTCAATGTGCCTGTTTTCATAGTGCCAATTTAGTCCAACTTAGGCGTGGCAGGATGTCCACGTAGGGTTTGTACGTTAAATGAGGGTGGACATGATGTAACTGTGGCCTCACACATATCTGCAAATGTGCAGCACCCCATATACCGGAATTGAGACACCATTCCCACCCCTTCCTGGCAATCCCTTTTAAGCCATACACGCTGACTCTATTGTCAGCGCTTGGCGATTTCTGGGATCTTGGTGCATGCTTGACATTGAAGATGCGGGTAAGGCTGACAATATGAGCAAACTTTGATCCATCAGATGATCAGTATGTGCAGTATGTGCTGATTGTACCCTCCTTTATCTCTCCTAGTTGCTTCAAACCATTTTGCCTTTTCTCAACAATGGAGACCTGCATATAACCAAACAGGGACTGTCTAGTGCCCACAGTAGGTTTCTGTTGATAACATGGTAAGTCTGTCTGTATCGATTTGGTTCATACCATCTGATAACTATTAGTGATGAGCGACATAGACAAAATTTTAATTTGCTATATTTCCTGAATAATTCTGCTTCAAATATTTGACATTCATGAATATTCACAATTCGAGTGCATGGCCATGTATTGCGAAAATATATTCAAAATTAATTTACCGCCATATTCACAAATTTTTTTAATTCTTGTACCTTAGAGTACATGTTTAATTACCATCTTCCTGTTGAGATCTAATCCCATGGCATGGGGGATGCTTGTGATCATGTGGACCGTGTGCTCATGTCTTATCCTTGCTCTGCAGTGCACCCAAAAGCCCACACTCTGTCCAGGGGGGGACCCAGTGGTCTGGGTCCACCTTGGGCAGGTGCGAGACATCTCACTACTGGAACATGCTTGATGTCTGTATTGGTAAGGGGGGGGGGGGTAGTGACCCACAGCTAAAAGGAAAAAAAGGCTTTTGTAGAGGTGCCCGTTCTTGAGAATTATATTATAATTATACAATATTTTTTAGTTTATAATCCAAGTTACATCAACGCTTTGTACACAGCGTTTTGTGGCTCACTGGGCCACTTCTTCAGGATGAGGATAAAATCTATACAATCACAAAGACAATGATCTGTGGAATATAACAATGGGATACCATATATATATAATCTTGTATGATTATTGTTGTGATTTTTTACAATGCATTAAAATACAATAAAAAACAATAAAATACATCAACCTGTTTAGGCTGGTCAAAGGCATTTAAATATGTATGCATAAAAAAAATATATATATCTATAGTGCGCTTAAAATTACTTTGTATTTCATTTCAAGTTAAAAATGACTTATTAATATTTGTAATAGACCTGTATGTCACATTTTTGTAGATTTATACACTGCATTAGAACACATTCATAATGTGTATAAGAGCATAAGAGAAAAGTATAAAAGATAATGTATATCATAGCTATTAAACAG
>CM070042.1:33021646-33031705 GCA_036250615.1 Ptychadena robeensis
AGCGACCAAAGTAAAGTAAAGATAGACACAACGCAAAACCATCCCCCCTCAAAAACACCCTCCACACCAAATTTAGAAGACCGCTCCTCCACAGGAACCAATCCTATCCCAAGGAAATCTTTTTTCACAGCTAATCTAACATGCTTGATGTCTGGCTGGGAAGCCTTTGGCTCATAAGATAATGGACTCCACTAGCTACTTCCCTCCAAGTGGTGTAAGAGGGAGATTTATTGGAAACCTGCTGCCAGGTGTTTTGACAAAAACATTTCATATGCCACATCTTATTATTGTTTTGTATTACTGAATATTTTCCTCCTGAAAAAACTCTGCCGATAAACGTTTAGGATTAAGATGACAAAATAGTTTCTTAATAAACAGATACTTTGTACTTGTATTGATATTTTTATGTCCATTTTCTTCTTTTTTGTATGATATAGTCAGAATATGCAATTAGTTAGAGGTTACTATAAATTTAAGGATCCCAGCCTAGTGAATGAACTGTCCTCCATGACAGGAGCTGCCTGCACATACATCGCACACGGGAGTACAAGAACCTCCAGATTTTACCTGCTGTGTACGCCCTCTGGTGGTCATTGCCGCCATTACGCTAGGATGCCTCAGGTCACGTTCACGAGGCCGCGCAGCTCTCGCGCATGTTCGCAGTCACGATTCTGGTCTCGGGGAAATCTCGCGAGGTTCATGGGGAGTCAGCGGAGGATTGGCTGCGGGGGTTCCGGGCGCTGGGCTCGGAGTGCAGGCCCTGGATTATAATACCGAAGGAGCACCGAAGGATCGGAGGCCAGGGTGAGGGGACAGATGTGTGGTGAAGGGGGGATGGGCGGACACGGAGGGCCGAGGCGAGTACGCGCACTGTCCGGCCTACACAGCGGGTTTGGGCCTCACACTGTCCTTATAATTCTGTGTGACCGGCATTGCTGGCACTGGTAGTCTTTGTGTAACGAACACTTGAAGTCATAAGTATGTATATAAATATACTTCTGTGTGGTGTCTGCAGTCATTATTCCTTATTCTATTTTCATTGTAATTCCATGCTGTGACAACACAAACACTACTACATATATGGCATATCAGCAATGAAAGAGAATGCTGCCATTACATCCGAGGCCTCATAGGCTGTAATATCTTACATCTCTTTTACGTTAAATGTCGTAGCCTAAAGCTTTGTCATTTTGGACAAAGAAGGGTTACAGGGTTTTTCTGTCTATCATTGGAGAAATATCATTTAACTTCCTGTACTTTTACCTGAATTTTATCCTTATTAGAATACAACTTTATCTGTGGCACCGGTGCAGAATGGTGACTCTCCCACAGACTGCGGTAACTACCTAACAGAGGGTCTAACCTTTCCCTACCATCCAAGGCGTTCTAAAGGAGTTCTTATCCAAACATTTCAGTCTAAATACGTTGCCAGGGCACCTCCCTACTTCCTGTGCGATCGTGTTGATGGGTTGACATCTTCTATAATAAAAGAATGAGTCCCTAGACAGCAGTGACATCACAAGGGATGCGCCCATTATCCCACCCTCCTGGGGGTGCTTGACATCTGGTGCTGTCAGAGGTCATGTGGTTTATCGCACCTTTGCAGAGGTATTATTTATTATTATTAAATATTATTTGTATAGCGCCAACATATTACGCAGTGCTGTACATTAAATTAGAGTTGTGATGCCACACAAGATAACAGGTTATGACTCAGGAAGAGTAGAGGACCCTACACGATTGTTCTTACAATCTAATAGGTGTGGGATCGGAATATATATGTATATATCGGTAGGCGGGGATGGGACTGGCATGGTAGTGATGTTACAAATGAGAAGATGAGTAGGCCACAGATGGGTTTTCAGGGCTTATTTGGAAAGTGTTAAAAGTAGGAGCAAGTCTAATGGGATGAGGGCGAGAGTTCTAGAGAGTAAGCGTAGCCCTAGAGAAGTCGCATATATGATGATGTTATAAATGTGGATGTCCTTAGTAGGTCACTAAGGGAGCGCAGGGGGTGGTTAGCAGATTGGAAATGTAAGTAGGACAGGTGTGGAGTAAATATAAATGCAAGGCACAGATTCTCTGGACAATTGGAAGTCAGGGTAGAGATCTGCAGAGAGGAGCGGTTATTTTGGAGTAAATTAGTCTAGCAGCACCATTCATGATGAACTGAAGAGGCAACTAGATCAGGGGTGGGCAAACTTTTTGACTCATAAGCCACGATGGCTTCTTAAATTTGATAAAGGGGCTGGACCAAGAGCTTGTAATGGGAAACTGGCTATAGAGGTGTCAATTCCATGCGTAGCCTGCAACACTAATGACGAGTGATGTATAATACCGTAGGTGACGTTTGACAGGGACGTTGTTATCTTTTTACATTTCTTGCACTTTAAAAAAAATGCTCATTCATTGCAATGGACAGAGATAATTCCTAGAGACTTCCTGTTGTTGCTATGAGGATGCTCACATTGTCATGATCATGCCACTGCATCTTCCCCAAAGCAACATTTGGACACCTCTAGACATTATGTGCCCTCATTGCGGGGAACAAGCAAAGGGGAGCATCTTTTTAACAAAGTCACAAACGGCCGGAAAAGAAAGCTAAATGTGCCAGATCCGTATATAGATAGAGAAAGACCAGAGAGGATGATGTTGCAGTAGTCCAGACGAGAAATGATGAGAGCACGTACCAGGAGTTTGGTGGTCTCTGGGGAAGGAAAGGGGCGTATCTTGAAGATGTTTAGGAGATGAAAGAAGATGTCTGAGAGGTCTAGCACAGAGGGAGTAAAGAACGGGGTGGATGCAGATGGTACCCAAATCTCTGTATTTAAATGGTATTGTAGAGGAAGCAATTGGAACACTTAAGGTTCATCTGGTGTAGATTATTGGTGGACTTGTAAGGACATTTTCACCTTGTGTTATCATACACTGCAATGTGCACTTTAAGTTTTTAGAACGTACTGCCGTATGCTGTGTTACTGAGCAAGCCATGGCTATTGGCAGTACAAAAAGCATATGTTGCCAAAAGCAACATGGTATGGTATTTTGTTGAAGAGTTGTCCTAGAGAATTCTTGCAATTTATTTAACTTGTGTATATATATTTTTAGGATCCCTGCAAAGATGAGTTCCATTCTGGAACGCCTCCATGGCAAATACAACCAGAACCGACCATGGCCTGAAACAATAAAGCTGGTTCGACAAATAATGGTAAATAGACTGAAGGTGGATGTAAACATTCCTCAAGATATTCAGTTTGTTCTGATCAATAACTGATGGCCATTCTTCCTTTGCTCTGCTCAAATGCAGTTTTAAAACCATTACATGTCAATGAATTGTCAGAAATTCGGATACTTGTGAAGGCAATTGATGGAAAGATGATCTCCTCTAAAAATGAAGGCTTTCATGTTTCTGTCCCACCCAGTTCCTTGTAAAACAGGAAAAGCACAAGCTATTTTTAGAATTCATAAAGAAATAAATATTTTTCTGTTGGCATCTCATTAGAAAAAGACAAGATTTGTATGGTCTTTATATGGAAGTACTTTATATGTTCTTCCATGATAAAATAATGATATATATATTGTATAAGCCTTATATTCACTGAATATACTTTACAGGAAAAGAGGACGGGAATGATGACGGGAGGTCACCAGAACCTTGTAAGCTGTTTGGAAACTTTACAGAAAGCTTTAAAAGGTATGCAGTTATACATCTGACTGTCCTCGAAAACATGAGTATGCCAGGAACATTCCTGTAGCATAAATCAAATTTTTGCCTTTTTTTTTTAGTGTCTTCTCTTTCTGCTATGACTGATCGTCTGGAGTCCATAGCAAGACAAAATGGGTGAGTTGGCAAATCTTTTATAGATCAGCCTTTACAATTTCTACAAGTAGAACAGTTTTGGGATTTGTGCTGGATTGGGCCGTGTAAATACCTTCTGTTTTAAGAAGGCTTGATTGTGCTATGCACTGCTCGAGTTGAGGGCTTTTTGATTCCTTTCATCCCTTCTCACCATAACCTTCATGGGTACTTTTCTTTGTACAAGTAGAATAAAAATACAAAGGAACATTTATCTCTCCTCTTCAATTAAATCTTCTTGTCTGGCTGCTACCAGACCTGTTTGGAACATACACATCTGCACATTTTGTGATTCACAAAAAAATAGAATATCTCCCAAAAGTTCCTGTATTTCAGTAAGTCAACTTAAAAGCTGAAAGATATGTTCAATCCTTTGTGTTGTTATTTGTTTATATTGTAAAAGGTTCAATATTCTAAGCTCGAAGTGAAAAACTCTAATTAAAGCTAATTAATCCAAACGACCTGCAAAGGGCTCCTGCACCTTTAAATGGTTTCTCAGTCTGGTTCAGTAAGATTTTACAATCATGGGAATAACTGCTGACATGCACACTGCTGTCCTGTCATGCAGAAAATCATCAATGACACCCTCCATAAGGAGAAGTGCAGTGTCAAAGCACATTAATTGAAACCTGGAGAGGATTTTCAGGAAATGGCTATTCAAAATGTTGTGGACTGAGGCTGGAGTTTAGTGCATTAAGGGCCACCACACACAGACGGATCCTGGACATAGGCTTCAAATGTCGTATTCCTCTGGTCAAGCCACTCCTGAACAACAAACAACATCAGAAGCGTCTTACTCATTTGGAAACCCAAAGACTGGAGGAAGAATGGAGAGGACACAATCCGAGATGCTTGAAGTTTAGTGTAAAGTTTCCACAGTCTGTGATGATTTAGTAAGCCATGTAATCTGCTGGTGTTGGTCCAGAGTCAATGAAGCCGTCTACCAGAAGATTTTAGAGCACTTCTTGCTTCCTTCTGCAGACAAGTTGTTTTTTTTTTTTTTTTAATATATTTTTATTAAGAAGAAAATAAATCATCTAAGAGATTCAGGCAGAACGGCATAATGGCACTTCTTCAATACATTTTGTAGTTTTCAACTTATACAAACACTTCAAAACCAAGGTAAGAAAGAGGAAAACCAGTGAAATGATAGGGATAGAAGAAGAAAAAGAAAAACAAGAAACACGCAATTAAATAACATAACTGTTAGACTGTGTTACCCATCGGCACCCGATACAGGAATGCCAACCCCGCCCCCCCTGCAAATACACACAATGTACCAGAGCGGCTAAAAATACCTGCTAGGGTATCAAAGTAAACATGCGCCCGGTGATAGCCTCCCTACTCTAAGGGGCATGTAAAGCACCTGTGAACCTGAAATTGTTGGAATCTCCAGAGGCCCTTGGGAGCCCCTGACTTCCTGACTTGCTCCAGGAGGTACCATTCTGTGTCCCTGAATGCTGCCATAAAGGCATGGCGGTCAGGCCAGCTCAACTCTACTGTAAGAAATTTCCGCCAGTGTCTGAAAAATTTTGCTACCCCTACTTGTGGCGACTGGAGGGCATTGACCTTGCAGACAAGTTTTATGGAGATGCTGGCTTTGTTTTGCAGAAGGACTTGGCACCTGCCCAAAAGAACCAAAGCTTGTTTAATGTCCATGGATTACTGTGCTGGATTGGCCAGCGAACTCGCCTGACATGAACCTCATAGAGAATCTATGGGACATTGCCAAGAGGAAGATATGAGACATGTGACTGAACATGCAGAGTAGCTGACAGCTGCTATTGAAGCATCCTGGTCTTCCATAACACCTCAGCAGTGCCAACCTATTACTGAGTACATATGCATGATTATATTTTCAGAGGTCTGGCATTTTTCATGTTAATATCTTTGTTTTATTGATTTAATGTTATAATCGAATTATCTGAGATTTGGGGGTTTTCATTAGTTATAAGCCATAATCTTCAAAAATTCAAAGAACATGTAAAGGCTAGAAATTTCTTGCTTTGCATGTCTATTTCATATACTAGTGTCACCTTTTAAGTAGAATTCCCAAAATACAGGAACATTTGGACGATATTTAAATTTTTCGCAAATTGTATTTTCATTTAATACAGAAAACCATTTGTACATTACCAGATGATAAGCGGCTCTATCTTGTTGTTTTATAGTCTAACATCACACTTGAGTCCAAATGGTACAGAGTGTTACATTACTTCAGACATGTTCTACTTAGAGGTTCACCTTGATTCAGAAGGTCAGCTGTGTGATGTCAAAGTTGCACATCAAGGGGAAAGTCCAATGGTGAGTGCAAAGCCATTATGCCATGTTTTCATTATTGATATTACTATTATTTAGTTTTGTAAGACCAAAAACCTCCATGATATTTGTCAACAAATGTTTTACTTGTACACAAATCAAAGTAGGTCCTGTTTCTTGCAATATTTCTTTACCCTGCTATAGTGCAGACAGATACATCCTGCATGGAAATTATGCAGGAATAGTGCAGCATTGTTTCTGCGACATCATAGTTGAAGTTTGTGGGTTTCACTGGGTAGATCAGTAGGTTTTGGGGGGTAAAAAAAAAGTATGAATGTACCTAGCAGCCCTGTTAGGATGTTTTTCGGCAGTTTAACTTGTGATGTAACTTTGTTTGCTTTTAACTTTGCAGAGTAGTCAAGAGCTGGTACAACAATTAAGGTTTGTTTTCTTTTGATTACCATTTTGATTTTTTTCCTAAACAAAAATAAACCATTATAACGATAAAACTGGTTTATTATATTTAACTGTATTATAATATAAAAAATTATTTAAAGCTTTTGTCTCATATTAACATTTTGTTCCCTAGGGAGAAAAAATTTGAGGATTTTTCACAGTATTTGAAGAGCCTGGTGAACCTGTACAAGATGCCTGGGGACAAGTGAGTGAATGCTAATTAGAGTGTGTAGTGTATAGTTTGTGTGATCCTGTCTTAGTAACTTATATTTTCTTTTCTCAGGAAAATGTTTTTGGCACTTCAGTCATTGGAGATGGATCTCACAAAAATGGCTGCAATGTATTGGTAAGAATTGTGTTGTTAATACACAATTCATATTGAATTCATTATTTCAGATGACATTTAATTGTTGGGCATGTGACTATTTTTCAGGCAACTGACCAATGCAAGTGTATTGGATAAAATACTACAGGGTACCGTAGGCTACCTGACTCCTCGGAGTGGAGGTAATATCTGCTCCAACAACAGAAATGTATTTATTTTTTAAGGGCTGTTAGGTTATTATGGTATTATAACGTAAATATCTGTAATAAACATGCTACCATTTTTTTTTGTGAAGGTCACGTCATGAATGTAAAGTATTATATCACTCCCTATGACCTATTTGATGATGTCACTGGGGCTTCCATTACACTGAATGAAGGCCATGGTAAGTAATTGACAGAGAAACACAGATAAATTGGTTATTACTAACCATTACGTTACATGTGCCAGTCTTTGTTAAAGGCACATGAGTTACTTTTCGTATGTTTTTTTTTTAATTGCGTGGAAACTATTTATCCCCAAATGAGCCAAAAAAATGCACGGAACAGCTATATGTGCTTGTAATCAAGTTTATTGCTAATTTAATATCTTTATTTTACCTTCTTTTAGCACTTCCCCGATCTCTTGGCCTAAATGTATCTGTGACGATTGAATCTACGTCTGCCATGTACAAGCTGCCAATTGCTCCTTTAATAATGGGCTCCCATCCAATTGACAATAAGGGGTAAGATCAATGATACTTTTGCTAGATAAGTGTTAAAAAGAAAAGTAAACGTTATATAGCTATTGTTTCGCCGGTAGATTTGGTTTTATTGTTGTTCAGTTTTATTTTATTATATTTTATTGATTTGTGTTTATTGTTGACGCATCTGTTATGAATCTTCTTATCCCTTTATTCTTCTGCTTGTTGAAAATTGCTTTGATCGTATTGAAAAAGTAAACGTTATGGCTTTGTAAATCATTATGTGAAGTATGATTAGTCTTCTTTATTGCTGCCAATGGGGGACCAGATCATTAAAATTAGATCTGTTACAGGACATTGCAATCTGGTGCTGTGGTTTTACACAACTGATTAATTGTATCTTTTGTTGTTCTTATAGCCTCATATTCATTTTAATTAAGTCATGACATACAGGCTTATCATGAATAGAACAGACATAAAAGGGTAAAAGAAAATTGGAGTTGTCCTCTTTTGTGCTATAATTTTCTATTCTTTTTAATATTGTGTGTAAAGCTAGGATAAGCCTTGCCATGATGGTTGAAGATTTTCTTTTCTTTTTCAGCACTCCTTCTTTTTCCTCCATCACAAATGCCAACAGTGTTGATCTCCCTGCTTGTTTTTTCCTGAAGTTTCCCCAGCCAATACCGGTTTCCAGTACATTTATGCAGAAGATTCAGAACTGCACAGGTGAACGCAGTTATATGTATAAGTTGTATGTTTATTTACCTCAGTGCTGTCCACTTATTAGTAATTGTTTAGTTTTGCTCTTTAGTGATAATGTCCATTACAGTGATATTATTTAGTCCATTATTTTGCTTTTTAGTGATAGTGTCCTACCTTTTAAGGACCAACTACCGTATTTTTCGAAATTTAAGACACACTGGACCGTAAGACCCAGTTTTTAGAGCAGGAAAACCAGAAAATTATCAGTTGGGTAAATGCAATTAATTAAATTAATGCAATATCAAATTCAGCCAATACATGTCAATAGCAGCAGTACACTCACAGCACATCATGTCACCTCCTCACTGATTGGGAAAAGAAGGGGGGTCGTCTCTGGGTGTGACTGTTCTTGGAAGTTGCAGTGATTGCAGTTTCCATAGACACTCTCTCTCTTCATTGCTTATACCAGCAGGGCTCTGAGCTCTGCTGGCATAAGCAATAATACAGTTCTGATGGGAGATCCAGACACTGGGCGCATCTCTCATCTGACAGCTACCGGGCTAATATCCTCTCTGGGAGAGTTGGCAGAAAAGCCAAGGCACGACCACCCGCTGCAGAGTGGCTGTGGGGGTCACACATTCGGACCATAAGACGCAGGCAGTCACCCCCCCCCCCATCTTGGGGGTAAAAAAGGGCGTCTTGTAGTTCGAAAATACGGTAATAATTTGGAAGCCTTTTTCAGAGCTATATTCTCACTGGCAGGTCCCACCTTGCATCATATTGTGTAGACTGTATTATTACCATATCTGGTCAAAGTCTCCTAATAACATTCTAATCATCATTATGGTTGATCTCTTGCTATATACATTGATTAGAGCATGATGATGTTTCTAGAAAACTTGGCCCTTTTACTCACTTTTCTCTGTTGCTGGTACATACTCTCCTTAGGGTGTTTTGGCTGACTGTGGCACTGTCTTGTAAGAAGATTTTTATATGCGTGTTTATTGAAGGACAGAACATTTAAAGGATGCTTCTACTGGTATCATAAAGATTGCAATTGGGGAATAGAGCACTACCATTTCAAAGTGGTATAATCTGATGGAGCAGATTGCAAAATCTTTCAAAATCAAGAAGCATCCCCTTCATTTACCAACTTTCTTACCTTTAATACAAAGCACCAAAAGTTTGGCATCCCACTAACCATAAAATCTGACTTATGGTCAGGGCTGTGGAGTCGGAGTCGAGGAGTCTGAGACATTTTTGGGTCCCTGGAGTTGGAGTGATGGCCGAACATCGGACGTGTCCGACTGACAGATTCAAATTCTAGGCGGGGAATTTGAATCTGAAAACCCGGATGTGACATCAGTGACGTCACATTCGGCACCTGGAACGCATAGTTCCTGGTTGTGCTAACCGGATGTGACGTCACATCCGGGTTTGCGAGCCGGTTTCCCCAAGGCGTCTTTTCCAGGACAGCCACCAATGAGAGATGGGGATCCACCCCCGGAGGGAGGAAACACAAACACCCAGTCAATCTTTAAATCTCCCGCCATTCTCCTCTGCCTCAGTCTTTGTGTTTCCTCTGTTTCGGAGGGGGCTTCACCCAGGACTCTGTCGGGCACGGTGGTGTCCGGTGGGATACAAAAGGGCTTACCCTCCTAACGGCCGGTGGTGAGCTTTGGCCAGTTCGGGGTCCCCCTCTCTCGCTCCACGCTCAGTGAGAGTCCAGGTCTCCGTCCTTCCCCGCCTGCTTGTTGGAGCCGGCTGTCCCTGCTTCCC
>CM070042.1:33040167-33082379 GCA_036250615.1 Ptychadena robeensis
GTAGAGTATCCAAGGTAAAGATGTCAGAATCAATCAAGGTTTAGACAATGAAGTATAGGTCACACATATCCCTGTAGGCTGCCTGTTATGGAATGACGCCGGGCGCTCGTTTTAGGAGGCCCCCCCGCCGTCACGTGGGGGGCGCTCATCCAATGGAAGAAGCCATAGCGTAATAGCCAGCTAAAAAGTCGGCGCGCCACCATGACGTCATCAGGTGTCGCCCGCCGACGTGATGTTCGGACGCATAGGGAGTCCGCGTATCCCAGCAACGCCCAGGCCATGCACGGCCAGGGGCGGGACCCAGTGGAAAGGGGAGCCCCTAGGGGCCCCCCTCTCCACTTAGGGACGCCCTCAACCTATTACACCTCACTGAGCAGGAGCTAGGTCGCGGCATCCCAGAAATGTCACCTCCATAGCAGAGGCAACAGGCTGCACTAGGAAGTGCAGCCTTGTGTGTCCGCAACCATAGCCGAGTTTAGCATCGCCCCAGGAGTAAAATAACACAGTATAGTAGTATACTAGAGAGAAGTGGGGTAAGCTGATATGAACTGGCTATATATTAAGGCTGGCCTGCTACTGCACTCATATAATGGGGAAGCAGTCACCAAACATTTACATATAATCATATGTCAGACAGTAATAGTAAAAGAGTACAAAGCAAAGTAGTACATAATAAATGAGCATCCATATATGGTGTAACGTCATAGATCACACAGCGTCATATTAGGTAGAAAGTATGTCAACAAATAAATAAAATTTGCAATACTATCCATAATTGTATGGAATAAGGTTATTAATGTGTGTAAGCAACCGAAACCTGGTAAGGCCCTGATCATGAGGGTCAAAGAGAGTCACTAAGGTAATCAAAGAGAGGAGGTCAGAACAAGTAAATGCCAAGCAGTGCCTGGGGTAACATCAAAAAGCCAAAGCACGGGAGCAACATGCGATGGATAGATTGAGTGTCGAGTAGAAGGTTACATATAGGTCCATATTTGACCTATATGACCTATATGTAACCTTCTACTCGACACTCAAGTGCGGCCCTAGTGCAGCCTGTTGCCTGTGCTATGGAGGTGACATTTCTGGGATGCTGCGACCTAGCTTCTGCTCAGTGCGGTGTAATAGGTTGGGTGCGTCCCTAAGTGGAGAGGGGGGCCCCTAAGGGCTCCCCTTTCCACTGGGTCCCGCCCCTGGCTGTGCATGGCCTGGGCGTTGCTGGGATACGCGGACTCCCTATGCGTCCGCACGTCACGTCGGCAGGCGACACCCGATGACGTCATGGTGGCGCACCGACTTTTTAGCCGGCTCTTACACTATGGCTTCTTCCATTGGATGAGCGCCCCCCACGTGACGGTGGGGGGGGGGCCTCCTAAAACGAGCGCCCGGCGTCACGTCACTCACTGTTGGACCACTTCCCCTGATGAAGTTAATTTCTATAACTAAACGTACGTTGGGACAATCCTTCTTTCTACTCCAGGCCAGGTCTACTTCATTCATTTTTCGGGAAACGGACCCAAGACATCACAGTCTACAGAACTCTGTACTCTGAATCCGCTGCTAGCGATGTTATGTTATAATATTTCATCTTTTATGTTTCGTTATATCACCAGCGTATGTTTATTTTTGTTTACCTTGGTACATGGAAACATACCCCAATATTAGCTACCATTAAAATTTCACTTGTTCCTACTTGTATGCACACTGCAATTTTTTCCAATTTAAGGAGTCCTTTAAAAGTCCCCCAGCCTCTCTTGCTTTGCAGGGGGAATCTACAACGTGGGAAGTCTCTAACAGACACTTTTCTACGTTCTTTCTTGTCGAAGGTAGGGTCTTTGTTTTGATTAAACTATGTACTTGAGGGTTATAGTATTAGGTCTAATCTCTGGCTTCTAATATTTCACATTACAATTATATTTGGATTGTGTAGATCTTAGGTGTCGAACTCTTGCTTGGGGGCCCACCGAGCTTTTAAATTTCAACTATTTTTTTTATCTTTTTCAGACTGTCCTAACCTTTTGCAATTTGAAGTATCACCGCTGTCTGACTCCTGCATCAGTATCTCATTTCAGCACCCAGTCAATGACTCCCTGGTGTGTGGTAAGTACTTGAATCATGAAAGATGCTGCTCTGAAGGCTTACTTATTATTCCCTTCCTCCTTGGGGGGAATAAAGGAAACCAGGTCTTTAGAACTACTGACGACGACTGATGTTTAGTACAGTAAAATAGGATGTTGACAAAGCCCTTTTATAAGCAAGGTAACAAAGGAAAGGGAGCCCACCAATTGTTGATCATAAAAATCCATTATACTTCTGATTTTTAAACATATCTTCACAGAAGGTGCAATTTCAGAAGGTGAGACTCTGTATGGACAAGAAGGCGGGGGGGGCGGGGGCAGTTTTAGAAAGACTAATAAACAGGTAGATTTATAGAAGATATCGGGTTGTACCAGGCCATCTGGCTAACAGAATCACAATGTCCTGGAGGGTATGGGGGGGACTTCTAGTGTTCCAATGCATATGCTATGGATTTGGGCTGTGACTGAAAAAGTATCATGTGGTAGCCAGGATTCAGGATAGACTCATAGTAGGGGTGGTGTCACTCCCACCTATTCCTTGCAAGATCTTTTCCATCAGGTGGTGTACATTGCACCAAACTCCTGGATCTGGGGACACTCCTAAAAATGTGGTTAAGTGTGCCTCCGGTTTGGTTGCCAATAGTTTGTAGCAGACATGAGCTTTGCCACTGGTCCTAAGTGGGGGGAGGGGGGACTGCTTCTGTCCAAAGGGACATTGGACAGCCATCAAAAACAATATTTTAGATTTGCAACATAGTTGAATGAAAAATATTTGTACCAAAATCTATATCCCCCCAAAAAATACATTAGAAACATATCTGTTAAAAGGTTAACTTATTCAATCAATGAAATGTTATCGATATAGAACAAAAAATGTATCATAAGGTGATTGAACATATTGATACATTTTTATCAATCTGTTGTACATCGAATGTATATCGAACAAAATTAGCATAAAAGTACTTCCCGTTGTGTAGAGATGGATTGAGTTCGTATAGCCAACGACCTGAAGTGTTTTTGGCTACACGCCTACTCCATAGCACTTCTGATCGAAATAAAAATAGAACAATATTTTGTTCATGTACATACAATCAAATTTCATTTGACATCGTGTTTGGCCGCATGAAAATTGAGTGTAGTATTCGATCAAAATATCTAACATCCTGATTGAATTGATGGTCGATCGTGAAGATCAACTTTTTTTGGTCTGAAAGATGTTTTCCCCCCACTTTGTGCTTCACAGCTTACTTTTACTGCCTTTTTAAATTTTGTACAGATATATTGTAGACGTTTGCTGCATGACCCTAGGAAGTAAAACATTTGGACAAATCTTGATGTTTATGGAAAAAAATCAAAAATTTAGGACATTTTTTTTGCTCATCAGACATAACGAAAAACCTTTTCATATGGCAGCAAAATGTTTTCCCTGAACATTGAATCTGGAAAAAGCAAAGTATAATATTTTAACACATGGGAAATCAAATGTCAAATAAGACATGTGTGACGTTCATTTCTGAAATGAAAAAAATCTTGCAGGCCAGAGTTTGACACCCCTGAATTAGATGTGGTGTACTTGTACCAAAACAAATACAACATTGGTTTTGTCTGGATTTAGCTTGTTTGCAAGAATACTGTTTTTACTGTGTTATGATATTGATCCTGTATTGAAGTAGTAAATCTGATGTCATTTTTCCCGCAGTTGTGATGGACATTCAAGACTCCACCCATATATCCTGTAAATTGTACAAGGGTCTGTCTGATGCTCTTATCTGTACAGACGATTTCATCACCAAAGTGGTTCAAAGGTATGCATGAACTTTCTTATTCTAATCACACATTAATCTCGGCCCTATCACTGTGTCTGGCTTGTTCAGATTCAATTGTTTATGTCTTTAGTTTACAGTGTTAAATAATAAATATAACTTTTGCAGAATCTTCAGCCTACTGACTATCAGCCTACCAGGTAGCTAATGCTATACATCGCCTATGCAGAGAATAGGAATACTATACAAGCTTCAGTCCCCACAGTCAATATACACAATAATGTCCTATACTTTAGATGGTAAGAGACATAATGCAAGGCAACAGAGCTGGTGCAGAGAATGCAACTGGTAACCAGACAGCTGGTCTAGAGAGTAGGAATAGAGTACAGATATGTACATATACTAATAATAATAAAAAATTGTAACTCTGTTTTTAAGAGATTGGTTTTTGGTTTAGGGTGCGCTAGTTTTCAATGTTGTGACTGTTGCATTTTTTTTTACAAGAGTTTAAGTCTGCAAACCGCACTTCTCTATTGCTTCCCCATGGACAGTGTAGACATTCATCTTGCTGGGGAGTCCACCTTGCTAGGTCATAATCTGTTGTCACCTGCAGCGATTGTAGCCAAGAATGACCATCCGGTCATACTTTTGGATTGTGCGCATCAGAATCATCTGATTTCTGGACTACCCCTTATTTCTGGATTACCCATGTCAATTTTTTTTAGGAGGCAGGCTATTATATAGCACAGTGTAGATTTACTGAATGATTGTTGTCTGCAGAAGTTTGTCTTCGTCAAAGAGAGTTGTGGCACCCCCTCAATGCCTACTAAGTAAGCTACATATGCATCAGTGTTCTCCCCAGAATTTTTTTTCAGCCGGGCGGCGCGATGACGTCATCGCGCCGCCTGCACCGGTCCGGCGGCCTCTCTGATAGGCTGCCGGCCAGCGGCAGCACACAAGTCCTCTGACAGGCGGCGCCTCCCCATTCTTCAGGAGCGCGCCGCAGCCACTGAAAGACTCCGGCCCGCGGCTCCGGTAGTGTGTCGCGGGCCGGAGTCTTTCAGTGGCTGTGGCGCGCTCCTGAAGAATGGGAGGCGCCGCCTGTCAGGCTGCTCGCCGCGGAGGACTTGTGTGCCGGGCGGGGACTAAAATCTCCCGGGCGGGCCGCCCGGCCAATCTGCTCTGGGGAGAACACTGTGCATCTCTCCTTGAGGCCTCCCTTAAAGGCCATCTGGTATTTAAACTCAAAATAATGCATGTCTGGTGCAACTATGGGCTTTTTTTTCCTCGAAATGATCACAAATTGTCATTTAATTGGCCCCTTTTTATTAAAATAGAAATAAACATTGGTAGTTTAGATACTTGGTTAACTTGGAGGATTCAGCTGCTGCTTTCTCGAGTAGTGTAAAAATGCTTAGGGACTCACATTTAAAAGGTCTGTTGAAATGTTCCCTTACCACCTGATGTTTGACCATGCTTAACTTTGTTAGCTGCAAGGACTCAAAGCATATGGAACAAGCCCTTATTTCAGAATAGTTTTGTTTTAAGCCCTATTTAATTTGGGGTGAGGAATAGGTGAAGGTGGATTAACTACTATGAACAAAACTTTTCACTTGGTATGTACTCTAGAAAGTTCCTAATTCAGAGCCATATTGAGTAGTGTTTTACTAATTTTAATACATCAGACTGTATTGTGGAGACTGGACGGAGTACAGAGTGCACAGTGCAAAAATACCCATAAGAGAAGTTATTCAGTCCAGTTAGGGAGGTTGCTAGAAAAGTTAGTAGGGGTGATGGGAGATATTTTTCCCAGACAATGTAGTGTGGTTTAGAGGTGCAAGAGAATATACACAGCGGTGTTACAAGATTTGGTGTCTTCCAGTGCAGGAAACACATGGTGGCATATTAAGAAATGCACTGTAAATGAAATGCACTGTAGCAGATGATGTCCATTTTGCTTACAGTGGCAGTTGATTAAAAGTATTGTAATGTGTGTACTGCCCTGTATAGTGTGTACTGTATGAATAGAGATAGTTAGATGATGTGGGTGGGCTAAAGAAGGTTGTAAGTTACTGCAGATGTATTACAGGAGATTATCAGTTAATATGGACATACTGGAGATAGTCACAGCAATCATACTACAGAGGACTACTATTGGCTACTGTGAACATACTGCAGGCAATGGTTAATCTGCTAAAGTGGACATTACAGTGGATTGTTAGTTACCTTGTTATTTACTAGTGCCAGATGAGGCTGATCTCTTCCTTCACATATGCTTGGCATTATTGTTAAACATTAGCTATTAACTGCCATACCAATGATGAAGTCTGCCCAATGCATGCTAGCATTTTTTTTTAGCAAAAAGCGAACAGTATAGAGGTGTGCAGAAATACAAAAATATTGAGTAATTTGTTCGCTTCTCTTTAAAAAACATTTTTTATTGTAAACTCATGCCTTATTTCTTTTTTTTACTTCTGACATAGGTGCATGTCTATTCCAGTCACCATGAGAGCTATTCGCAGGAAAGCAGAGACCATTCAGGCTGATACACCAGCTTTGTCTCTTATTGCAGAGACTGTGGAAGACATGGTAAAAAAGAATCTGCCTCCAGCCAGTAGTCCAGGCTATGGTATG
This sequence comes from Ptychadena robeensis, assembly GCA_036250615.1. NCBI lineage: Eukaryota > Metazoa > Chordata > Amphibia > Anura > Ptychadenidae > Ptychadena > Ptychadena robeensis. The sequence continues at coordinate 33,046,640 of CM070042.1, forward strand.
ACCGCAGGTTCAACTGCCTTAAGCGGTATTACCACACCAACAAGCTCATATTCATCTGGGCCCATTACATCCCTCTTTACCATGGGGATAAAAGAGCGCCACGACTCAACTGGCCACGGAGAGGACTTCAGCAAAGTATCTCAAAATCCTATTCTAACTAGTCTTCTTCAGATAACAGGAAATGTGGGTGGAAATCTTGGTTCTAGTCCAACACCTCCCCATCATACTCCACCGCCTGTCTCCTCACCAGCAAGTAATACAAAGAACCATCCTATGCTTATGAACTTATTGAAGGACAACCCAACACAAGATTTCTCTGGTTTGTATGGAAGTAGCCCTCTTGAAAGGCAGAATTCCTCTGGGTCTCCTCGCACAGAACTAGGTCCATCATGCACTGGAAAGCCAAAGAAAAAGAGGCTTCGAACAGGCCCGGAAAAGATGAAAAACCAGGCTGAAGATGATTTCCAGAGGGAGCTTTTCTCTATGGATGTAGACTCACAAAACCCAATATTCGATGTGAGCATGACGGGTGATGCACTGGATACGCCTCATATTACACCCGCACCCAGTCAATGTGGCACTCCACCAACCGTCTATCAGCAGCCCATGACCCATACCCAGTCTGGTATGCAAAGAATGGTTCGGCTCCCAAGTACAGATACTATGATTCCAGATGTCACAGATATCTTGTCAGACATAGCAGAAGAAGCTTCAAAGCTTCCAGGGACTGGGGAAGATTGCCCTAATCTTGGCACTCCTGTCAGAGACTCCTCTAGTTCTGGACACTCTCAAAGCACTCTGTTTGACACCGATGTATTCCCAGTAGATGGTTCAGGTGGTGGCGATAATCCATATGCAGATGCTGCTGATCTCATTACGGAGGCAAATGGAAGTCCTAACAGTGACTCATCAAACAACTTCTTCAACAGTGTGGACTTTAACCCAGAGTTATTGAACAGCCAGAGCGGTTTTACAGATGACTTCAATGAAGACAGCAGCCAGAGTGATGATCATGATTTTAAGGACTTTCCTGGCCAAGGCCTAGCGTCACTGAGTGTAGTTTCAGGAATTCCTGTTGATGGGAGTGAAGGCAAGTATAAGTTAGGAGCTGAAACAGTAGATTTCAGCATCATTGGAGGAGGTAAAGGACTAGGTGGGGTAGATATTCTTGAAGCCCATAGTAGGAGCCAGAGCCCTCTACTTGGAGGAGAATTAACAAAAGATAGGCAACAAAAGCAGAGGACTAAAGAAGGAAGTAATGGGGGATCAGGGAGTATGAGTGGGATCTCTGGATCAGGTTTAGATGTGAAATCTGGAAAACGCAGCAGAACACCTTCTAGTGATGGTAAAAGCAAAGATAAGCCACCTAAGCGCAAAAAAACTGAGTCAGAAGGAAAGTCACCTTCTCATATAGCCAGTCGTCCTTTTACTCCTCCCACCAGTTCAGGGGGTTCAAAATCTCCAGGGACATCCGGAAGATCACAGACTCCTCCTGGCATGGCCACTCCTCCCATACCCAAAATCACCATTCAGATTCCCAAAGGGACAATGAGTGTTGGCAAACCGTCTTCCCATAGTCAGTATTCGAGCAGTGGTTCAGGAAATTCTTCCAGTAGCAAAAGTCATCATAGCCACTCATCATCATCCTCTTCATCCTCAGGGAAGATTAAGAACAGTAAGTCTGATGGGTCCTCTGGTATGAAAATAGGAGGTGGAGCAGGTGGAATCTACTCTGGACAACCTGGATCAGGTAGCAGCCAGTCCAAAACTGGTTCTCAGTCCCTTGGTAAGCAAGGGTCCTCCCCAATCACCAAGCATGGGCTAGGCAGTGGAACAAATAATTCTGGAAGTAGCAAAAATAAACCTCAAGGAAAGCCATCTGTGTTAATGAACCCATCACTGTCCAAGCCAAACATCTCACCCTCCCATTCTAGGCCTTTAGGAGGTTCTGATAAATTATCATCACCAATGAAACCAATGCCAGGCACTCCATCCTCTTCAAAAGCCAAATCGCCAGTTGGTTCAGGCAGTTCTCATATGTCTAGTGGAAGTTCCAGTTCCGCTATGAAATCCTCAGCTGGTCTTGTGTCTTCAGGATCTCTTTCGCAGAAACCAAACTCATCATCTTCATCCTCTTCCTCTTCTTCCTCATCTTCATCCTCATCATCATCATCTTTTTCAGGTGGCTCCAGTGTGTCTCAGAATCTTCATGGTAGTTCAAAAGGAAAGTCCCCAAGTAGAAATAAGAAACCTTCACTTACAGCAGTCATAGACAAACTTAAACATGGGGTGGGAACTGGAGGCCCTGGTTCGGAGGAGTCTATGGAGGGAGCTGGTGGGGGAGGCAATCCTGGGGCTCCCGGCCATGGAATGTCGTCAAAACATGGACTTGTAGGTGGAGAATTTACAGCAAAACGGGAGAAGAGTGAAAAAGACAAATCAAAAGTTTCAGTCTCTGGGGGATCGTCTGATCCTTCTAAGAAAGGGGATTCTAAGGGGTCAGGGAGCACTGGTGTAGCTAAAATTATAATCAGCAAGCATGATGGAGGATCACCTAGCATCAAGGCAAAGGTAACCCTTCAGAAGCCTGGTGAAGGAAGTGGAGATAGCTTAAGGTCACAAATCCCTAAGAGTTATGGCTCACCATTGATCAGTGGGTCAACTCCAAAGCATGAGCGTTGCTCCCCAAGCCACAACAAGTCACCAGCATATACCCCACAAACTCATGACAGTGAAAGTGAATCAGGGTCCTCCTCGATTGCTGAGAAATCTTATCAAAATAGCCCTAGTTCAGATGATGGAGCAGGTGGTAGCCGTACTCAACCAGAGTACAGCGCTGAAAAACACAAAAAACACAAGAAAGAAAAGAAGAGGCTAAAAGACAAGGATAGGGATCGAGAAAAGAAGAAGTCTTACAGCGTGAAGCCAGAGAGCTGGTCAAAATCACCAGTTTCTTCTGACCCAACGCTGTCCATGGGTGGAGGCTCACTGCTGTCTTCAGATAGAGCAGGACGGCCCAGTCCAAATTACCTAATGGGTGAAGATGATGATTTAATGGATGTGGCTCTGCTAGGGAACTGAACTTTGTATTATTATATATGGAATGGGTGTGCTGGATATGCGTGTTATTTTAAATCTATGTATGTCCTTTTTCATGCCTGTAGATACCTTGAAGTGGAATTCATCATTTGAGCCTTTCAGTGATGTTAAGATTGGTCAACCATTTTACTTTAAATAGCCCCCTTTTTAAATATATGATAACTTAAAAAGATATTATAGGAATCCGACCTTAAACACTTAACCATCTATCCACATATACAGTGCAGGGAAAAAACAGTTGACTAGCAAATGCTGACATCACTGGGGTGCGAACCCCTAAGTGATGTCATTGATTGTTAATTGATATTTTAGTATTGCTTCAGTGGACAAAATGGGTTATCCAGTGTTTATAATTAGCAGATCCACTTTAAACCCTTCAGTATTTTATAAAAATAAATAAAAACTGCACTAATTTATGGTGTAGTTATACAATGTAACCTTGTGAGACTGTCATAAAATCTTAAATATCTATATTGATTTTAAATTGGCAAAAGGTCTGCCAACACAGTTCATGCTAAACAGACCTTTTTATCTTAATGGCTGCGGGCTTCGCACCTCCTAAAATTCAGCTGTGATTTAAAATGCCTTATTTTTTTAAACATCCCACTCACATATTTGTATTCCTGTTTATTTGTAATAATTATATTTTAAGAAGTTTACATTTTATGTTCTGTACATACCCTTCGTTTCCTATATGTAAATAATTCTGGTTATTTTTTTTTTTGTCATTTGACTCAAGGACTTTTTGAAAAGAGTTCAGGAGATGTTTGGTATGAAATAAAACCTTTGGTATTAAACTTGGTACAATGAGATCTTATTTTTAAGTTGTACAGGTCCCCATAGTAGATATTTGGCTGGTAATGTGATCGAAGGAACGTTTAAGAATGTCCTACATTTAAATATGGTCAAGTAAAAGAAAAAAAAACTATAGAAAGTGTTCGGATTTTATTTTTTTTGCATTCAGGTAACTTGTAAGGGTTTGCAGCATTGTGATTTTTAAAATAGTTAAGTGCAAACGAGGTATAAGCCACAGCAACAAACCAAAGTCTTTATTCAGTAATTAGCCAAATGAATTGCAGGTGATTTGATTCTTTAGACAATATCTCCATATTACCAGCATTTCGTCTCCTAACTTCCTCTCTGCTTTTCTGCTATCTTCAGAGTAAATAGAACTTTTTTTGATTTAATCCAAAAATTTTCTCTTATATTATCATGATTTACTGTGGACAAGTTAAAGTAGGGGGAATATATTGTAGCGTTGGGGATTATTAGCAGATAATGATTACAGAGCCTAAAGCAGGGTACAGACGGCTCGATATTCGAGCCGTCCGATGTACCCTGCAGCAGCGTGATGACATCATCACGCTGCTGGCAGATATCGGAGAAGCCGGGGAGAGACAGTTCTGCTCCTCCTGCTCAGCTGAGCTTTGCCTGGTTACCCAGGCAAAGCATCGGACATCGCCCTATTATCGGTCATGTCTGATAAGGCTGTTTTAAAGCGGGATTGACTTGTCCCGCTCGAAAACAGCGATGGGAGCAGATTATATGGGTCAGATAGATGTCCGTGAGCGTGCACGGCGCTCGAAATGGCCATCGATTTGACCCATATGTCCACGTCTGTACCCTGCTTTAGGTGATAGCAAAATCTGTTTGGTAATACTTCCACTTTTCCCCTTTAAATAAATTGTTTTACTATGGAAAAAATAAATCCATCAGCAGAAGTATCCCAATGATACTTGATTCTTAAAAGTGGTTAGTAAAGAGTTTGTAATAGTTGTATAATTTATGGTACATCTTTAAAGATGTTCTGCCTGCGAATACTATAGTTTCCATTAGGTGAACTACAGAAGCCATTCACTGAAACCAGTCATAGAAATGAACAGGCAAACATTTACTTTGCCCGCAAATTAAGGGTATTCTGACTACAAACTAATCTGGAAAGCCTGCTGGCAGTTGCTATGTGTGCACAGAGGCCTGAAAGGCTTCTTTAATTAATTGCTAGGGTTGTCTTTAATATATAATATTTTTTTTAGATGAAAAACATCCGTATTTCTGTATTTTTGTTTTCCATTATATTTTAAAGTATGTGTGTGCTTGTTTGTGTGATATGAGAATACAGAATGAATTGGTGGCTTTAATTTTGGGACATGTTTTAAAAGTTGGCTAAACACTTGCAATGGGTAGTATTGTGTCATTTACTGGATGACTCCTTCCTAAAAAGGTGTTGATATCTTTGGTAAAGTACAGCATGAGTTGCAGCAGTCACAGGCAGCTAATGGCTATTATAGGCAAGCAAGTTAGTCCAGCAGAAATTATATCAGGGGTTGTGATCCTAGCTCTAGCTTTGGGTTAGAGGAAAGGTTGTTGATGACTAGGTAATTTGATTTAGTATGATGATGATGTTAGAATCCACTTTAAATATGGTTGCCTTTTATTTTTTTGGAAGTAAGCTGTGTAATAATAATATCCCCCATGTCTGTGTACTCCAGTAAAGAGAAACAGAAGACATTCACGATTGGAGAATCTGATGGTGTAATCAAAACGGAAGATGGCCTTTCTGGAAAGAGAGAGAGTTCGGGAGTTTGCCAGGAAAACCAGTAGTGCCTTTGGAGTCTGTGCAATGGATTGTGTCCACTCGCACCGATCCAGTGTTTCGTGCACACACCGGTGTTTCTTAACTCCTGCTCGACTGAAGAATAAAGTTTGGGATCAGAATTGGCATTAAAACCTATTCATATTGTTCTTCTGGTGGAGTTAACATGAAAGCTGCTCAACTATACCTTTTAACACTAAGTCATACCTTGCAACAACTTAGGAATTTAATACATTCAAACAAGCAAGGACATATCCCTCCCTACAAGGCCTTGCCAAGATGTCTTCTCTTTTGGACAAAATGTTATTAGCCTTCAACATATTACCTTATTTGCTTGAAACAGATCTAAGAGTTGGGTCAAGATATCTTCAGGATAGTTTAATGATTGTGCATAACAATATTAACAATAATGAAAATGAATGCAGAAATGCGTTTCTGATAACCTGCTTGTGGTACAAGCGTTGTATTCCCTGAGCATATGGATTTTCAAATTATAATGTAATCACCTCAACAGCTTAGAAACCAGACACCAGTTGTGAATATTTGGCCCAAGTGCTTTTTATGCAACCAAATACCTGGAGTGATCATCTTTTTTTTCCACTAAGAGAACAAGAGCCAATAAAACTCTAAAAGCTATGAAAAAAATGTGTAGATAAATTTTAGTTGCAATGGAAGAAAAAGCTGCACAAAAAATTATTTGAAAGTCTTTGTACGGTTTCTCTAACGGAACATGCTGTGGTGTTTTTAGAATGGGCTCAAAAAGGATGTGTCTTAATCTAAAATGGTAAGGACTGGGACTAAATTGCATCCTTACCAACCATGTAACAGTCCATTTACTTGTATACTCTAGCTGATTTATTATTGTTGATCTGTTAACAACACTTGTCCCTTTGTGCTGGAGTCAAAATATATATGGCTGAAAACATACTAGACTATTGAGAACTTTGAAGTTAATGTTTAAAAGTCTAGCCAGTACAATAATAATGTTTGACACAGCAGTTCTTCAAACAAAAGCCATAGCTGCCAATTGTGTGGTAAAAGCGTGTGGCTATACTTATAGGTCCTACACAGTAAAATATATGCAGGTTGTGTTTGCAGAAAAAAATACAACTGGCTGTTACATGTCTTAACAATTAATCTACCTAGCATTGTACTTAGGTCTGTGTGAAGTACTTACCATACATTTTTGGAAACACGGAATAACCCATTACCATCTTATTTCCAAATTCAATTTTTACTCAAAGGGGCCCTAAAAATAAAAAAAAAGTTTGTCATTTGTAAATATAGGATGACTGTTTACTGTCTTAGTTGTATAAATTTATCACTGAACTAATGTCAGATTTTTTTTTTGTATTTTTGCTGTAGTTTTATTTATTAAAAGAAATACATTGCCTGTAGGTTCTTTTTGGACAAGGAAATAAAAACAGAGAAATCTAGGTACAATCTGTTTTGAGTATCTTAATATGGCCTATATATAAAAAAGGTAAATGCACATTTCTTTAGTTTACTTGTAATTTTCTACTTTGGCACTGACTGAAATACTGTACAAAAATACATTGAGTTGGGTAGAGATATACCCTTTCCTATTTTTTGTTAACTCCTTGTTTTTGTTGTTTTTATATCTTTAATGCATCATTTTCATTAGCTTTGTTTTTTCCTGGAAGTATACATTTTATTGGAAATTTGCAGAATTCTTGTTAAATTGTTAAAAGAGAATGAAGAAATAAGTCTCTGAAGGTTGTCCCCACACAAGCCTATGGGGGCGTATAATCAATCAAGGTAAGGCTGATCAGAACTTTGTTTGAGCAATGGTGGAGTTGATGAGCCTTAATCCCGCACTACTTAATGTGTTTAAGGACACATAGGAGAAAAATTTGTTGCCTGGCAAGCCTATGTATTTTTATCTAAGTTTAAGGGATATTTTAATGTGACATGTTTACCACAAGGAACCTTTTAAAAACACTACTTGATAGTATGTAATTGTTTCATTCATTACAAATGGTACCCTAATGCAGATTCATGGTGAAGCTCTGACTAAGCTTGTGCAAATGTTTCCTCATGATTAAACTTCCCCTTAAACAATTTGCACCCACAGAAAAAAAATATCTGGTTTTTTTTTCTAGTCAGTTGAATTTTCCTTTCAACAGACTTAAAAAAAATTTTGTCCCTTTTTTAGTATTTTTTTACCTTTTCTTGAACTGTCCGAATGTATTCCTTTGTGACTGTATTTGTCAGCTGAAAGAGCCACCCACAGATTAGTAACTGTAAATGTCTTTTTACTGTACCATTGCTACTGCTATCAAGGGGTAACTTGCTCTACTCATTATGTACTAACTAGCATAGATAAAGTTATTCAAAAACAGGCAAGGTTGGGAACTATGCTAAATAGGTGTCTCTGGTGATGTGTGCAAATAATATGACGGGGCCAACTATATGTTCATGTGAAAAGTGTGAAGATGGTGTGATGTATGTTTGAAGAATTCGACAGCAGACAGTACAGGTAATGTTGTAGTTTTCAGTCTTGAAACATGTGAGTTGAAGAAGAGCTTTGTTGTTAAGAATATTTTAAGCATGCAATAGAGCCCTAAAGCATAGGGCATTATTAAATTATACGTCAATGGGAATGTGATTAATATGTGGCAAGGTGCATTAAATAAAACTGTAATGAAGTTTTCAGAAGAGTGGGCACTAAGGAGTTGTTTCTTGTGTTCTTTGGGATTGGTTCCTAAGAGTTAAAGGCAGATAGGTTGGGGACATTGTGCTGATGGTTTAGGGCACTTGCTGGGGCCTAGCTGCTAGGTGGTAACTCACATGCTGCTCACAAATAGATAAGTGCATATGCATAGGGGTACATAAGCAGAGGACAGGGAACTAAAGAGTTAAGCCCCCCCCCCATACACCTTTAGATCACTTCATACAATTTCCTTTAGATCTACCAACAACTATGTAATATAGCGGCCTCCCTGATAGATTACATAGTGATTGGAAGGTTTAGAAAAGTCCAAATGGTTTTGGTAGAAGAGAAGTTAAGATTGTAAGGTGTATGGGGGCCTTAAAGCATTTACTTTGGGTATTGTAGCAGCTGTTGCTTAGTTGGGTTCTATGGCATTAAAGTTAATAAAATTGAATCTGGTTGATCAGATAAACTGCAGCTTTACATTTGAGAGCTAATCATCAAAAGGGAAACACCATATATACTGAAGAGTGGTCAATGAGGGATGATAGATGTAAAGGATAAATAGGGTTCTGCTAGCATAGATGTGGAAGTGAGGTGAGGTGTGTGTACTCAAGATACAATTGAAACCCTGTACCACATCATTTAAACGACTGATGAAATCTATTTTCATTAAGATGTTGACTTGTATCTGTATTGTGATCTGGTAAAAAATTATATATGCACTAGACTTTTGTTAGAACATGTGGTAAAGTTGCTCAGTAGGAGATCCTATTTTGTTATGGATAATTAACTGCAAAATTATGAATACATTTCTGCTCTGTAAGATTTGAAATATTGATGTATAGTTCTATGGCTTACTTGCTGCAAGGCCATTATCTCACTACTCGGAGCCTTCAATATTGCTTTATTTTCCCAAAGTAACTTAAATATGGGGTAAATTGTATATACATTTCAAAGAACATTGTATTATACATAACCATACCACTATTATGCGTATACCATGAAACACAATGTCATGAGTGCTTAGCAGATTCAAAATATTGTTATTAAACTCCCTGGGCAATTTTTACTTTCCAAATAGAATGATTAATTTAAAAAAAAACAATATATACACCAACAATGGTTACGGGATAAAAGGGGCCATGATATTTTGAGTATTTGAGTCATACTAATATATACATTAAACTTCCATCCAATCTAAGGAGATTTTGTTTGCAAATACTAACAAGTCATAGTGCATCAAGTACCATGTATATACAAAGGTATTGGGATTAATATGGAGTTGGTTACCTTCTTATGGCAGCAACAGCTTTCATTTCAGCAAAGAACATCTGGCACAACATTTGAAAGTGTGTATGTTGAATGTTTTGCCCATTCATCTAGATGTGCTTTGTTAGGTTGGGGCAATTGTGTGGTTTTATGGGATGGAGTTTAGGGTTGTGTACAAGCTAGTCCTTTCACCATATATTCACTCCTCTTGGCTGGGGGTGGGGGGGACCAGTAGACGATCCTTCTCAAACTGCCACAAGGTCAGAAGAATAGAATTGTCTAGAAAAGAAGAACTTGGATTGCCTTTCAATGGTTCTACAGAGCCTAGCCCAAACTGGACAAGATACACCCATACTATTTATATTCATAAGTGTTACAGTTGCCATAATGCAGTTGGACAAATGTTTTTACCATACCATGTCCAACTGAGGCATGCTTAGTCATTGAACATATCCTCAAAGCTCAATCGGGTCAATGCTTGGAGTTACAGTGGCTTGCAAAAGTATTCAGCTTGAACTTTTCCACATTGTGTCACATTACAGGCACAAACATGACTAAATTTTATTGGAATTCCACGTGCGAGACCAATACAAAGTGGTGTACATGTGAGAAGTGGGATGAAAATCATACATGATTCCAAACATTTCTTACAAATAAATAACTGCAAAGTGGGGTGTGCGTAATTATTCAGCCCCCTGAGTCAATACTTTGTAGAACCACCTTTTGCTGCCAGTCTTTTAGGGTATGTCTCTACCAGCTTTGCACATCTAGAGACTGAAATCCTTGCCCATTCTTCTTTGCAAAACAGTCCCAGCTCAGTCAGATTAGATGGACTTTGACTGGGCCATTCTAACACATGGATATGTTTTGTTTTAAACCATTCCATTGTTGCCATGGCTTTATGCTTAGGGTTGTTGTCCTGCTGGAAGCTGAACCTCCGCCCCAGTCTCAAGTCTTTTGCAAACTCAGAGATTTGCTTCCAAGATTGCTTCCAAGATCAATTCTGACCAGCTTCCCTGTCCCTGCTGAAGAGAAGCACCCCCAGAGCATGATGCTGTCACCACCATATTTGACAGTGGGATGGTGTGTTCAGAGTGATGTGCAGTGTTAGTTTTCCGCCACACATAGCGTTTGGCATTTTGGCCAAAAAGTTCCCTTTTGGTCTCATCAGAGCAGAGCACCTTCTTCCACATGTTTGCTGTGTCCCCCACATGGCTTGTGGCAAACTGCAAATGTGAATTCTTATGCTTTTCTGTTAACCATGGATTTCCTCTTTCCACTCTTACATAAAGGCCAACTTTGTGCAGTGAAAGACTAATAGTTGTCCTATGGACAGATTCCCCTACCTGAGCTGTAGATCTCTGCAGCTCGTCCAGAGTCACCATGGGCCTCTTGACTGCATTTCTAATCAGTGCTCTCCTTGTTCGGCCTGTGAGTTTAGGTGGAGGGCCTGGTCTTGGTAGGTTTACAGTTGTGCCATACTCCTTCCATTTCTGAAAAAAGATTGCTTCAACAGTGCTGGGTGGGATGTTCAAGGCTTTGTAAATCTTTTTGTAGCCTAAGCCTGCTTTACATTTCTCAACAACTTTATCCCTGACCTGTCTGGTGTGTTCTTTGGACATCATGGTGGTGTTGTCTCGTCTAATATTCTCTTAGACAACCTCTGAGGCCGTCACAGAGCAGCTGTATTTGAACTGACATTAGATTACACCCAGGTGCACTCTATTTAGTCATTAGCACTCTTTAGGCAATGTCTATGGGCAACTGACTGCACGCAGACGAAAGGGGGCTTAATAATTATGCACACCCCACTTTGCAGTTATTTATTTGTAAAAAATGTTTGGAATCATGTATGATTTTCATTCCACTTCTCACCTGTGCACCACTTTGTATTGGTCTTTCACGTGGAATTCCAATAAAATTGAGTCATGTTTGTGGCTGTAATGTGACAAAATGTGGAAAAGTTCAATATACGAAAACTTTTGCAAGCCACTGTATACTCTATAAAAGACTTTATGCTTTATGCTGCTGCTTGGCAATGGAAACACAGTTTTTGTGTTGTGGTTGCTGCTTAGTGTTTTAGCATTCTGGTTACCAACATTCTGATTCCATAATTTCATTAACTCTATGGGCCTCACTAATTATGTTGGCTCTGTTTTATCTTCTTTTTAAATGGTTTAAATTTAAAATATTGCCTCTTTTCAGTGAGTGGAGGATTATGACATAACAATGGACATGACATAACGATGGTACCTCAAATAATTTGCCTGTGGTAGTTAGGCTGAATGATTCAATGATGCAATGTTTGAAATGTATCAGCACTTTATAGTGCATATTTCATCTGAAAAATTCAACACTAAATCCTTAATGATCCACACCCTATGAAAGAAGTCTCCTATGTAATACACACTGCTTTTCACCAGAGCCATCAAACTCGAGAGAAATATAAACAGTAGCTGCGAGAGACCGATAAAAAAATACCTTAAGCTAGCCACACACGGTTCAATTTTGGTTCAATCGATGCCAGGATAATGAATGAAATGGGTGCTGGATGCGTTCAGCATCACAGTGACACATGGCTGAAGCAAAAAATTTGTGGCCTAGTAAGTATCTGGAGAAAGCTTAAGGTTTAAATTGCCAAATCGCCTCAAAACCTTACTAACTGCAAACATCTGCAAAGAGAAGCGGGACCCCTTCTGAGATGTGTACAAACTTGGTGGTTAACATATGACCTCTAGATTGCGAACGAGTTATGCCACCAAGTACAAAGTCATCTTCTGAGAAGGGATCAAATACTTCTACTACTCATTACAATGCATATCAATGTCTTACAATGATAGACAATCTAATCTGATTGGATTTCCCTCCCCTCCTCTTCACATTCCTGCTGTTGCTGGAGATGGATGACAATATAGAAGGAAGCTGTGAGTTTGCCTGGGACAGGTAAGGAAACCCAAGTGTAGCTCGGGGTGAGCAGTGTTTGTAAACAAACTCAGGGCAAACACTTGTAAGGTTAAGGGTGTTAAATACAATGCCCAAGAAAAGTCTCTTTCCTGGTGACAGACAAGCTGGTCTGAATATTTTAGAAGATGCTCTTTGGTGTTTACAGAGATTGGTACAAAAAAAGAACAAAATGTCAAAAAGGGGGTACTATAGATTAAAATACCTGCTTGAAGCAAGAGGTCAGAGGAGAATGGCAAATGGACTCATTGGAGCTAATACAGAAACAGACACTGCAATAACCAATTGTTTATGCTGGAGAACTTTTTTTTTGTCTGCATTGCACATTGAATCCTAATGGAATTGGTTAACAACAGCAGGAGACTATACTGCCTGCCACTTATATATTTTTTAAACAATACGAATTTTATTGAGATAATATATTTGAACAATACGGGTTATTCACATGGGCTCACCAAATAGGATGCCAGAAGACCAAGAACATTGCCTGTTCTGATGACTTTTCTCATTTGGATGGTAAATTAAGTTGGTAAATTAAGTTTGATGCAACAAAACCATGAATGCATCCAGCCTTGTATACACATTTTAGGTTGGTGGTGGTATTGCGGGATTTATTATTGAAAAACCTTGGTCCTTTTTGGGACCTTAGTAGTAAACTATCCTCATTGAAATTACTAAATAACAAAAATAATTGTTGATAACCATGGTAAAACATTTACAACAGCAATGTATATTTTCACACCATTGCCTTTAGCACACTAATAAGCTGTCTGACAAATCTTGAATCGTCTCCAGCCTGTTTCTTGAACATGACATGGAGTTGACTTAATTTAAATAAATATTTGGGGGCGTTGTTGAAAAAAAAAAACCTGTGGAATTTATGTTAAAAAGAATTTAGCCAATTCAATTCTAAGGAGGTCCAACTAAGGTGTATCTTATAAAGACGCTGCCGTCAGTGGCATGATTGAATGGCCGCTGTTAAGAACCGTATCTCATTCAGTTTTTAGCTGCGGCCATTCGCCTCTATGGCTGCATCCGACCGCCCACGATCGCAGCAGGGGACTAGCACATTGAACAACATGGGCGCGGGGGCTGTGGGCAACCACAGGTGGCCGAATAAGTGGAAACAAGCCCTTGCGGGGGGTGGAGGGGTCAGGCCAGTTTCTGGTGTGGATACCATTTGCCTCACACTGCAACACATCTCCATTACATAGAGTTAATCAGGTTATTGAATGTGGCCTGTGGAATGTTGGTCTAATCCTCTTCAATAGTTAAGAAGTTGCTGAATATTAGCAAACCTGCTCAATGAGTGATCCTTGTGAAATGGAACTATGCATTATCATGCTGCAACATGAGGTAATGGTCATGGATGAAAGGCGCAACAATGGGACTCCAGATCTCATCATGGTATGTCTGTTCATTCAAAATGCCATCAATTAAATTCACCTGTGTCCATAATATACACCTTCCCATACCATAACCCCACTGCCACCATGGGCCACTCAATCTACAACATTGACGTCGGCAAACCACATGACGCCACACAGGCTGTCTGCAATCTTCCCTGAACACCTGGACCAGTGAAATCCGTGAACAGAACATCTCTCCTATACACCAGATGCCATTTAATGTGAGCATTTGCCCAGTTAAGTCGGTTACAATGGCAAACTGCAGTCAGGTTTCAGATTTCTGACAGTGCAGAAATTCTTTGGATAGGCAAACTGATTGTTGCTGCATCGGTGTGGGCGGCTGGTCTCAGACAATCATGGAGGTGAACATGCTGGATGTGGAGGTCTTAGGTTGGTGTGGTTACATATGGTCTGCGGTTCTGAGGCCCATTAGATTTACTGCTAGATTCTCTGAAACGCCTTTGGAGACGGCTTATAGTAGAGAAATAATATTAATTTCATGGGCAACAGCTCTTGACACATTTGTGAACAATATTTGAGAGCAATGGGTATTTTATCCCCATTTACAATTTTTTTAAACAATAAAATTAAAATTTTTTATGGTTCCTAAAGGTTATAAAGCTTTTGCTAACATAGCCCTGACAGGTCCCTTCATCAAATTTAAGAAGCCAATGTGGCCCATGAGTCAAAAGGTTTGCCCACGCCTGTACTAGGACAACCTAGGATGCTGTTTATTGTGGTTTCAGCCTAAAGCAGACTTGTTTTTACACTTAAATATTCAGCACCACAAGTGCTGCTGATGGAGAAGAATGCACACGTGCCTGTGATAGATCACAAATGTCACTCATGGCCCCTCTTCTCTCCTTCTGCGGTACAGTGGGTATCTCACATCTCTGAGGGAAGTGACAGCCCTGAGCAAAGAGAAAAAAGGCAGCAGGGCATACTGGGTAATGTAGTTCAGCAACTGGAAGAATGTAGTTCTTGCAGTTTATGGTTCTTAGCACAGCAAGTGGGGATTGCCATTTATGCTCTGTCAGCAGAATGCCATGGGATACTAATAGAAGACTAGATGTATGCTTGAAGCCTACTGTACCTGCCATAATCCTCCATAAACAACTGAACCCATGGCCAATAACCCTTAGTTATAACTGGATGTAATTACAAGCTATCCTAGATGGAGGACAGGGAACAGGGCAGTTTGTCAGTACATCAGTGATGACATATTATATCAATATTTGTGTAAATGGAAAGTTGTTTTTACCGATCAGTTGCCGTCTTACCTGATGTTTAAATATCATCAAAATAAAACTGACAATCCTGCCATACTCCTTCAGCAACTTATTGTCATAGGGTGACAACACGTTTCCTAGTTATTCTCCTGTGTCACACAAAGGCGGCACCTTTCTTTAAAATGCAGGCAGCCAGCTCATGGTCACAGAAGGCCAGCAGCACAGAATTAGAAAAAAGAGAAAATTAGGTGAAACTTCTTCTTTCTTCTTTTGGTTTTACACTGCTTGGCCAGAAAAAAAGCAGACACCTGGATTTTACTAAGCAAATAGGTACAGCAACAGTGTGCTCCAAGAATGAGGTCAGCTGACTACCTGAATATATTGAATGACCAGGTTATTCCATCAATGGAATGGAATATGAGGCATTTTCCAAGATGACAATGCCAGGATTAATTAGGCTCAAATTGTAAAAGAGAGTGGTTCAGGGATCATAAGACATCATTATCACACATGGATTGGCCACCACAGAGTCCAGACCTTAACCCCATTGAGAATCTGTGGGATGTGCTGGAGAAGGCTTTGTGCAGCGGTCAGATTCTACCATCGCCAATGCAAGATCTTAGTGAAAAATTAATGCAACACTGAATGGAAATAAATCTTGTGACATTGCAGAAGCTTATCAAAATAATGCCATAGCAAATGCATAATAAAAGCTAAAGGCTGTCCAACTAAATAATAAAGTGTGTGACCTTTTTTTGGTGGTGATTCTTTGGCCAGGCAGTGTATATCTTATAAGAAAGTTAAGTAAACGTAATGTATGTTTACATGATTCATAAATTATTGGGGTTTGGGTTTCAGTTTTGGGCACTTGGTCTCTCAAAGGAAGCAAGTGCAAAAAAAAAGGCTGTGCAATGCATTGGAATGGACGCAAATGGGCTGCGTCGACATTAGCCTGACGGAGGTGGGGCCAGCAGATTCGAAACTGACGGGCTGTGGTGACAGCCCTGTCATAGCCCCATTGCTGTTAATGGGCCGCTCGTGCACTACATTAAAACCCCTGCCTTTTAATGGACAGTGGAGCTTAGGGCTGAGCACTCCAGTGTAGACTGTCCAATTCAAATAAATGTAGACAATTCCTTACTAAGAAGCTCAAAGCACTCTGCTACAAAATAACCATATGATATGCTAACATACTTCCTGGTGTGTCATCAAAACTTCAAATATACTTTAAAAAGTATACTGTAACTGTTTGGATCTGAATACTTATACTATCTTTTTGTATAGTCATATCTGTCTGTCCATATACTTTTCCTGTTCTACACATCTAGCTTTGTTTCCTATAAATGTATATTACTTCCCTACTAGAGTCCTTTGTTCTAGTATGCAATACAGAACAGACTATTGCAGTTCAGGCGCATGGGAGCAGAGGAGACTCACACCGTCCTGCACTATTTGGCAAACCTACCTTCTTCTTACATGGGCCATACGCTGTATGCTGCCTGGGCTCCCCGTTCCTCTTCCGGAATCCGGCACCTCCTGAGGGACTCAGTCGCCTAATTACTGTTTTAATCTATTACACCATTTTGACATGACCACATAGGACACATACCCCCTGATGAAGATAAAAAAATCGAAACGATAGCTTGGGGTTGGGGTGGATTATAATCTATGGAATCCCACCGTCCGAAATTTACTGCTCTATTTTACTGGATCTCGACCTTAACCATGTAACTCTACTGATATCGTCTTGAAATCGAAAAATGTGTTGGACATGTTCTATGATTGTGGGATTGTCATTTTATTTCGTTGGTTTATGAGCATCATGTTGAAGGCATCAATAAGGCCTACCATTTTTAATTAAAAATATACGCTGTGAACCTCACTACCTTTTTTTCTCAATTGTGGCCCTTTAAAGTCACCTTGTCCATGATGTGCTCAGGGGACCAAAAATATAGCGGAGATGTTTACTTCCGTAACTCACCCCCCCTAGCCCTCCTGACAGTTTCATTTGGGATGCGGGCCACTCCCTGAGGGGGAGATGCCACTCTCTTGTGTAAAAGATATTGCA
This sequence comes from Ptychadena robeensis, assembly GCA_036250615.1. NCBI lineage: Eukaryota > Metazoa > Chordata > Amphibia > Anura > Ptychadenidae > Ptychadena > Ptychadena robeensis. The sequence continues at coordinate 33,063,945 of CM070042.1, forward strand.
GGTCGTTTTAAACCTTTTCTCTTTTGACCCATACCATACGAAGTTATTGCCTGTACTTACAGTTTGGGTTTGTAAGGCATCATATTGCTTTTTTTAACAGGTTTTCTTGGTATTTGAAAAATGACCATAATTACAGGTTGTATTGTCACTTTTGAAACGTGAATAAAAAATTATGTATCATACACATTTAAACTTTAAGTAGTTAATAAACCGTTGATATTCTTGTTTAACCCTGATTTTGATCTGCACTGTGGCAGGGGGGAACTGCTTCTCCTCTCCCAATCTGCAATGACAAAACAAGCTGTTATACTGTATGTATTCTCAGTACTCTTTTCTATAGCTTTAATGTATGCGTCATTCCTTGGAAAATTAACTTTTGTTTATGGATCAGCGGGAGCCTTAGTGTCAGTGGCGTCTAGAAGGAGTCAGGCTAGAGATTTCTGTACATTAAACAAAACATGCGGACCATACCTTGTTTGCAACCGACTTTTCACTCCCTGAAAGAATTTGTCCTTAAGGTGTCTGATTATAGTCTCTCTCTTGAAACCCCATTGCAATCTCATGGGTTTAGGATATAAAACACAATGCACAAAGCCAGATTATAACCATTAAAACATCCTTGTCCTCCTCTTTGCACTCAATCTCCCACACGATTACCCGTCTGATTCATATCTTAGTGTTGGAAAGATGGAACTATTTTAGTTAAGGGTTAAGAGGCAACAAAAAAATATTTCTATTCATCTGGTGAAATAAACTACCGGAGAAATGATAGAAATGGAATTGCCCACCCCCCCCTCCCCCCTGTATGAGGCTTGGAGAAAACCAATGCGCCTCATGATTTGTAAACAGAGTCCTTCTTGCCCTCACTCTAGTGCAAGGGGACAATTGATAGCTGGTGTAGAGTACAGGCCATGACCCCATTTATGTCTCATATTAGCGATTTCCTCATGTTTCCTTCGAATTTTTGTAAGTATTTGTAAAAGTAAAATTGCAATATCCTGTTAAAGACTAATTTCAGACAGGAATTGGAAGATCATATACAATTAGTCTGGGTTAAGAGATAGAGAGGTGCTAAGTATACATAGAGGAAAGAAGGACTTTAAGGATACAGATACATGTAGGATTGGTACTTGAGGTAAGGGATTTTATAAAACTAGTAATAAGCAAAGCTACTGGACTGCTTGAGGTTCTCTGAGAGGGGGGAAAAAAAAAAAAATTTCACTATCTTGGCTTCTCTAACAAATACCTGAAAATGTTGCTTTAATTCAGCATAATGTTACGCGAGGTACCAGGGATCCAACAGGGGGGAACGGGGCCAAGGCAGGGAAATCTATGTGCACCCTGGTCTTCAACGGAGCCACGCGGCAAGGAGGGAAGGAACTCTACGCTTGCCGGAGGTTGCACAGTCCTGCCTCACCTAGAAGGCCCCAAAGGGATACGGGGGGGTGCGTGGGGGATTGAGGTGCGCCAGGAGGAGGAGTGGTCAGGAGTCCAAGCCAGTCAGGGGTCACAGAACACCAGCAAGATCGGGGTCACAAGCAGGGTCAGGGAACAGCGAGCCTGGGGGGGGGTCGATTATCCAAAGCAGAGGTCAGGGAGCCAGAGATCAGAAGAGGTCAAGTGGGAGAAGCCGAGGGTCAAACGCCGGGAGATCCCAAGCAGGGTTTCAAGCATATAGCGCGGGGTTATACAGGAGCGGGAACAAAGACTCAGCACTTGTTTACTGCCATGCTGAGTTTTAAATATGATGCAGGTCACACCAGATGGCTGGCGCTTGCGATCAGATTCATGCCCAGCGTCTACAACTAACCCCCGAAAGTATGGCAGCAGAGGGGGACACGGTCTATGCCAGAGAGGAGTGGTAGGTGGAGGTGCCGTGGGTCTCGCTGGACCCCGAGGGGCACTGTGAGTGACAGGGCCCCCCCATCAAGGCCATGATCCGCGTGGCCTCAGGAGAGGGACGATCAGGATGAAGCGGCATGAAACCGAGACACCAAGCGAGGAACGCATGGATCCCAGAGGCGGGGTGCCCAAAGAGGATTCTACGATGCCAATTACCCTGCCACTTGCCGAGGGTTACTGGAGAGGACCCCGTAGAAAAGCGAGAGAGTCAAGATGGACTCAACCACATACTCCGGATGCCCAGCCAGTCGACAGGAGAGGGAGGATTGCCGTCCACTGGAGGGGAAAGTATCCGAGAGACAGGTTTTCAAGCAGGAGACGTGGAAAAAAATCTGGGTGCACTTATACTGGGAGGCAGGGACAAGACGGCTTGGTAACAGGGTTGATACACCTTGTCAAGGGGAAAGGTCCGAAGACTTGGGTCACGGCTTCTTAGACGACACTTCCGACGAAGGTAGATGTGGAGAGCCACAAGGACATACCCGCGGACCAGCGGGTGGGGAAGGGCCTCCGGCGTCTATCCGCTTGAACCTTGGCAGAAGATTCCTGGGCAGCTCCAGGTGTGGCGTAGGGATATCGGCCGGCGCGGTGTGAAGGGCAAAAACGCCCGGTTCTCATGAAGGCCGGTACCGGGAGGAGGATGTCTCCGGGAACACCTGGCAGCGCGGTGGGTGGTAGTCGTTAGGTGACGCGAAAAAAGGAGAGCAACCCCAATTGCACTTGTGGAGGGGAATGTGTAGGAGTAAAGAAGAAGGGCGTTATCCAAAGAGTAGCGAGAGAGAAAGAGAGGAGACTCTTAAGCCGCCCCCAAAGCGGCTCCCCATGCCTCTACTCATTCCATACCACAATCCGCGTCAGTCTCCTGCCCACCCTTCATCATTCCACTCTAAGCGTCTACAAACGACTCCCCTCCGCCACACTCTCACCCTTAACATCCTACATTTTGGCCATCCACCCTACTTTCAGTGCCAGTCGTCCTGGGCCGAGGATATGAAAGCAACGAAGGAACTGATCGAGGGTCTGGTGTGTCTTTCCGCTGGACCGTGCCATGGGGGATGTACCCCGATGCAGAGATAAATGGATGTGCCAGCGACGTTTGCAGAACTCCTGCCAGAACCGGGACGTGAACTGAAACACCCCTGTCGTCAGTACGTCTTCGGGTCACACGTGCAGGCGGACCACCTCTTTGCATGAAGACCGTCTCTGCACGTGTGGGTGCGTTGGGTAGAGCCTTCAGAGGTCATGAAGTGGACGTAGTGGCGAGTTTGTAAAACGGTTCACCACCACCAGGAGGGTGCTTGGTATACAGTGATGGAGGGAGGTCTACCAAGTTAAAGTCAATGCCAACCATACTCCAGGGGCCATGGCAGGGGGATTGTAGGATTGTAGTAGACCGAAAGGGCTTGGTCATGGGGTTCTTGGATCTGGCACAGGTGGGGACCGCAGAGAAGTACCGGGTGCAAAATCCTTGCTTAATTGCGTGGGCCACCAGAAGCGCCGTGGCCTCAGCAGCTCTGGGGTCTTATGGCCCCAAAGGTCCGGAGAGGGGGGAGTGTGGTGGTGGCGGGACAGGAATGGAGGAGCGCCAGAGGTTCTGGGACGTTACAGGTGGGGCTGGCCGTGCCAAAGGGAGGACCATGGGACTTAGACCAGCGTGCAGTGGGTTTTGAAGAATCACATTAGTTTCAGGCTCCCGTAGGCCACGACGAGGTCGGACTGGATAGCAAGGAAATGTCGGGGGTGAAGTATCGCTTCGGGTTCTGAAACGGGGATTATAGTACTGGATAGCCGCCGCGAGAGGGAGAGTTCCGCTTTATGGTTCTCGAGGCCGGTCTGTAGGTGCCAAGAACAGAAGTTGCATTAGAGAAGAAGAGTGACCAGCGGGCTTTGCCTGGGACGCAGCATCTTGGCATTCAAGAGGTAATTCTAGGATTCTTGTGGTATGTATAGTTGAGGACCGGGTGACGTGCTCCTCGGAGGTACGCCCATTCCTCCACGAAGACATTTATCGCCTAGAAAGTTTACTGTCGCTGACATCGTTAATTGCGATCAAAGGGAGTGAGTGAGCTTCCGGGAGGTATAGCAGATGGGGTACAGGGCGTTCTTCGTTCCCACTCCGTGGGCCAGCACAGCCCCCTATGGCGACCTCGGAGGAGTTCAACCTATACCACGTTTACTATAGGGCCGGGTCAAGTCAGAGTGATGGAGTTAATCGGCACTGTGGTGAACCGAGTTTTCAGCTCTTCGAAGGTAAAGTGAGGCTTCACGGGACCACAGGAAGGGTGTTGGGGGCGGTTAAACCAAGTTAGAGGTGCGGAGATGGCAGAGTAATTGGCGATGAACTTCCTGTAAAAAGTTGCAAAACCAGAAACCGCTTGTTTTGAATGGCCTTCCTGTCTGTAGGCGGTGGCAATCGTGACTGCAGACACCTTCTTGGGGTCATGGAGACCACCACCGTATTTTTCTCAGGATGAGGCCCAGGAAGGGAGATGGATGTTTTCTCAAACTCACACTTGGTGGGTTTTGCGTATAAGGAGTGAGTACGGGCGAGAGAGTCCTTGATGACAGGTGCGATGCTCTTCCAACGTGGGGAGTAGATCAAGATGTCGTCAAGACACACGAAACGAAAACGTCCAGGAAGTCACGGAGGACGTTCATATTGAAATGTGAAGGCGGCTGGGGCATTGCAGAGACCAAACGCATAACTAGTATACTCGAAATAACCCCAGTTTGGTCCGGAACGCCGTCTTCCATCATTCTCCTGGTCTAATTCTGAAAGATATATGCTCCCCTGGTCGAGTTTAGTGAAGAACCTGGCCGCGCGAGCTTAGGGACGAGGTCCGAGACCAGAGGAGTGGATAGCGTTCTTCACTGTGATCTTGTTTTAGTTCCTCTATAGTCCACGATGGCCTATGGTAGTGGTTTACTATTCTCCACGAAGAATATGCCGGCTCCAGCCGGAGAGGTGGAGTGGCGTATAAAGCCCTTCTGGAGGTTGGATTCAATGTACTGCTTTAGATGCAGTTCTTCGGGTTCAGAGAGGGGGTACACGTGTCCATATGGAATCCTTGACCAGTAAAGAGATCTAGGGCAGTCCTATGGGCTGGTGGTGAGGAGGTAGGGATTCAGCACCCTTGGGGTCAAAGACGTCAAGAAGCTCCTGTAGACGTGGGTATCAGGGACAACTCCTCTGGGGCTTAGGAAGGAGACAGCAGAGAACGCCCGGCAAATGGGTCTGGCAGTGAGCAGAGTTGAGAACGATCTTCCCGGAGGCCCAGTCAATGGAGGGATGTGGGTTTGGAAGCCAGGTGATTCCGAGGGATGATCGGGAAGAGCGGTTGATGGTTTTAGGAGGGTAAACACAATCTGCTCCTGATGGACGTCCTGGATGTTAATGGACACTGGCACGGTCTCCTCAGTAATTGGCCCCTCCCGGCATACAGGAGCACCGTCTGCTAAGGTGAGGTTGAGGGTGCAGACGTCACTCGGGTGTCAGTTCAGTGCCTTGGCGAGGTCTGCGTCGATGAATGAGGCACATGCCCTGAGTCAATCATGGCGGGTAGTTTAAAACGTTTTTACGGGGCCGTAGGGAGAGAAGGATGGAGAGGTAGTCCTGGGGTAGAATGGGGTCTCTAGGGGCTCAGGAGGCAGGGTCAGGAGGTGCTTACCCGTGGGTGGAGGGACACTGGGCGATGAGGTGGCCAGGCCCAGCGCAGTAAAGGCACAGGTTTTTTCATGAATCTGCGCTGCCGTTCCTCGGTGGTCAAGGGACACGAGCGAGCTACCCCAATCTGCATGGGCTCGGGCCCCCGTCTGCAACAGGAGGCATGGGGGCAGTCGATGGAAGGGTTGACTTTGATGATCAAGGCCCCAACCCGTTCTGGGTGTGCCCTGTCGTTGGCGGCCCGACGCTCCCTGTTATCCTCCTGTCTATCTGGGTGACCAAGTCCGCCAGGGTGCCAGGGACTTCCACTCGGGCCAGTTATCTTTTAAGGAGGTCTGAGAGGCCGAGGACTGCGTACTGTGGAGCAAGGCGGTGTCGTTCATGAGTGTCCGGGGCCCAACGCCTGAAAGTCCGCAGTGTAGTCATCGATGGGTGCGCTTACCCTGCCGAAGGTTCCGCAGGGCGTTTCTTCTGCCGTGTCACCGCGACTCGGTCGTTCATTAGACCTCGGCTAGCTTGGTGAAGAAGGAGCCACCGTGAGAGGGAGTCATCAGCCTGCTCGAAGCAACTGGAATGCCCAAGTTGAGGACCCCCGGGGAGCGTTGAGGAGACGTACCCACCTTGGTCCGGTTCATCCACATAGGTTCTGGGCATGAGGGAGAAATGGGAGAGAGGAATGAATTCTTGAACACACGGTATTTCCCCCTGTGCCAGTAAACGGAGCCTGGGAGGTGGTAGCCTGGGTCCGGGGCGGGGTGGAGATGGAGGGTAGCTCCGCTGGGAGCCGGTGCCGGTCCTGTAAGGTTGGGACTGAGAGACATCCTGCAGCTTCCTCGTTTTACCTCCTGCACTGTGAGGGTGAGGGCAGCTAGCTGTCTGCAGATCTCATCAAGAGGCGACGCCCCTCCTGGGTAGTCATGGTAGTGCAGTATTAGGGCGTCTGATGAGTCTTCTGTTACGCCGGGGTACCAGGGATCCACAGGGGGGACCGCGGGGAGGCAGGAGATCTATGTGCACCCCTGGTCTCCACCGGAGCACTCCGCAAGGAGGGAAGGACTACGCTGCCGGGGGCACAGGTCTGCCTCACCTAGAAGCCCCAAAGGGGTACGGGGGTGCGTTGGGGGATTGAGGTGGCGCCAGGAGGCGAGAAGTGGTCAGAGTCCAAGCCAAGTCGAGGGGTACAGAACACAGCAGATCCGGGTCACAAGCAGGGTCAGGGTCACAGGCGAGCAGGGGTGGTCGATATACAAAGCAGAGGTCAGGGAGCCAGAGATAAGAATAGTCAGGGGTGAGAAGCGAGGGTCAAAAGCGGGAGATCAAGCAGGGTTCAAGATATAGAGCAGGGTATAAACAGGAGCTGGGAACAAACACTCAGCACTTGTTTACTGCCATGCTGAGTCTTAAATATGCTGCAGGTCACACCATCTGGGCTGGGCTTGCTGTAAGCTTCCTGCCCAGCAGTCTACCAACTTAACCCCCGAAGTACTGGCAGCAGAGGGGACACGGTATGCCCAGAAGGAGTGGTAGTTGGAGTGTGGCCGTGGTCTCGCTGGACCCCGAGGGGCACGTGAGTGACACATAATCTTGCTACATAACCAGCAGAGGGTAAGAGACAAGGTACTGAGTAAAAGTGAGATGTTATTAGACCCATAGGAAAAGGTGTTAAAACAGGGAAAGGGCCAAATTTATTAGATTTGAATAATTGTTTATGTCTGAAAATCGATTTTTTTTACAAAAATGTATGACCTAAAGGGACATAGAACATAAAATGTAGTCGCCAGATGCCCAAAAGCCAAGGGCATGTTTTTTTTTATTATATATTCAGTGCTGCTTGAAAGTATGTGAACCTCCAGACACTGGTCACTGTTTGTGCAAAAAACATTAAAGAACCTTATTTAGACATACATCTAATCCATTGTAAGACACACCTTCCAAATAGTAGATAGACACCACACACAAAAAAAGAGATATATTTTCATTATTTAAGTAACAAAGGAGGTTTAGTCCCAAAAACTGAAATCTTACATGTGCATAAGTATGTGAACCCTTGTATAGTAGCTTGTGGTCCTCCCTTTGCAGCCATTACTCCAACTAAGAGTCGTCTGTAACCACTAACCAGTCTCTCACATCTGCTTATGGGGATTTTTGCCCCAATCCTCCTTGCAGAACATTTCAATTGGGTTAAGGTCCGGATTTGACTGGGCCAATCCAGAGTGCGAATCTCTTTCTCTGAAGCCATTCCTTTGTACTCTTGCTGGAATGCTTTGGGTCATTGTCTTGTTGCATAATCCATCTTCGTCCCAGCTTCAACTCCCTGACTGATTGCAGCAGGATTCTGGTCGAGATCTGTTGATAACCCGAAGAATTCATGATTCCTTGGACAATGGAGTCGTCCAGGCCCAGCAGCAGAAAAGCAGCCCCAGACTTCACATTTCCACGACCATACTTCACGGTTGGGAGGAGGTTCTTGTTCTTCATATGCCGTGTGATTTTTCTCCAAACATGTCGGTTTTGATGTGACCAAATAATTCTATTTTAGACTCGTCTGTCCAGAGAAGGACTTCCAGAAGGCCTCTGGTGTCCAAGTGCTCTTTGGCAAGTTTGAAACGGGCAGTTTTGTCTTTTTTTGAGAGCAGAGGTTCCTTCTAGCAAACCCTCCCATGAAGTCATGGCTCATTCAATTTTCGTCTCTGATTGTAGACGCATGCACATTTTCCAAGTGCTGCCAGAGAGGCCTGCAACTCTCTAGAGGTGATGTGTGGGTTGTGCCTTTAACCTGGTTTATTATTTTTCTGGTGCTTTTGGGTGATATTTTTGATGGGCGTCCACTTTACGCAAAGTTGCTGTCATGTTGAAGGCCCTCCATTTGTAAATTATCGTTCGTACGTGGATGGATGGAGCTGGAATCTTTTGGAGATGGTCTTATAGCACTTTTCCCAGATCGATGGGCCTGTCACTACCCTCTTCTTCATTGTCCTCGGATATCTCCTTTGCTCTTGGCATTGTTGTGATTTGTATGGGACCACAGTGGTTCAGTTGGTTTCCTCTCTCTTTTAATTAGTGCAGACCAAAACATTTTCCAAGGATGTCTCATTTCATTGGTCTGCTTAAGTGATTGATTAAGCACCCAAATGTGTTTTCACCTGGTCGACTTAAACCAATGCAGCTGGGGGTTCACTACTTTTGCACATACACTAAGTTCCATGTTTCATGTTTTTTTGGGCTACTTAAACAAAAACTACTTAAAACAAGTAAATGCAATTGATGAACATAATATGACATTTCATGACAATTAAACACTGGTGTGATTAGAATGAGAAACTCATGCTTTTCAAAAACAACAGAACCTCTACACCCTGAGGGGGTTTCACATACTTTTAAGCAGAAAGTATAATACATAGAGAAATATGCTTTACCACCAAGCAGTAATATTCCTTACATGGACACGGCCCCATTTCCAGCCCTTTAGTATTTTTATCTGGCCATTTGTCACCTCAAGATACTCTGGCTTCCCTCTGCTCATTTCCTGCAATAAGTGGAGATAATGCCTCCTACTTGAGGCTGTATTTCCTTAGATTTATCCAAAGACAAATTTTTTATATATAGAATTTAAAAAAATTATTTTTAGTTTTTTAACCTCCCTGGTAATCAGTATGGTTTTAATTTTTTTTATCAATGTTAAGATTATCCCTCCAGTCTGGGAGGTCTTGGGATCGGGCTGCCCTTACAGGTTCATTGTCCGGCTACTCTTTCAAATTTAAAAGCACATTGTGGCCCACGAGTCAAAAAGATTGCCCACGCCTGCCTTAAGGTAGCAATACACGAGGTGATTCTCCCTCAATAGATGAGGGATCGTCTGCAGCGGGATGATGTCATCCCGCTGCAGCCAGACCCTCAGCTGATCGGCGGGCACCCTTTATGTGCCGGCCATTACTTTGCCATCCCCATTAAAAGTAATGGGATCGTCCAGGAATTTACCATGCAATCTGACTTGGGGGAGATTCCTCGTTGAGCTCACCCAATTTTAAACCGAGCTACCAAAAATCACGTGAAAATCGGGCCGTGTATGGCTAACTTTAAACTGACAATCAATATTTCAATTGCACAAGCCCATTGAACTTAAATCGATCAAGCAAAAGTTGATGAAAGTATGGCTAGCTTTAACCTAGCCATGGAGCCCCAATTTTATTTAGATGGCTGTTCAATTAGATTGACTTGTGCACATTTAATATCAGCTGTCAATCTAATATCCATTGACGGTGCTACTACACAGTGTGATCGAGCAATACTAATTCCTTAAATTCCACTCCTTTCCAGTGATAACAATAACTGTGAATGCACATCGATCGATCTTCCAATCGAATTTTCCAACTTTCGCTCCATTTGCATAGTTTCAACCATCACTTTAAACCAGTGGTGGGCAACTGAGTTGATATAAAGGGCCACAAGTGCACCCCTTAGCATCACTAAAGGGCCGAACATAACATTTCCAATCTATACTGACTTGTATAAGCCTTTTTTAATGAAAAAAAATACAGCATGCATAGCTAGAACATTCTTTTTAATTTTTTAAATAACATTTGTTTAATATTTCAAGCATACTTCAAGCATTAGGGAACACTGTAGTATGGTAATGCACATTTTGTGTCATATACATCATCAATGTATACATCATTATGTGCCTCATAGATATCATCAGAGCCATTGATAATATTGATGGGGCACATAACTTTTGATTCCGCAGACAGGTGAGTTCCTATGCTCTATACATTAACAATTAGGTTTCAGTGGCTGCAAGTGGAGGACTGAGGGGGCACCTAGGCTTTAAACGATTAAACAGATTAATCCGTGAATAGCCACTACAGCAGTAGAGCAGAAATGTGTACAGGAAGGATAAAAACTATTCGTTTTACACAAAGTATAACAAAAGAAATATGTTCTGCTCAGGAACAGTCAATGTGACATTGAAACACGATGAGAACATAATCATAATCCACCAAAACAGCAAGAAACCGGAGCCATCCCCATGTTGTGGCAGCCACACTTGTAGCTGCATGTGGACTGTGCGTGACGTTTGCTAGATCAGAAAGGAAGGACGATCTGTTCAATGATCTTTACAAACTGCGATCAGTACATCCTGATTGTAGGGTGACGTGACTGCACCCCTCCCCCAGTCCCATTTTAGGACTGGTGACGTAAGCAGCAACGAGTCCCTTTAAATCTACAGATGGGTCTATCTCATGATGACAGCACATTAAACCTTCCAGATCTCATCCAAGCCCTGACCCCGGTGACCGGAGCGAGTGACACCCGCGTTTGGGGATCGCCGGCGGTCTCCTAGGCCCCTTGCCGGTGCCCAGTCAATCCCCGCGGCTCCGATCAGCTGTCAGCTGCCGAGACCCGCCCATTCTCCTTCCAGTGGCCAATCACAGACGTCAATGCTGGCAGGTGCGGGTGTTATTGTTTTGGGCTAAAGTTAAAGGCCTCAGAGACTGGAGAAGATCCGGGGATCTTGTCGGTGGACGGGCGCTGTCACCCGGCAATAGCGGCGGCGACTAGAGTCGGTGAGATCAGAACACCGAGAGGGAGAAGGACCGCCGCCTCCATGAGGAGAGAGATGAACGGGGTCAGCAAGAGCCGGTTTGAGGTGAGACTGGGGGGCTGTGTGGGTGTTGGGGTACAGGTTGGATGACAATAGATCTCCCTGGGTGGGTGACTAGATACATGGGGACAGGGACTCATGGTGATTCAATGGGAGGTGGTACCTGGTGGCTTTCATGAAATGGGGGGTCCCTTGTGCAGATGGTTAGTCTTGGGGTCATCATGGAGGGAGGGATAGATGGCTTTGTTGGAAGGGTAGGAGGGGGTGTCCTGGTAGATCAGAACAATAGAATGATTACAGAGCAAGAGAGAGATATACTTGGCACTGAGCTGGGCATCCTGAGTGAGAAGGTGACAGGTGCACGTTCCTGGAACAAAGGAGTCAGATAATGCCAGTCTATATATATATGTGTTGGGCAGATGGCTTGTGGCCAACAGCTGTGTACACCTGGGTAATCTGGGAACATGATCTATGAGCCTTTCCTAACCAGGCATCTGTAGATCTGAGGATCCCTTTAAAAAGTCCGGTAGAAATGTATGTACCCCAACCATTTTGTTTCTGTTTTGTATTGTGTAGGAAAGGGTTAAAAAAAAGTTTTGTTGTCTGGTGCTCTATTGTTCTTTCCTTTCTCTTCTTGAAGAAGGAATAGGAAGCGATATTAAATCTCTACAAAGTGTAGGCAGTTTCAGTTCAGGGTCAAGATTTCCATCAGACCATGTGTTTGGTAACTTTAATGTTTTCTGGTAGATTGGCCTATGATAACTTTGAATCTACACAACAGGGTTCAGCTTGCATTGCAAACTTGACTGGGCAATAAAACCTACGGAATTTTGTCCACTCTTCTCCTAGGGTTCTTCACCTCCTTGATCACCAGTATCGGAGAGTATATTACTTATAAGTGTAAGTGGCTTCTCCATCCTGTGATCACCAGTCTGAATGGGTGGTTTTCCCTTAAAATGTTGTCTCTTGAGTACACTAATACATTTCACATTTTGGGTACTGAAAAATGTGGCTCATACTCGAATATATATACGGTAATATGTGCCAAGATCTTGACCTTTTCTCAACTCTTGGGGTCACTACTGTTTATAGGATACACACTGGACTAGAATATATTGGTGGTTTCACCAGTAAGTTGGTGTGGGTTCCGGTGCTCTATGTTGACAACACAACACAACGCAACACAACAAAACACACAGTGGAAACTATTCCATTGACAAGCAATGAATGTGTTTACAGTTTGTTAAAAATGCACCACAAACTCATGCTTTTTTGTGCTGTGGAAACATGGCATGCGCCGGCCCCTGTATGGATATCTGCAGTGTAGCAGGAGGAAGATGTTATACACACCCTGTGTACTTCGGAAGTCTACAACTGGTTAAATATCACTACTGTAAACATAACTAATGTTTTTGCTTTGTCCACACCCATGGTAGTGTGTTAGTAGCTGGAGTAGAATACTACATTGTAATTTTTAATAAAGATACAAAAGTTCCCATGATTATAAATAGGATTAGGTTAGTTTGTCTGACCTAACATGCCTTATATACACATTTTACACTCACCATATGTGCTGACACCTGCTCACCACCATCTGCAGAGTGATCTTCTAGGCTTTGTGCATAGCACAAACGGCAGCGCTCGCGTGGGCAAACTGCACCAGGCAGGTGGCTATTCTAGAAAGCCTGCCTTGCTGCCTATGTGGCTTGGGGGTCCGGCAGTGGCCCCATGTTGTTTGGAAGCGGACACCGGGCAAAAAACTAGCTGGGAAGGGTCCAGGAGGTCTGTTCCTGGTGCCAACTGTTTGTGTGTATCCCGGGGAGAAACAGATGAACATCAGCGGGAGCTCTGGGACTTGCGGCTGCTCTCATGCGCAATATGGTCACACCCCCACTAACATCTTCAACCTGGTACATGAATATACCCCTTTCAGAACACCATCACGTGTGCTGCTTCAAGACTTCTCTAGGGTCGCTCCTACTTTCTGGAACTCTCTCGCCTTTCCTATTTGACTTACTCCTTATAATGCTTCATAAAAAGTAAACCCTGAAAACCCATCTCTTCAGTCTGGTCTGCCCAGCTTCACCACAATGCCAATCCCATCCCCCCTACCTATTGTATATTCTGTTCCCCACTCTTTTAGATTTTTAACCCAATGGTAGGGCAGGGTCCTCTTCTACTCCTGTGTCATAGTATGTACCTGCATAGTTTCTGTTGCATCTTAAAATTATTTTCAATGTACAGTGCTGTGTTGGCGCTATATAAAAAAAAAAGATGATAATATATTTAGAGATTATATTTGTTTTCTATATTGTCAGATATATACGTGGGACAAATAGTTGTGTAAAGCAGATCATGTACGTGCTATAAAGGTAGCCATACACACAATGATCCGCAGGTGTGCCCACCTGGACAGGTTGGTGATCTGACTTGTTGGTAAATTTCTGACAGATCACATTACTTTTGGTCCCCATCCCAAGTAATGTTCGGCACACAAAGAGCGTGCTATGATCCTCTGAGCAACCGGCTGCAGTGTGATGACGGCATTCCGTTGCAAACGGCCACGAGAATCAGGTGTGGATCGTACTGTGTACAGCTACCTTTACAAGACTGACGCCTTTATCCGAACATCCTCAACCAAAAAAAGATGCCTAGTAAAGCGGCTTCTGTAGCATCCCCGAAAAAAGGAGGTGTCTCATATAAATTTTTTTTACCAAAGATTTTCCATGAAGAATACAGCACTGTATCAGGATGGAGTGATCACTTAAAATGACACGGGGGGATTAGAGGGGGGAATCTAAATGGCACAGGAGACTCAGAAGGGGGGGGGGATTACCATTTTAGTAACCCATTCTGATCCTCCTGTGTTATTTTGATTGCGCCCTCTGATCCCCACCTGTCCAAAGTTACAGTGCCGTATCTGCCTTATTTTGGGGGGATTCCTTTTATTTCAGCGTGCGGCAAAAATGTAAGGGTGCCTTATTTTCGGGGAAATGGGGTATGTGTGCTACGATTCTGTCTTCCAGACTTGTGGGCAGCAAATGAATGACGGCACTCTAGCATAAGATGGGGATGTAGTCTGCAGTAGAGGGGCATGGTGAGTGCATACTGGTATGATCACCGGCAGTGCTAATACATGTATACTTCAAGCCTGGTAGTAGTCTGGTGTTCTACTTTATTACTTGCTGTCTAACTTGCAGGGCATTTTCAGAAGTTTTTTTAATTCCGATCTGTTTTGCCAGCAGGAGGAATGATGTCCTAGATGATGTAGGTGGTTTTTAATGTTATGTCAATAAATGTATTTCATCTGCATGTTCAGCAATTTGATTAAATAACCAAGATAAGGCCTTCTAAAAAATTTGAACTTTCAAAGGATGGCATGTTGCAAAAAAAAAAAATGTTAGGGCTAATTTACAGTGTTGTTTCAAAGAACGACACATTAACACAATCGACTGGCGGACACATCATTAGGCATCCGCCGGTCAGTTTTTGGGCTTTAGCCTTTACACCTCTCGTGGGGTCATCATCTAAACCCTAGGTGCCCAACCTGAGGCCCAGGGGCCGCATGCGGCCCTTTGGCCATTGTTTGGCGACCCCCCTTTGTCCTCCACATGCGGCCCCCAAAACCGAACTGTTAATGCATAGGGCATAGCAGCTGACCCAGCTTTCCTAATCAACTTTGGCGATCCTACATCAGTAAAATTAGCAATGTTGATCAGGGAAACCAGATCTAAATATGAGCGCTGCACCCAGGGGCAGGAGGGTGGGTGCTGTTGGGTTTTGACTGCCTAACGGGACCTGGTCCACCACCTGCTGAGATATGTCGACAGGGGGAGGGTATGGATTGATGTTATGTGCGGCCCTTTAGTGAAGCCGAGGGCCGCACTTGTGGCCCTACATATCAACTCAGTTGCCCACCACTGATCTAAACGATCGGTCAACAGGTAGTTTCTCTGGCTACTGCCAGAGCAACTGCTCATTTCCCTGGCTGCAGGGGCCAGAGAAACAACAGTGTAAATTTAGCCTTATTTTACCATCAATAAGTAAACTTGCTGAGGTTTCTCTTCACCTTCCACACACTGTGATCATACTGACGCTTTTTTCTTTTTTATTTCATCCTAATATGTTCCTTCAGTTCACTCCTGTTGCCCACATTCACTTCTCCCTTTTTTTTTTTTTTTTCTCAAAATGTATTTTCCTTCTATCCTCCCTCCCATCCACTAGTTGGCCATGCTATTTCCTTCTAATGCGTCTTTCTCCAAATCCTTCTCACAGGTCATGCTTTCCCTCTTGGACATCCATATGTCATTGGGAGTAACAATTGTGTGTTAGGGCTCATGTGGCATGTCAGATACAAGTCTAAAGCTGGCCATACACCTTCAGATTTCTCTGTCAGATTTCCTTTAGATCAGATCTACCAACAACCATGTAGTATAGTGTCCTCCCTGATAGAATACATAGTGATTGGAAGGTGTAGAAAGGTCCTCATATTACATGGTTTTGGTAAAACAAAATCTGATCTGAAGGAAATCTGACAGAGAAATCTGAAGGTGTATGGCCAGCTTAACAGGTTGTGCTGTTGCTCATTTGATAATATTGGGAGATGTGTAAAAGAAGTTGATGTAATTTTTAGTCAAGTCCATATTATTTTTATAGAGTAAGAGTCACCATGTTTGTTTCACAAATTACCAAATATATACTGTACAGGTTTTTGTTCTTATTATTGAAGGCATGGTCTCCTAACAGCATGTTGAGTATATAAGTATTGATAACACTAACAAAAAAGCAGAACATTATTTGGTGCCAGTCTTTTTTGGTGCTTTGGTAGTTTATTTCAAATTATTACCATATTACATATTACCAACTGTATACCATATACAACCATAATTATTTGCATCAGAGCTAGTTGAGACCCAAACTATTCAATGAAATGTATAGTTTTTCTCCTGCCACTCTTCATCTGCCCTTGGCCGCCTTGGCAGATAAATTTCTAGAGTTGACAGTATGCTTATCTTCTGCGTGGCTTAAAGTCTGTGCCCATGAGATTGGAGTCCAGTGTGTTTCATTTTCAAGATTTTATCTCTAAACCCATTTAAGCTTCACTTATGTGCATTGAGAGTACAGGGAAATTTCACAACAAAATCGTACAACAAGAAGCCCACAGTCGAGACCATAATTAAAAAACATGTCTCACCTTTTATTTACATTTGAGTAAAAAGTGTCCAGTCCAAAATTCTTTATACCCTTCACAAACTGTCACAGTCTCTGGGAAAATCCAAAGTTTTATACATTCCAAATAGTGCAAGCAGTTCTAAAGCATCCTAATTACACTGATTAATTGGAAACAGCTGTTTTAATCAACTCAACAGGTGAAAAACAGCAGCTTTCTACATTTGGTTTGTGGACAGTCTTGTCTAAGACAAAGGAGCTCAGTGCAGCTGCACATTGTGGCTGCTCACAAGTAAGGAAAGGGCACAATCTAAATGTTTCAAGTTCCAGTGGCTACAGTGCAAAGTATTATTAAAAACTACAAGATGTTCCGCACTATGGAAAATCTCAGAAAACATAGTCAGAAGCCAAAAGTGACACCTGTGCTGGCCAGGAGGATAGTGAGGAAGGTGAAAAAGAATCCAAGGATCACCACCAAGGCCATCCTGGTCAATCTGTGCACTTCTGGTTGTAATGTCTCAAAGCAGACAATCCAATGGACCCTGCACACTGCTGGGTTCCACGGATGCAGACCAAGGAGGACACCACTTCTCCAGATAAGACACACAAAAGCTTGCTTGGCCTTTGCAAATGCTCATCTGGATAAAGAAGAAAACTTCTGGTCTTCTGTGGTCAGATGAAACAAAAGTTTGGCATAAAAGAGGAGAAGCCTTCAACCCAAAGCACACCATCCCCACTGTCAAACATGGTGGTGGGAACCTAATGCTTTGGGAGTGTTTTTCAGCCAATGGACCAGGGAACCTAATCACAGTAAACGGCACCATGAAAAAAGAGCAATACATGAGGATTCTCAACGACAACATCAGGCAATCTGCAGAGAAACTTGGCCTTGGGCACCAGTGGACATTTCAGCATGACCATGACCCAAAACACACAGCAAAAGTGGTGAAGAAATGGTTAGCAACAACATTAATGTTTGGAGTGGCCCAGCCAGAGTCCTGAATCCAATTGAGAATCTGTGGAGGGAGCTTAAAGATCAGGGTGATGGCAAGAAGACCCTCCAACCTGAAAGATTTAGAGCTCATTGCTAAAGATGAATGGGCAAATACCTGTGGAAACTTATAAACCGATAAATCCGTTCCCCTCTGCAAAGAGAATAGGCTTGTCTTTGTATGTGCGTAATTATTTGAAAAACCTTTCATTTTAGTTTTCATTTATCCATTTATCTCAAGAGTCTGAGATCACATGAAGCATCATGGTATCTGCCCTGTGAGTGTACTTAAATGTGCCTATTAACAGAAATGTAAGTAAATGGAGCTCATTGGCAGGATGTGGAGTCGGGAGTCTCTTACACTAGGGCTGGACAATAATTCAATATCAATATATATTGTGATATAATTGTATATCGAAATGTCGGATATCATTTATCACTGAATAACGTTCAGTCGGGGGCAGTCCTAAGGAGATTGTCTGCCTGGGCAAGCACTCCCTCTGCCGTGCCCCCCTTTCCCGAGAGAGATCACGCTGCCATCCCATGCCTCCCCATTGAGATGTGCGGGCGCAGTGATCTATTGACTCTGCTTTGCTGCAGCTATGTACAGGGAGGCACATCTCCATAGAACAGGGGACCCATCAAGATCAGCCTCCCAGTGTCACTGACGTTCATTCTGCTATGGACAGGGAACACAGGCGGGAGGCTGATCCCGACATGTCTCCTGTCCATAGAATAAACTCTCAGTGACATGAGGGGTGGGGCTCCCACATACAGGGATATCAGTTGAGGGGAGGTGGGTGCACTGACCCCCCTGGTGCTATAGTGCTGCCCATAGCGCTGCTGCCACTGAGCTATGCTGGGGGTTGCTGGCAGCTGAAATAGGGGGTGAGGCTGCAATGCACTAGAACAAATCAGAAGGCAGAAGACTGGCTGTCACACAGCCCATTGCTATCTGTCTTCAACTCCTGTCAGCCAATGGGGAAACCTGACCCTAAGCTGGCAGGAGTACAGGATGACATGCTAGCAGTGGGCTATGTGACAGTCATCACTGTCTGCACTGCCTCAGTGGCAGCAGCGCTACGGTATGGGCAGCGCTATAGCACC
>CM070042.1:33082479-33097570 GCA_036250615.1 Ptychadena robeensis
GCCCCTTGTCTAGTAATTAAATACATACTGTATGTTTGAGACTGATTCCTGTATAGACTATAGGGAGGATATATATATATATATGTGTACTCGACTACGTCAGGCTTTTTGTCCTGCGGATAGGGTTAACAAAGTGAAAACTGCTGATCCGCCGGCAGTGCACGGTAAAATTCCGGACCTCAGACTGAATGGAAATTTGGTAAGTGGACCTTTCAAAATTGTATTTGAGTAGCCCTGCAGTAAATAAACAAATGGCGGCAGGGGTATGTATGGGAAAAAAACATGCAAATACATAGACAGACAGATACACGCACACAAACATCAACAAAGATTGGGCAAAGAGACAAATGGAGACTGGGTCAACACCTGAACAAACGCAATATGATTATTAATGGGGAAAAAGATTTTATGACATTAACCCCCTTAGCAGTCAGCCCGTACCGCATCGGTAAAAACGGTACAGTACACAGTACTCTGTTTGATTTTCCTGCCCTCCACTGTACACATCGCTGGCATCATCGCTGGAGATGTGGGCTGCGAAACTGACGCCCCTTCATTAACATGGATATATGTCCAACTCTTTAGTCAAGCCATGTATTGAGAGCATCTATCCAATGTGTTTCTTGGGAGCACAGCCTTTTGAATCTTTCATTAGGGGGTAGACTGGTATCAATAGACTCAATGATATAAGCTTGAGGCCTTCAGTGGTGCCATTATGTTGCAATGTCTGGGCACTTCATGGTCAGGGGACTGTTTTTCAATAAGGCGGCAATGCCTATGACCTTTTTTGATTTGCCTGTAGTTACCTTATGAACCCATATTTATTTACTTGAATGGTTAGTTAGCACTTAGCACAGTGTGGGATTGAGGGTGCTGGGGTGATCACTTTCCTTGAGTGAATTTCCTGGATGGGTTTGCCTACCTACAGGAAATGTAAAACCAGGGCTGAATTGCAAATGGAAAGGAACTCATATGTAAATGAAGGGGTTCCTCTAGATTTACATAGAATGCAGCAGCCCAAGAACAAATAAGCCCAAATTGCACATACTTATATCATGTTGTAAACCGTGTAGTATATAATGGGTATTTGATTTTATCCTTATACCTTAGACAAAGTAACTGGGAGGGATGGGTTGTTTTATTTTTTTACAGAGGGCATATTTGCCGCTCTCAGGTCAGTATTGTTAAACTGCTTTCTGCAGATTAGTGCTGTGTACGCGTCTGAAACCTCATGAAAGGCAATGGGTTTGATTTACTATAGGATAAGAGTCTGTTCACTAGTAAATGTTTAGTTAGCAAGGTCAATGGTGTCTGGGGTTTCCAAAATAGGGTCAAGCTGTGATTGTGTAGTGGCAAACATCCCATGGTAATGTTTTAGTGTTATTGCTTGTGAATACATGTTCCCCTTATTTGCTAACTCATACTTTAAGTAAATCTCGCTGGTGGGCTTTGTTTCCTCTTATTTTAAATGTAATCACAAAGAAAAACATTAACAATTTGGGCAAGGAACAGATCAGGACTATTTTGGATATAATAATATGCAATAATCATATTAATTGATAAATGAAGTGGTAAATACAACAGTTGTCCTCTAAACAGGAGTGGTTCCTCATTTGTCATGCATCATAAATCATGTGAGGGATTTTGTGGGGTAATTCGTGTGGGTTATTGTCAGGGAACAAACATTAGGAATGGGGATATAAAGAAAGGATTATATATGAAAAAAGATGGAAGTTAAGCCATGTGTAAACTGCAGATTCCCTGCGCTGGACACATGAAGAAGTGCGCTGGCACATATGCCAGTGGATTCCCCGTGGCTTGCGAGCATCGTCCAGAGCATGCCCTATTGATTTAGCAGAGCAAATTCTTGGAGGCAAGTCCATTGATCTTCAATGCACGTGTCTCCAGTGGCACCGCACGGTGTCACAATGAAGAAGCGACACACCCAGGGCCTGACGCTCACATAATACAGAGTGGAAGCTGTCCCATTCATTACAATGGGGTGTGTCCTCAATGCTTCTTTAACCCCTGCTGCAGACTGGCATCCACCACGGGGGGAAAGAAGCAGTGGACACAAGCACTTAGTGTGGAAAGTGTGGGGGTTAGTCCATTAAAGGTGTTTGAGTGCTAGAAAAGGAGGGTGAAAGGAAGCAAATATTCATTTTTCAAACTTTTCCTTCTTTGTGGTGTATGAGTAATGTACCGTATTTGCAAATCGCAGATCTGCATGACTAGGTGACCTTTGTCATTGGGATGAAAGGAAGTGGAAATCTTTTTCAGAGTTTTGGGGTAACCTCATTGGCTAAATCTGAAAAGGGTGGCAGTTTGGGAGACCGCCACAACACATTTAGGACATCACTTATAATAGCGTATAACGTATTAAGGCCCCAATGCCAACATGTGTCTGTATTTCCTGGACCACAGGAATGAAGCTTCCCTTCTGTGACTTATTCCTGTCTGTGTCCTCTAGTGAAACATACCACTTACAAAGCTTTGTTGAGATATTTGTACCATTCATTGTTTACATTTTATTATATTCTAGAAAATACTGTAACATATATACTCAAAATAGACCTGACTGTCTGTTTTAGGATAGATCTGGAAAAGTTAATTGTGCGTAAGCAGTACTTAAAAAATGTACTTAATTTTTTCTTCTTCTTCTTAGTATATGAATGTCCACAGGCACTCCTATGCCTACGTCAGGGTTTCTGCTTTGAGAGGCCCTGCCGCCTGTGACTTCATGTCTCATGAGATTTGGTGATGATCTGCTTCGAGCTTGCAAATTGTTTATCAACGTTGAACCCTTTTGCTCCTTAGCACTAGAATTCCTTTTGCCATCTTGGAGTTAAGAAACCTTCCAGAAAAGCGGCTTAAAGCAGTTTTAAACTAAAACAAAAAAACACATACATGAAATAAGGACATTACTTACGTGTCAGCAGTTCAGATCCTGAAAAACTGCTACACATAAACAAATAAAACGACTTACCTTCTTCATGTTTTATCTGATGGTGGCAACATGTTGAATAAGGGCAGAGAAGCCATTTCCTGATCTAGCTTCTCTGGGCAGCAGCTGAGAAAAAAAACCCTTCTCCTACACAGACAGAGACTCCTCTGCAGCGCCGTGTGTGGGGGAGAAGGGGGGCAGTCTTCTGTGATGAGAGGCTCCTCTCTTCACAAAGTCTCACAGACGTGACGCTGACGTCACATCCGTGAGACTGAGACACAGGGGCTTGTGGAATAGAATTCCCTGTAACCCCTGCAGCTTGTTACGTCCTGCCTAGGTAGGTCTGCTTTAAGTCATCATCTAGATGATCATGTCCTATGACATGGTCAGAAGGAGTTTTGATTACACATATTATCTCAGCAGAAGTACATATTGCAATGCTTGCATCGTGCAGCCTTTGTGTTGTACACAGTTGTACAATATTTGATATACACTGTTTGTTCTCCTATGTGTTTACCAAAACCAATTTATGAACACAGAGGCTAAACTTATCGCCTTTAAACAGAATGTTGCAACAACCTGCTTTACAGGCGGCTATGGGCTTCTGAATGTCAAGCATTTTTGACATAGCAGCTGTTGATGGAGGCTTGCTGTTTTCTGGTGTTGCTAGTTCTCCTTCTAGATTTAAAACAGAACTAGGTGTTCAAGGATGAACTAGGATGTACAAGGATTGTGGAGGGGAGATAACCATTTTAGTAACCCCTTCTGATCCTCCTGTGTCATTTTGATTACGCCCTGTCAAGAGTTACAGTACCGTATCTTCGGGGGTACCTTATTTTCCCAAAACGTCGGTCCAGGACAGCACCCGAGAGATGGACTCCGCTTCCCATGGGAGGAAACACCAAGAACCAAAAACCTTTAAAGGCCAGCTCTCCACTCCACTGGTCAGTCTTTGGTGTTTCCTCCACGGGTGAGGAACGCCAGGAACCTCAGGCGGTGTCCTGCTCTTGGACGCTGTCTGTCCCAGACGGGAATCAGTTAGGGTTTTGCGGGTCCCGGTCCACCTTGGGTACCTTAGGAATAGGTGTACCGGCGTCCTTTCTTTGGTCGGCGAGATTCCTGGACTCTGCGCCGGCGGCTGCTGGGGAGGTCTGGCGGCGGATTTTCCGGTCGTTTTCTCTCTCTGGCCGGCTGAGAGAGGCCCTTTCTCCAGGTTCGCGTGCGTTCCTGGTGCGGCTGAGGCGCAGGGGGCGTCATGTGGTCTGCAGGCGCAGGGCAGTGACGCGGGGAGAAGGGACGGACTCGCGCTGCCACCTCACTTCCGGTTCCCAGTAGTGAACCAGGTTGAACCGGAAGTGCTCCTGGCGCGGACGGGCGCATAAGAATGGCGATGCTGGTGGCGCAGAGACAGAGCGAACATGGAGCCAGAAGCATCTACAGGAGCAAGCGCAGACGCGGGTGGCAGCGCAATCCAGGTAGGAGACGGGGAGCTTTCCCTCCTTCGTGTCTCTCTGGGTTTGGAGGTGTTAGTCAATGTTTTTTTCTGACTATGTCCCCTTCCTCTCTCCTTCTTCTCTTAGGGAGCCTCCTTCCAGTGGGGGTCTGTGTGCACTGTCACTCTTGTGGAGGGTAGACTGTTTTTTGTTGTACTGTTGCCTGGAGCATGAGAGGTCAGAGGTTGACAGTGTCTCCTCTCTTCTTATGTTTCCACAGACCAAGCCGGCTACTAAAACCTCTGACAAATCAGGTCCACCTGCTAAAAAGAAATGTGCAGGCTGTAACATCAGGATGTGTCAATCCTCTAAACCCCTCTGCAAAAAATGTATAGAGCGGCTAATCCAGGAGGAGGGAGCAGTCCCAGCAGCTTCAGCCGGGTTAGAGCTCTTATCTTCTGTTAAGGAGGAACTCGCCTCTACTGTTCTGGCGTTTAGGAGTGTCTTAGAGGAGTTGTGTCCCACCGGACAGTCTGAGGGCCAGTCAGCGGGTAGAGCTAGCCTCCCTCTGGCTTCGGTCTAGGAGAGCGAGGAGGAGGCTAGGGATTTCTTTGCGGAAATTTCAGCAGATGAGGCAGGGGAAGGTCCCTCGGAAGCACAGTCCTCTCCCCGTTATGGCTTATCCCTGGAGGAAGTGGGGGAACTCCTTACTGATATTCATAATACTCTGGGTATTGAGGAGCAGAAGGTGGCCTCCAGTTTGCACGATCAAATGTACCACAGGTTGGGTGGCCACACGGGAAATGTGTTCCCAGTGCATGATCTGCTGAAGGACATCATTTTGACCGAGTGGAAGGCGCCAGAAAACAAGGCTTTCTTTGCCGGCAGCCTGAAGCGTAAATTTCCATTTGAAGAAGACCGGGCACAACCTTGGAACAAACAGCCAAAAGTAGATGCCGCCTTCTCCCAGGTGTCACGGTCCACGGATCTGTCCTTTGAGGACATGGGAGTGCTAAAGGACTCAATGAAAAAGTGTTCAGAGGTCCGCAGGTCAGACTCGTTACAGATGCCAGCTCGTGGGGTTGGGGGGCCCATCTGGGGGATCTGGTTGTCCAAGGCCCTTGGACCAGTGTGGAGTCAAGGAGATCGTCAAACTTCAGGGAGCTGCTGGCAGTATGGCGTGCACTGCTCCACTTCAGATCACAAGTACTGTCTCATCATGTCCTGGTTCTATCGGACAATGCCACCACGGTGGCTTACCTCAACAAGCAGGGCGGGACAAAGTGCAAGCCCCTTCAGGACTTGGCCGCGACCATCTGCCGATGGG
Source organism: Ptychadena robeensis (assembly GCA_036250615.1). Lineage (NCBI taxonomy): Eukaryota > Metazoa > Chordata > Amphibia > Anura > Ptychadenidae > Ptychadena > Ptychadena robeensis. The sequence goes on from CM070042.1 coordinate 33,088,184, forward strand.
CAGAAGCACATATCAGTTCCCTGGCAGCAGTCCATCTAAAAGGGGAACTCAACGTCAAGGCAGATTTTCTGAGCCGTCACCAGTTGAGGGAGGCCGACTGGAGCCTCCATGCAGAGGTTTTCCAATTGTTGGTGAACAAGTGGGGCGAACCGGAGGTGGACCTTTTTGCGGCGGCTTGCAATGCAAAGGTGGACAGGTTCTTCACAATTCACAAGGGGGAACGGGCACTGGGGTTGGATGCCCTGTCCCAGCCATGGCCTTTCCACAGGTGCTACGCCTTCCCGCCGTTCAACTTGATACCACAGGTACTTCAGAAATTCAGCCGAGAAAACACATCCTTAATTCTGGTGGCACCATATTGGCCAAAGAGGGCCTGGTTTTCACAGATTCTACTTTGGGCGACGGATCATCCGTCCATTTTGCCCAACAGACCAGATCTCCTCTCTCAGGGACCTGTTAGCTGCCCAACACATCCATCTTGGACGCTGGCAGCATGGTTTCTGAAGAAACCTTACTAGCCAACAAAGGGCTTTCTCAGGAGGTCATACGGACTATTATCTCTAGTAGACACACAAGTCACAAGGGCAATCTACGGGAAGGTGTGGAAAGCCTTTTGCACCTTCTGTGAGGCGAGGGACTCCCCTCAGGATTTGCCACAGGTCCTGGATTTCCTCCAAGCCGGCTCGGACATGGGCTTGGCGGTGGCCACCTTGAAGGTCCAGGTCTCGGCTCTAAGTGTTTACCTGGATCGCCCCTTGGCGTCAGAGGATCTCATTCGCAGGTTCCTTAGAGGTGTGGCCAGAGCACGTCCAGGGCGGTCTCTGCCCTTCCCTCAGTGGGATCTTTCGGTAGTGCTTCAGGCACTAACTAAGCCACCTTTCCATGGGACTACAGACATTAAATGGCTTATGTGGAAGACAGCCTTTTTAGTAGCCATTACAACCGCTAGAAGAATAAGCGAGCTTCAAGCACTCTCCACCCGGGAACCCTTCTTCCAGGTTTTCCCAGACAGGATTTCTCTTCGGACAGACCCCAACTTCCTGCCAAAGGTGTCTAACAAATTCAACCGGTCACAGGATCTAGTGTTGCCTTCCTTTTGCCCAGATCCTGCTAATGACGGAGAGCGGGGTTTCCACGAATTAGACGTCCGGAATGCGGTTCTCGCTTATCAAGGAGTGGCAGAAGTCGCACGCTTTGTTTGTCTTACATTCAGGCTCTAAGAGGGGTTGCCAGGCCTCTAAGTCTACGATTGCAAGGTGGCTCCGCCAGTCCATCGAGGAGGCCTACTCAGTTTCCAGGTTTCCTTGTCCGCTCAGACTGAACGCTCACTCAACGAGGGCCGCAGCCACATCATGGGCTGAAAAGGCAGGGGCATCGCCAGAACAAATTTGTCTAGCGGCTACTTGGTCCACGCTGTCTACCTTCTCCAGACACTACAGGCTTGACCTTCTCTCCGCTCGCTCACAGGCGTTTGGCAGGAAGGTACTTCAGGCAGTGGTCCCACCCTAGGCTGGTGAGTACTCGATTATCCTCCCGGGTGCTGTCCTGGACCGACGTTTTGGGAAAACATGAGTTAGACTTACCGGTAACTCCTTTTCCAATAGTCAGGTCCAGGACAGCAGGCCTTCCCGCCCTATTTGGTTCTTCCATTACTTAGGGTTGAATGCCTGATCTTTTGTTTAACATTCTACGGTTTGTTTTTTCCTTAGTTCCATTCATGGGGTCTCTACTGCAGACTGACCAGTGGAGTGGAGAGCTGGCCTTTAAAGGTTTTTGGCTCTTGGTGTTTCCTCCCATGGGAGGCGGAGTCCATCTCTCGGGTGCTGTCCTCGACCTGACTATTGGAAAAGGAGTTACCGGTAAGTCTAACTCATGTTTTCAGGGGGATGCCTTATATTTTAGCGTGAGGCAAAAGTGTAAGGGTACCTTATTTTTGGAGGATGCCTTTTTTTCAGGGAAACAGGGTAATTAGTGTCTCTACCCTGACATTGAACCTATGTTCAGCCTCGGTTTAGGACCTCCAGAGCTCTCCTAATGCGGGAAATCCTATATTTGTAACAAGCTGCTGGTGGAATAGACCATCAATGTAGTGGGATCTTTCTTATTTTGGATGGAGGCCATATAACCGTATCAGTGGATATTCTGTTGTTAAGCGGGTTCTAGGAAAGTTCTTGAGTATAATGTTGACAAAACAATCTTGTTTAGCAGATGGAGAAGCAACATATGCGGATAAATCTCAACTTTTCTACATTCTGCTGTGATATGGGCATATCCAGTTCTTCAGTCTTGTCAATGACAAAATATTGTTTTCAGGATGGCCAAATGCCTGGCACAAATATAAAGCTCAGTACAAACTTTAAAATACACACACTTTATCAAAATTAGTGGTATCCTTATGATTGCATTGTAAACAAAGGCAATTTTGTGTGATTATGATAACAGTACTACACAGTTTGTGTCTTATATCTATCTGCCTGTAGTTCTGTCTTGTCTAATAGAACTTTAGTAATTACTTTAGTAAGAACAACTACCAACAACAGATCTTACATTTTACTGACTTTTTTTCATTGAGTTTTTGTGGTTAACACAACAAGGGGTGTAATAGTTGTTTTAAAGTATAGAAAATATAAGTAATCAATATACACAAGTGTTCAACAAAATAAATCCGCAATGGTATAAATATAGAAGACCCAAGTAATCCATTATGTTAAATTGGAAAACTTTAGTATTGCACCTGTCTTCTCTCCCTTAAATGGATTGCATGGTTAAAAATGCGTGCTAGTTTGGGAAAGGAGAAAGCTAAACTCACGACGCTGTTTAAATACCATGGCTTGTTCTAGAGATAGGAAGGAAAAAAATGCCGCTAGGCTACTCATTTTAATTATAATTAACCTAAAGGGTTTAAAAATACCCATAATCCAAAGAATAATATGACTGTGTGGTCCTACCAGATAGAAATCCACCAAATGTCTAACCCCCAATAAAATAATTGGGAAAACTGTTGACTTATAACAATTCCCATGTAAATGTATTGGAATGGCCTAGTCCAAAGCCCAGATCTCAATGCAATAGAAAATCTGTAGTCAGATTTAAAGATTGCTGTTCACAAGTGCAAACCATCTAACTTGAAGGAGCTGGAGCAGTTTTGCAAGGAGAAATAGGCATAAATCACAGAGGGAAGATAGGGCAAGCACATAGAGACTTAAGCAGGGAACACACAGCTCAATATTGGAGCAGTTTGAGGTTCCCAGCAGCAGCGTGATGACGTCATTACGCTGCTGCCCGATTAACAGAGCTCAGTCGATGCTTTGCATTAAAAGCAATGGACATCGACCGTAATTTACGGTCATGTTTCATATCCCTGTTTTCGGAGGGGATTGATTTGATCCAGCTCGTAAACAGGGATGGCTCGACTCTTTAGGGGAGTGTTGGGGGAATAGTTATGCACATTGACTTTTTCTGTTATTTTATCCTAAATAAAAGAAAAACATTTTAAACATTGTGGGAATGTTATGTAAACTATAAGATGATATTTCTCAAACAATCCATGTTAATTTCAAGTTGTGAGGCCCTGAAAACATGAATACTTCTGCAAGGCACTGTATCTCCTCTCCTGGCATTCTGGTATGTGAGTTGGTGGTTTTTGGTTTCCACCCTTTATAAGCTTTGCTTTGTGGAGAGAGTCCCTTCTTAACCTCCCTGGCATTATGCCCAAATTCAGTACGGTCACGGTTTGATCTTGGACGTATGCTCGAGGTATACTTAAGATAAGTGCGCACTCTTCGTGCTAAAAAACGCAACTACAAACATCAAGGTCAAAGTCAAAAATTCCATATACCCTGCCCCTGCCAAAATCGTAAGTCATGGATTCTGAGCCCAACACCAATTGCCTAGTTATGAATATATTGAGAAGCTCCCATTTCCCTGAAAAGTAAAACATAACTGTTTGTTGCGTTTTCTTCTCTTCTCTCCTGTTTGAGTCCAACTGAAACTCACGGACTGAATTATCTCTACAATATTAAACCCTTGTAGTAGGGTTGAGCTACTCTGTCTAATGTAGTGGTTAAAAGTATTCATTTACCTTTAGCTTTAAACTTGCTATACACCTTTTAAGATCTCTCTCTGATAGCCTTTAAGCTAGGTACACATGGTTCAATTTAGCGTTCAATCGAGTTTTGATTAGATTTTGTAGTTGATCAAGAAAATCGACAATCGATTTTAATTTAATCTATCTACACCACATGGGGAGTACGATGTGCTATGTGGGCAGCACATCGATCGTTTTTTTTTTTTTTAAACGTCGATTGATTGCTAAAATCGAACCATGTGGGGCTTGCTAAACCAACTACCAACAACTATGTAGTATAGGGTCCCCTGAGATTGAACACAGGTAGACTTGATTGTTTTGCAGTTGTTTAAACATTGGCACTGTGACAGCCCTGCAGTTTCCTATCAGAGGCACAACTGGATGTCAAGAACTGGAAAATCCATTTTAGCTCCTGGTCTGTCACTGGGGATTGCTGGGTGTAATGCGCTTATGGGTCCAGGTTCTGAACACTTGCCATTTTCTGTCAAGAGTGGGCTTAGCATTTTGGTTATGATTATGATTCTAGTGCAACATGTGTATTATCAGTCAAACAATTACATGAAGAAATGCTCTGTATTTTTGATTTGGTAAAACACTTGATGGTTCAGCTTGGGCACTAGGAGGGGATTGGGGTCTGAAGGTTGGTAGCTTATGACTGAATCTAATGTCGCCCACAAGGTGCCACCTTTCACACATATGACGGAAAAAAAAAGTCCTGTTGTCGAGTGATGGGTGCATCAGTGTAAGAAGAGAGGAAGATGAAGTGGTTTACCCATCATGCCTACTGCCTACTGTATAAGCCTGTGGGGGCAGTGCTTCAGTATGATCTGGGGTTGCTGCAGTTGGTCAGGTCTAGGTTCAGCAACAGTATGTGCTCTTTCTTCTCTTTCTTTTCTTTTCTTTTCTTCTCTTTTTCTTTTTTCTTTTCTTTTCTTTTCTTCTCTTTCTTTTCTTTCCCTATTGGTCACTTTACTTTCAATATTTTATGAAGGAAAACATAATAGATTTACTAATTGCTCGGGCGGTAAGGCAAAGGAATACCAAGATCAATGGTGCATCTCTGGGTGGTCAACTAATGCTACCTGTAGGTGTCTACTGTCTCCATGCAAAGCAATCGACATTGAACATGATTTACAATCATGTCCGTTATCCCTGTTTTCGAGCGGGATTGATTGATCCTGCTAGAAAACAGGGATGGCCGTATTAGCTATGGGCCAGATAGATGACCGTGAGCGTGCACAGCGCTCAAAGTGGCCATCGATCTGGCCCATATCTATGCGTGTTTTCCTAGCTTTAGTGTTTTGAAGATGTGATCATTATGTAAAAATAACAAGGCCATGTCAATAAAAAGACCTGGGTAAGTAATAGAACGGGGATGGGATGAGAAAAGGGGGGAGCAACAGGCAACTGTCTAGGCAAAAGACTGGAGTTCTACTGCTGATAAATCTCATAGGGATATGTCCACACAGGTTTAAGCAATGTAAGGAATGCCATGGCACAGCCTAAAGCTAGCCATACACAGGCAGATTCCCATCGACTACCGTGCGCGTTCCCGCCAATGATGACGTCCTCACTCTGCAGTCTGTCCCTCACCTATAGAGGTGTGAATGCCAACATTAAGGCAGGGGTAGGAAATAGGGGTTTTGGATTTGTGGACTACAATGGGTAATACAATTTAACAAAGGGACTGGAAAAATACAAATGTGTCAAAAAGCACATACACTGCAAAATTAAAACTTGCTCTTTGGTGACATCAGAGAACAGACTTGAGACCCTCTTAATCAAATAAGTAGACCACTACTGGGCAAGATGATACTGGATTTTTTTATTTTTTATTTGAATGAACATCTTGGCCACTCCATTTCTCCAGAAAGCCAAACTAAATCAACACTTTACTGCAAATGTCATTCACTTTCATTGACTTTGTACAAGGCATAGTGTTGTTCCAGTGACAACACACTCCAGGAAAAACTCCACAACACTAACATGTGAAACACTAAATACATTTATTGCAGGGTAATGTGTAAGGCCTATAAGTTGTGTAGATTGCTTTGTAAAGAAAAGGGTTATAATCTGGATAGTGTGGTAAAGAAGACCTACCATATTTTTCTGACCAAAAGACACACCTTGGCTCCCCGCCAGCATCTTTCCTCTCCCGGCAAGATTACTAGTGCATTGTTTACATCAGCGGAGCACCCTTGATATTGACAATGAAGAGCAGGGACAGATGAAAGAGCTGGCACCTCTCCCTTATATCTCTGCTTGTGTGTGAAAATTGCTTTCACACAGACAGAGCTGAGCAATGTATTATCGGCTGATAACACACTGCATAGGAGAGATCTGCCTGTTGGAGAAGATGCCCACGGGCAGCTCTTCCATCTACACTGTATGGGAGTTGGGCTAAAGCAGCCCAGCTCACACGCAGCTCTTCCAGTCAGGGCTAGAGACAGCTTTTCCATCTCTTTAACTCCTGCTCTGCTGGTGAGAGCATGGAGCACTGGCCAGCAGAGGAGAAGAAAGACTAATTATTTTTCGGCCATCACACATTTCAAAGTATAGGGTGCGTCCTACACTCTGACACGTCTTATAGTCAGAAAAAAAGGTGTATATATAGAATGCAATTCAATTGAACTCCTACACGCTGATATTCAGTAATACTCCAACACACTAGGCCAGTGGTTTCCAAACTAAGGAGCGGGCCCTTGGGGGGGAACACTTAACCTGTGTTTGAATATTGAGGGGGGGCTCGATAATGTTTCTAAATAGAAAAGGGGGGCCCTGCAAGTAAAGTTTGGGAACCACTGCACTAGGCAATAAGCAATGTTCAACTAAGAAAGGGGTAACCTATATTTGGGAGTCTAGACAACCCAAGGTGGGGCCCCTTTGTCGTATCAATTGGAGCATGCTCCTTCCAAATGGAATTTAGAGTGCATATGTGTATAAATCTGTGTGTGTGTGTCTATAAATTTGTTGGCCGATAAGTTTTTTTGTAGTGTTGGCAAGTTTGCTAGTATTCTTGCAGTAATGCAAATAGCCAACAGATGACACAAGAAACTTTTTTCATTTGGTTATATAAAATTTTTGGTCATAATAATTTTTATTTTACCTTGGTTTTGTCGCCACCAGATGTTCTCAAACAATGATGAAGCTCTGATTAACAAGAAGCTTCCCAAGGAGCTGCTACTTAGGTGAGCATTTCTTGAATTAACATATCAGTGAGCAATGTTCTATACATGTAAACAAGTACAAATATGTAAGTTAAATATTGGGATTGTAATTTGATATTTATTTTGGCGATATATTTTTTTTTCTTATTTCCTAGGATTTTCTCCTTCTTAGATGTAGTTACCCTTTGTCGATGTGCCCAAGTATCCAGGGTAAGTGAATTAGGTAGAGGATTGATTATTTATTTTGTGTACCAGGCACTTAATTGGTGTTTCTTACAGGGCTGTGGAGTCGGTCGATAAATTCCACGACTCTGACTCCGACTCTTCAGTTTCTGATTCTTCCGACTCCTCTGTATTTTAATATGCTAATGTATTTTATCCATCCATTGAAGGAAAGGAAGGCAACATACATTAAAAACTAGCGAGGAAACCAACACTGTACTGCAATGGCCAATTAAAGCAGAGAAAGGAAGTTAGGAAGAAGATGCTGCTGCTTTTCCCTTAAGCTAGGCACCACGCTGTCATTGATCGGGGATCAATTGAACGGAAATCATGGGCACATCGATTCCTGTTCAATGGGGACCCGTTCTCCCCAGCTTGCAGTGTGTGATCTACAACACGCCACAAGCTGGGGAGAAGCAGCCTGTCTCATACAGCTGCCTCACTCACACAGCTTCCGAGTGAGGAGTGCTGGCTCCACCCCCTTCACACTGACCGCCGACGGCTGAGCAGGAGGCAGGAGCTGCAGCTGTTTCGATACTTGGACTCATGTCTCCATGCAAAGTATTGGAGATTGAACTGGGTTTTTCCAACATGTTGGAACCCCGTTCAATCAAGCCGTATTGATCTCGCCCAAAGGAAAGCACACACACAGGTAGGTATGTAAACAGATTAGAGTACAATCAATGACCGTGAGCGTGCAAGTTAATTGATTGTACTCAAATCTTTTTACAGATCTACCTGTGTGTGCCTCACTTTAGTGTTCTGATCTTCTGCTGAAGATAGGGCAGTGGAAGGCTCCAAGAAGAGGCAGGGCGAAGGGGCACTTCAAACATGATTCATGATTTCCATTGAATCCCATAGTCATGTGTAAAGTTGAAGCTAACAATCTTAGTATTTGTCGCCTCAGCTGAATTACAGCGAGTTTTCAAATGTTTTCCAGCTTCAGTCTTGAACTATTGTCTCTCCATTCCCTTCACTTATACAAGCGTCTCTAGTCCGGCAAAACACATTTACTTCATTATTAGCGAGAGTTAGGGCTGCTATACACGCACCAAGCCGACCGATGGGCGTGCGCACTCGCCGATCGGGGGTATCCACATGGGGCGACAGATCGCTGTCGCCCCACAGCTCGGCCGGCCAGCTCTGGCCGATGCTGTTAGTGTCAGTGGAGACCGGCGTCTTCATTGAAGCTAACGTCAGCTGTCAGCTCTGGAGAGCAGGTGATGACGTCATCATGCTGCAATCTAGAGGTCATCTGAGCTGCTCTGTTGGCCCCCACTCGGTACGTGTGTGGGGGCCTTTAGGCTAGCTTCACAGTGGGCGCTGTAATGTTATGCACTGCATGCATTTATTCTTATAGCAGAGAAGTCGTTCATTATGACTGTTTGTTAATTGCGACATTTGAAGTTAATTATATTTTTTTTAATTCCCATTTAAATTTAGTAGGAGTCGGTAAATTTTTTGCCGACTCCAGGTACCCAAAAATGTCTCTGACTTCTCGACTCCGACTCCACAGCCCTGGTTTCTTAAACCATGCATAGTACTGAGGCCATTTTACAAGTGGTAACTACTAAAAGGTTTATAATGTAAAATTGAAATACTGAAACCAGTCAAGAGTCCTAAGACTTGGAAATGTGAGGCCAGTTAACCCTGTAGTCTGTATAACCTATAGACTGTACCATTTACTTTGTGTGTTGCACTGCAACATGAGTGCATAAAAATCTGAATCTATGACCATACCATACATACTCAAATACATACATTGAGCTCCCATTAAATTTTTTCCGCCTCTATCTATAGACAGGGATGCACATAACTGGTCCGCTGGTACGCATTTAGGTCTTAAAACCTGCTCTGTGTACCTGTCCTGTCCATCCGAATCGCATCTGCGGACTACAGACAGAGAGCAGA
>CM070042.1:33099864-33110522 GCA_036250615.1 Ptychadena robeensis
TGGACAAACTTACAAAATCAGTGAGGGGTCAAATAATTATTTCCTCCACTGTATGTTCTTATCACACGGAAGGTTAAATCGCTGTTAGGGATTGTTTCCCTGGGTTATAAATTATATATAATTTTATGAAGTGTTTGTGCCTCAAAAGCCCTTTACTTGCCTTTGTTTGGGTTACCAGTAGATTTCCCTCTTGGCTGGGGCCTAAACCAAAAATCTTTTTTGTTATTTAGAATGGCAAGCAACACCTCCCTTAGGCTGGGTCACAGCGCACACAATAAACTACAGTGCATTCAAAACCATGTACTGTATTCATAACACTTAATACTTATCTGCATGCAATTTCAATGGTCATGTCAATATGTTTGCATCTCTTTGATTATCTTTAGCTCTAGGAGTAGCTGTGTTTTGCATATGTATATTCTATCAAATAGTATGATGGAGCAATGCAGTGAAGTGAATATTTGAAATGAAAAGATGTAATTAATTATGTGACAACATTGTACCATTAAAGCAATATGTGAGCTCATGAATCCATCAGGAAAATTAAACAAATTACAACCCAGAATGGGTGTGTTTGAATCAGTCTCTTGGCTTCTGATATGAAGACTTCTCTTGCTCTACATATGTGGCTGTATTCCAGTGAGTAGATTAGAGATCAGACTTTTAATAGCTGACTGGAGTTTAATCCATATTGGTTGTAAGCTTGGGCAGGGTCATCTCCTCCTGTGTCAAAGTTTGTACCTGTATGTTACCTTATGTTGCCTTTCAACCCTTGTTTAATGTACAGTGCTTGGTAATATGTTGGAACTTTATAAATAAAAGGTAACAATAATGAGCTAATTTAGTTTTTATGAAAGCCCACATAAATTGGAGCAGCTACATCTGCTATTGCATCCTATTGTGCAAAGTATAAAAAAATGACTACGGCTTTGTTTTGGATTTACCACATTGTTAACTTATAACATGTATGTCCTCCTTACAGAACCTCGACTAGCCTCAGTAAATTTTGTTGTAAACTAAGACATTTGGACTTGGCATCATGCACCTCCATAACTAACTTATCCCTAAAGGCTATCAGGTGAGATTATATACTATTTCATGGAATTACATGAAAATGAATGCGTTGGGTTAAAATGGAATTCTTAAAAGTACATACATTTAAATCCTGCAAATACGGTAATACCCCATGTATGTTTTCATAAAGGTTTACAGGGTACTGGTTATGGTGTCCTGGTAACTAATTTTTAAATTCAGTGAATGTGAACCTAATTGTATTATTCACAGCACACTTTATATAAAGCCAAAATAATTTTTTCATGGTTGTGGATAGAGTGGAAAATGCTTAAAATCCCTGTTATGTTTTCTGCTCATGCTGGTTAGATCTTTAAATTAATCCTCATTTACTGCTGACAGTGGTTTCACCATTATGAAAAAATGTAATCGGGAAACGGACAGAAATCGTGACCTAACAGGGAGTTTTAGTTTCCCCTTACTGTTAAAAAGCCTTTTTAGTTCTTCCCAGTCTAGTAAAACATTCTCAGCAGAACAGTAAGTACTGGTAAACTTTCTCAAGGGCTCAATCCACAGAAATGTAAATATTTTATTTATTTATTTATTTATTTTTACTGGTCATACGCTTACAAAGTAATTCCCTTATAACATCTCTATGTGCATCTTTTAAAATTGCTAGTGCAGAAAAATACTTTGTGTCATTCTAGAAATACAGACCCACTTAAGTTTTTTTGCCTGTGCTGCATTGAAGCCTAAGCTAGGCATACATTGCTTTATTTTTTATTTATTCGATTCAAGCAGAATCAATCACCATGCGGGTTCATGGTGATCGATTGTGTTTGAATTGATTGCAGATCCCGCTTGAAGAAATCTTTATCGAACAGGGAACCAATTTCCATTACCGAGGGTCCCCATCCAAAGTATGGAACAGAATCAACTACTCAGACGTGCTGCACATCGATTCTCTGTTCAATTGATGAAGTTTGAGCGCAGCATGGCGATGTCTTTTCACTGCACTTAAGGGTTTATCAATTGAACAGGTATCGACCCATGTCTTAGTGTTATCAACCTTGTCCCTTTCACTTGATCTAGGAGTTAGCAGGGGGCGGTAGTTTATAGTCCTACAGTGACCATGTTCCACCTTCATACCATGTCCCATAAGGCTGAAGGTGTGTTCCTGGCTGGATCACCAGCTTTGTTCTTGATCTCCTGCAATTGGCTTCCTTTTTTTTACTGCACCATCTTGTTTTTTTGGGGGGGTTTTAATTGCAGAGAGGTGGCAAATGGTTGTTGCCTTCCTGTGCTGTTTGCAGGCACAGAATTGTAGAAGCTTTCCAATGCTCTTTACATGCTCACATAATAGGTGTATGAAAGGCACTGAGCTGGAAGTGTGGAGTTTGTACTTCCCCAGTGATGTTTAGATTGATTTAAAATCATACTCCACTGTTCATTTATAGAACATATTCTAAAAGATCGTCCCAGGAGCCAAAGTTGTGGGTTATTCATTTCTGACCATAAACAAAATATAGCCTATTAGTAGTATAGAAAAATAATCTAGTCTTGCAAATGTTTGTACAGATAACCTGACACTCTTACGGCCTTACAGGATATGTAGTAAGAGAACTATGGAGAATGCCTCTGCTGGACACCTTGAGAGAATGCTAATTACTCAGCTCTTCTGGATTTACTAGTTGTATATCATTGGTGTCACAATGGGCTAAAAAAAACTTGAACAAAATCACAGGCCAACCTTGATATTTAATGAGAAAATGCCTACAGTTGAAGATATTCGTCATTGTCATCAGATAGAATAATTAACCTTTTCATATCAAAGAGTAATAGTATCGTATTGAAATCAAATGTCAAATAAAATACACATCTGTGGCATTCATTTCTTAAAATCTCAGTCCCTTAGTTTGACAGCTCTGTTGTATATGACTCAAAGTATTAAAAAATCTCAGAGAGCCAATTAGTGTTTTAGAAGAAGGTCAAGCTTCTATGTTTTTTTTCCCGTGCCCCCCCCCCCAAAAAACCCCCCCAAATTAATAAAATATTACTGCCACTAAAATATCTGTTCAATTATAATAATATTATGAGTATTACAGCTTGTTATGTACTATAAACAATAGCACAAATGTTTGTATTTCTGATAAATGGAAGGGTTTCTAATCAACATCCCCTTCTCTGTGCATGACAGTGAGGGCTGCCCCCTCCTGGAACAACTGAACATCTCATGGTGTGATCAGATCAGCAAGGATGGGATCCAGGCTCTTGTAAAGGGCTGCGGGGGACTGCGGTGCCTGTCCCTCAAGGGCTGCACTCAGGTATGCTAGATGTCTTATACTCTGTAACTGATTCAAGACTAACAGAGATAAGTGTTAAAAGTGTTGCACAACTAACCAATGTATAGGTGACGGTGTATTATAATCTCACATAAAAATTTTACTATGTAACCTAGATATGCTTTCTCCTAAAGCTGACGTTTGGGCAAATGTACTGTATATTTAAATATACTCCTCAATAGCCCAAAGATCTTTACATCCACTTTGGTCGGATATTTTAAACATAGACAACATTATGAAGACATAAGATCTGTGGGTGAGACTAAGGAGACCCACATGCTATAGGCTGGCTGAATAACGCTACAGGGTTGGCTATTTAAAATGGTTTTAAACTAAAACAAAAAAAAAGCACATACACTGAACAGACACATTACTTACCTGTCAGTAGTTCAGATCCTGGAAATCTGCTACACAAAAAAAAAAACGTACTTACCTTCTTCATGTTTTCACTGATGGCGGCAGCATGTTGATTAAGGGCAAGAGAAGTCGCTTCTGGATTGATTCGTCTGTGGGAAGCGGGCAGCTGACGCCACCCTTCCCCCACTCCTACACAGACAGAGACTCCTCTGTTAAAGAGCTCTGTGTGGGGAAGGGGGGGGGGGGAGTGGCTGGATCCATCTAGCTGTGTGAAGAGAGGGGCTGGCGCTAAAAAGATACCCCTCCTGCTGTCAGAAATAGTTTGTTTTTGTTTTTTTTGTTGGGGATCTCTGCAGTATCAACTGAACTTCATCCGATACGACAGAGTGACCTAACAGGTGGTAGGTCTGCTTTAAGACCATCCTGCCCAATGAAAAGAGTACAGCAATACTTGAACAGAGGCAAAGGACAGAAAAACAAATACACAGGGCACCAAGATTCAGTACATATTTGGTCACCCGTGATCTAAATTTTACAGAATTGGTAAAAGAGTAGAGATAGTCAATGAGATGCTAAAACTATTGATATTGGCATACAAGGTGTATGCAGACTGAATCTGCGCCAATCAAGTAAACCGTTGATTGCACGGTTTGTCTGCAGACAACTTGCATTCTAATGCCCAAGTTTCGACATCTCATTACCCATCTCTAATAAAGAGCATCTTTAAATATCTATGCTAACTGTATACAAAGCAATGGCAGTGCAAGGTTTGCTAAAACATGTGTGAAATGTCTTAGTGCTTGTTTTTCTACTGCTAATCTCACTTTACAGCCGCCAGGTTCACTACTTTGTTGGAGACAATGGTGTAAGGTTGCAGGGAGCCATTGTCTGTGGTGAGAGTCTTCAAGGATTTCATTAGCCACTTTGAGACCTTCTGATCAAATATTATGTTCATCATGAACACAACTTGTGCTTTATTATGTCTTTCTGTCCTCCTTCCTTTTTTTCAGTTAAGTAACAATCCTCTAGCTGTCCACTGTTTTTCTTTTTTATTAAACCCATTATTATTTCAAACCCCTTTAAGGAAACCTTAACAGCTGCTGATGTTTGAAAATGTGTATCCTGGATTTCATGTTGATCCTATCTTTTCAATATCACCCTAAATTTAATGCAGGTTCCAGAAATATCCTTATTTGGTCAGAATTACTTCAAGCAGCTAGCATTTTTTACAAGATCAGCAATGGCAAGTTTCAGGTGTTGAGGATCCAAAAACTGTAAGCTGGAGTATTTATGTAGCATCACTAAAATAGCCCATGCATGGTGACCAGTCCGATTTATTTAATCCTGATCAACAGCCAGTAATGTAATATGTTGCAGAAGTTTAAACATTATAATTACTCCAGATAACAGGTTACATTGCTGTGTTTATTTAAGGACCTATATAGGGTGGGGAGAATGAAAAGAGGCACCATTCCTGGAGGAACATTGGGAGAAGCCTTGTCTTTCATATCCCAGGGTTTTCTTATTGCCTCCTCAGAATGTAACAGTAGACATACACAGTCTGATCCCCGCCCGATTGTATAGCGGCTGATTGCAGTGCGATTATGTAATCGAGCTGCAGACGGTCGCTCAGAGGATCGGCGGGCACCCTTTGTGTGCTGGACATTACTTTGGTGACCCCATCCAAAGTAATGCGATCGGCCAGGAATTTACCAATATGTCGTATCACCATGCGATCCAAATGCGGAGCATCTCTCTCACCTGAAAAATTGGGTGGGAATCGTCCCGTCTATGGCTTCCTTTATACTCCACAAAATCTGCCATAACCCACACATACTGTTAAATTGGAACTATAGGGGTGCCTCTAATTGTCCTAGGTGTAACCTAATTAGGGTGGACTGGACTCAAGTAGTTGATGTGCCATCTTGCTAATTTCTACCATATGATTACTAGGCATACCATTTGTTGACAGAACCAACCAAATTTACAAGAGCTATAAACACTAGAGAGGAATGTGAGTGAAAGGCAGTTTCTAAAATATTTAGGCCAGTTGTCTGGAACCAGCAACTACACCACTGTTAAAGTGATTTGTTTTTTCCCCTCAATTTGAATCTCTGCAGTTAGTCTTGGCAATTTCTAAAATATTTGCCTAAATACATTGAGTTGCTGCCATGCTCCAGGTTATTGAACAATTGAAGCAACATGTAGCTGAGCGTGTGTTCCACATAATAAAGTGGATGGTAAAAAAAATGTAGGAGTGTTTATGGTTACTATGTTTATCCTACCTTTTTGTGCATTGTTTTTTGGATGAGATTAGTCATTATTGATATATTCCTTGTGATGTTACTGAACCCCTATATTTCTCCTTGGTATAAAAAGCTACATTCTTATGTGTATTTGGGTATATATATATTTTTTTTTGTTGAATTTAATTAACAGATCCCAAAAAGTTAAAATTGCTATGAAAAATCGTACTAAAATGAGAATAACAATGTCATGTACAACAAAGAGAGCTTAGAGTATGCTGACCATCCTTCAACTAAGAAAGGTCTGAAGGTCTGAAGGTTTGTAATTGGTAAGGTTAGTTGGCAGGTTACGCAAATTAAGAAGTCACCCAGTTAGGTAAAAGCAGTAAGTATTTCATGTAAGATAGTGGTTCTCAACCTTTAAATTTGCAACCCTGTTCCAAATACTGGAAGTGACAGTCCACAACATCACTTCCAGAGCGATCTGGTCAGTGTAATGTGCACTCCCGTATATTTTCCCACCCAGCTTTTGCAAATGATGGCCAGGGGGGCGGGGGTTGACAGAATAAACCCACAGGTTGACAATTCCTGATATAAGAGGATCTACAGTTCAAACGCATCTTTCCCTCTAAACTGTCCTAATGGCTCAGTTGCTGAAAAACCTAAAAAATATATTTGCCTACCCTGCCGTCTTCTGTGGGAGTCGCCATTTTTATTTCTGTGTAGCTTCTAGTTTTCCATGGGTTTAAGCTGCAGTAACACGAATGATCACCAGGGGCACCAGATGCAAAGTTTTTCAATTGACAAAACTGAAAGTAAATGGAAAGATAAATCGACATGGAGAGCTGTCCCATTAGGAATGTCCCATCTGACACGTGGTTATCGCCTCAGCTTTTCAGAGGGGGCAAGAGAGAGTAGGAGTGACGGGAGAAATAAAAAATCCTACTTGTAAGAAGATGTTTGTGTATTATTGCCCCAGTAATAGGAGGTTGGTCAGTGAGGGCCAAAAGTTTATCTGGTTGGTTTAGGTACGCTTTGACTTTGAAAAATTAAGAAAATGGCAACAACAAACAAAGGCAGCCTACAATTCCCAACTCCCATTGAATATGTGCTCACAGGCCCAGAGAAGATGCCAGAAATAAGTAAATTCTGCACAATATCTGGTAATTTAGCATAGTCAGGTACATGTGGAAAATATTGAATTGGCTTTTTTTTTGGCTACTTAGGAACCTCGTAAAAATTTTATCCAGTTGGCCTTTTTAAAATTAAAGGTGTCCATCTTGTCTAGATGTATGCATTTCTATGAAATACATAGTGTAGATGTCAGGCCTGTTTGTTCATTGATACAAAATTTTTTATTGGGGGAAAATGTTTTGTTTGAGCCCTTCCTTTGTGCCTCGGTCTCTCTACTAAAATACCATCATTTTTGGTTTATAAGAAGCTACCAGCAGGGAGCATGTAGTTCCAGCGTCTGCCTGTAGATGCTTCTCCAATAACATGTACCATATTCATACTCCTCCGCTGTAAAAAACACAACCAGTCTAAAGCAATCTGCTGTCTTCTACATCATTTCTGATGAATCTGAGTAGTGCGGGCCGTATAGAAAAACTAAACGTGCCGCTTATGGCCCGCAGGCTTTACTTTGCCCACCCCTGGTCTAGCTACAAAGAAGATTGTTGCAAATAAATTACAAGCTATTTAAGTAGTCCAACCAAATTCTCAAGACTAGCCTTTGGTTACTGGTGTGGTCATTGTTGGGCTGCTTAGAAGAATGAGTAGAACCTCATACTTGGAACCTGGAACATATATATGGACACAGCTCTCAAAAATCTTCCCCACTTTGAGTGCAAGTGCATAAATCCAGATTCGAGGTCTCTTGCTAGTGTATTTCCAGGTGTTGGGGGAACAACTTATATACCACTGTATATGTGCCCACTCCATCTGATGGCATAGCATCACCTTTATTCTCCAAAACACTCCAGTCTCTGGTAAATATGAAAAAGAAAATAGATTTGTGGATGGGTTCATAAATGTGCAAAACGAAAAATGCACACAATGCATTTAGTATATTCAGTGAAAAAAACTATATCGGCTTATACTGGAGTCACGTACCGTATTTTTTGGAGCATAAGACACACCCAGTTTTTAAAGCATGAAAACCAGGAAAAAATATTTCATACATAAAAGTGTTCACATAAATTGGGTTAATGCAATATCAAATGAATGCAATCAGATTCAGCCAGTAGGTGTCCCTACCAGCAGTGCACACACACAGCACATGACGTCACCTCTTCATTGATTGGGAGGAAGGAGGGGGGAAAGCTGCCCAGTCCTCTCCCTCTCCTCCCTGACTGCCTGTGTCCGTGGAATCTGCAGAGTGATCGCAGTTTCCTCTGGCACGGAGAGAAAGATAGGTGACAATTCATCTATCTCTTCATTGCTTATTCAGATGTGAGATCCAGCCGTGGACAGATCTCGCAATTGACAGCTTTCCAGCTAATCTTGCCGGGAGAGCTAGCAAGGAGCCAAAGCGGCCGCTAAGTGGCCGCTGGGGTCTCGCATTTGGACCATAAGACACAGGCACTTTTTCCCGCCGAAAGTTTTATGGTCCGAAGAATACAGTAATTGTAAGTCCCTGAAGGTATTATCACCAAAACTGCTGGAGGAGGCCTAAGGTTGTGGGAAGACTATAGTTTTTCCATGTTTGTTTTTTTTGTAAAATGAGATACCTTGGGTTATATTCGGGCTTATAATTTTATATACGGTAATTACAATGACTTTAACTGCAAAATGAAATAAAACACACATTGCCTTCTCCGATAAAACAAGAAAAATTTCAGCCTTTTTTATGTGAAGCTTGGCTTATATATTAAAGTCCTACGTTAAGCAATCTTCCTAATTGACAGACACAGAGCTGGGATTTGAGGATTAGCAAAGACTCGCTCTTCCTGGATTAGGCATTGCAGCTCATAAATCTTCTTGTTTCTGAGAAAAAAATTTACGAGATTTTGAGGATTTGGGAAAGAATTGTTCGCTAAGGAAGTACAGGCAGCTCTAAAAGACTTTTATTGAATAGTTAATAAGGATTAATTTAAGTTTGCAAGACTGCTCCCTCATTCCTTTCATTTACTTAATAAAATTCCACAAAAACAACCATGCCTAAGCTGACTTTTGTTGTGGCTGTACCTGTATATGAAGACATGCCATACTGACTGAGGCTGGTGACTGTTCATCAGTAAACCAATGCATCACATTTGGAGCTGCTCCAGGAATATTCCAACCATGATTCTTCCATTGTAGCAGTTTGCTTTCAGCAGCAATTTCACCATGGAACAGTCTGTGTTACACAGTCCAGACATTTTGTTGGAAAATTTCAGGTCTCACTTGCCATAAATGGTTTCATGAACCTTTCTGCTAGCCAATGGGGGCGGAAAGGCAAAACACTGTATCACTTTTGGTACAGAAATCTGCACCTCAGTGAACCGCCAGGGAGGTTAAAAGAGGAGTACTTACAAATTCATAAATCCACATGTGTAAGCAGGCAAGTAGTGATGTGGATGGGGAAAGGGAAGAATGTTCCCCATCTGCTCACACAGGGCAAAAAAAAAACCTAAATCAGCACTGCGCGTTTTCTGTGAGTTTTTCAGTGCATTTTTGGAGCGTTTCTGGTGCGGTGCGGCAGAGCACCCGGCGTTCTCAAAAATGCCACCGTGCCCTAAATGCGCCAATGGAGACAGTCCAATGCAGATGCATGGGATGCGCTTCTGACGCGTTTTCTGCACAGACTCAGCCTTACTTTGACATACAGTGCTGTTTTAGAAGCCAAATATTTTGGGGTCTTGAATAAGGGTGCTTTTGTAAAACTGAATATACAATTACATTCTTTTAGAACATACATTCAAAGAAAATGTTTTAAATCCTCATAAATTTCTCACACGCATGGTGGGAGGTCCATGGTAGACCATGGTTTCCTATTCACATGCTCGGTGCATTTTAGCCTCTTCTAATATATACTATTCATTTTTGAGCGCTTGTGTTTCTGCCTCTTAACGTCTTCTTTTGGGCCGCCCTCTCTGGAACTCTCTTCCTCGTCCCAATTGCAACACTTTCAAACAAGCCATCTCATTAGTTTGGTCTACCCATGTTCTCGTTCCTTCACCAACTTCACTACCTAGCCAATTCTAGCTCCTCTACCTATTGTATACACTGTTCCCCAACCTCTTAGACTGTAAGCCAGGGTCCTCTTCTTCTCCTGTGGCATAGTTTGCAGCTGTATGTTGTAGAGATGCACCGATTGACCGGCTACAGACCGGAATCGGCCAAAATTTGTTATGATCGGCCCAGATCGGTGACCGGCCGGTCATGAGTTCATCTGCCAGCCGATCCTTTGATTGGCTGGCAATAGGAGGATCGTGAGCCTGGTGTTAAATGTCAGTCACAGTCTCAGCACGCAGCCGGGAACACTGGATACATTCCTGGCAGCCAGCCAGGGGCTGTCCTAGGGAGGCACGCCCTCTGCTGCCTCTCTAACCAATCACTCTAGGGGGATGGGCTGTGAAGGAGAGCCGTGTCCCACCCCCTATGCCTTCCCTGTTCTACGTTCCCTGAATAATGCAAAGTATAGAGAAGTCATCGCACATTCTCATCCCGTCATTGTGGCTGCAGTATGCTGCGTTCCTGCACTTTACTGAACCTCCGCCTA
>CM070042.1:33112296-33124211 GCA_036250615.1 Ptychadena robeensis
CCCCCCCCCCCCGACCAGCAGACCTGTGAAGGAGAACGCACAGAACGTCTCCTTCACAGGTCTTTAGAAGAGGAGGAGGAGGAAAACAGAGAGAACTGGGCAATACCGCCCCATCTTCCTCTTATTCACCAATTGCAACAATCCACAAACCCCCCTCCCCCGTCGTCAGGGGCAAATAAATCTGGCATAGGGCTACAAACAGCACTGCTCTGAACTACATCAAGATCTATTGAGATCAAGTGTCTTGTTACTTTTATCGTAACAGAGTAAGGACCTGTGATTTTGTCAGTGGCATCAGTCTAAAGCATTTTGAGCTCATACAAAATTATTGAGAAGTGCAACTGATTTTCAGCTAAACCTCCTTCTGACGTGCTTACTTGAAAGTGCAAAACCTGTCTAATGCAAACGCAACCAGCAGAGGTCCTGGAACATCCTTGTAGTAGTATTGAGCTATAGTATAAAGCTTGTTCAAGATTTAATGTTTAACCATCCAGAATTTTACATTGATATGTTTTGAATAAATATAAAGTTGGCATCTTACTGTACAAACTTGTAACTTTGGCCCATCTTTAGTTTGACACCCCTCAGTTTTTGCGAATCCATACTATTTATACTTATAAGTTTTATGTTTTCCAAGCAATTATCCTGTCTGGAAACTCCAGCACCCACCCTGCTAACTGCTAACAAAATAAATTTTCAATACAATATAATTGGGGGGCTATGAAGGATATATAAATAGTCTATCCAAAACAATGAGTTTTTTAAAAATCTTAAATCATTTTTGACAATGAAAAGGTTTTAAACATTGTTTTGCTTAGAATTATATTGGATTGTAAGAAGATGTTGTGGACTGTGTGGCAACTTAATTTTTAGGGCTATGTTTAGATAGCGTTAAGCTAGGCGTTAGCTGTTTTAACAGGGGTTGCGTTAGGGCGCGTTGGGACATGCATCAAAGATGCGTTATGGACGCATACATTTTTTTTTTTTTTCCTTTCTTTCCTCTTGAGTGATGCGTCAAAAACCCATACCACCTCTGTATTGCTGCAGCAAGATTTGGGCTTTGTGAGTGTGTTTGCTTTTGTTTGTAGTTTTAAGGCCCCTAAACACACACAGAGTGGGGGCCGACAGAGCTGCTAAGATCAGCTCTGGAAGGCAGCGTGATGACGTCATCACACTGCAGTCCCGAGATGACAGCATCGGCGTGCACCCTTTGTGTGCTCCATTGAAAGTAACGGCATCAGCTGGCATCGGCCAGAGATTATCAGACATGTCCGTTCTCTGGCCGGCCGAGCTTTGGGGCGACAAGGATCTGTCGCCCCATGTGGGCACCCCCGATCGGCGGTTAATTTTGCTGACGGCCGCGAGCGCGCACGCCCGTCGGTGGGAGGCAAAATCAGCCGCTGATCGGTGCATGTATGGCAGGCTTTATTATCGCAAGGCAACCCAACTCAGGCAATGGATGCGTCGGCCGCAGGGAAATTGATGCCATTTAAACATAGCCTTTAGCTATCTTGCAGTTCTGCAGCGTGGCTTATTTTGTATGTTTTTGTTTTTGTTCCAGCAGCAGATAACTGATGATGGCCTCATCACGATTTGCCGCGGATGTCACAAGCTGCAGTCTTTGTGTGCCTCCGGCTGTTCCAACATCACAGATTCTATACTTAATGCACTGGGACAGAACTGCCCCCGGCTCAGGTAACAAACGAAGTTACATATAAAATAGCTAATTTCACACCGCGTTTTGTCTTTGTAATTGTCTGTACTCTGTAATGGAGTTTTATAGCACAACGAAATTGTAGAAATCAACATCTATATTTTAGTTACAGGAAGGACTCATCTGGTTTATGAATATCACCCAGTCCGATCTACACCCTGGCTTTCTTACCTGTCTGAGGGGAGCCTGGGGTGTCCCTCTGTGTTAGGGATCTATGTGATCCGTCTGTGTTTCACCTTTTCGGCATCATGGATGGGGGGGGGGGCATTTATCATCATGTTAATGCTGGCGTTGGCTCTGGGTGCTCGCAACCCCGGGGTCATTGATGATGGGTGGGTTATTCAAACAGATTATACATTTTAAAAAGGTCAGTATGCTCATATGATTAATGTATCACCTTGATTAACATGGTTAATCAAAGACCTCAAACTTTTGCTGTCCCCAACTGTTTTGAGTAGAAGACTTATAATGTACTCTTTACACATGGAGGTTACATACAAATAATTAGCAGAGGCTCATACAAATAATTTGACTCATAATTTCCTAATCAAAAAGAATTTACATAATTTAAGTGATGAGACTATTTTACCAATGTATGCATCTCCTATATTTTTCTTTCTTCCTCCTTTTTTGCAGAATTCTTGAAGTAGCTCGATGTTCACAGTTGACAGATCTAGGATTCACCACCTTGGCTAAAGTAAGGAGGGTTGCATTTGTGTTTGCTCTGCTTTACTCCACAGTATATTTCTATAAAACCTTTTTTTGTTAAGGATAGGGAAGGAGGCATCTAAAGCTTAGACATACACGGTTCAATTTCAGCGTTCAATTGACTTAGAACTATCAAAGTTTACATCAATCGAACTTAATGCCTGCCATACACACCCCGACGGGTGCAGACAGACCAGCTCAGATGAGTTCCGGAATGCAAACGTGGTGACGTCATCATGTTTGCATCCTGATGCATTCTGGGGCTGCACTAGTCGGCCATTAGCTTCATGAAGACGCCGGTCTTCATTGAAGTTAAAGGCATCGGCTTCCATCGGCCAGAGATTATCGGACATGTCCGTTCTCTGGCCGGCCGAGCTGTGGGGTGACAGGGATCTGTCGCCACATGTGGGCACGTGCCGATAAGCGGCCGATTTTTCTGCTGACCGACGGCGCGAGCGCGCACGCCCGTCGGTCAGGTGAAAAATCGGCCGCTTATCGGCATGTGTATGCCAGGCATAAATCATATACTGTACACATGGTTCTATACCAATCATAACATCGATCAAAAAGTGGTCGGACATGTTGGAATCTTTTGTTGATTTTACGATCGGTGCTAAATGAAAAGATCAAGATCTAAAATCGAAACGAAAAAATCTATTGTGCTTAAATCCGTGTATGCCTATCTTAAGTCATAGTTTGTGCGTATTATCAACCATCATAGATGGAAACCTGTGGGTGAAATCTGGTCACTGATTGCTTCCTTTTGGTGCTTTATCGCTAGTTCCCCCTACACTTGCCTCACATGAAATTGTTGCTGGAAGAGGTCATGCATAGAGGATTTAGGGTAATATATCTTGCTTCATGAAGCAAGAAAAAAATGAATGTGGGTGTTAATTTTTATCTGTCCCTGAAACTTACGGACGTCTGATACATTTTGAGTAACATTGTTTTACATATTGTTTCCTAAATCTGTGTTGCCAATCTTTTTGTCCACACTGTAGAATTGCCATGAGCTGGAGAAGATGGATTTGGAGGAATGTGTACAGGTGAGCTCTGAAACTTCAAGAACAACATACTATGACCAAAAGCCTTTACTTTTCTCTGGAATATGCTACTTTTTTGGCCATCCACATTGGTTGCCAAAAGAGATGACAGCATGTACTGTCTCAAGAGCAAAAACAATAGCGCAGTGAGGTCATGTTACTCAGGGACAGTATCATTTTATAGTGCAAAATTAGCTGAGGGGTAGGAGTCTTGCTCTTCCTAAATAGGTTGAATATTCTGATATTGTATAAATCACACTAAACGACACCTGCTACAAAGTTTTTTTGGGCAAATATTGGAATTTCTACTAACTTTACTTAATACAGTACAAATTGTACCATAAAAAAGTAGCAACTTGCAGTTTCTCATACTGCTTATGATGTAATTTTAGAATGAAGCAATTCGACCATTGCTGTGTCTGATACTGGGGCTTTAGGTATAGCAAAGATGTGGCATTATTCCATTATTCTTCTCCTTTGTGTTGCAGATTACAGATAGCACTCTTATTCAGCTTTCCATACACTGTCCAAGGCTGCAGGTGTTGGTAAGTTTTACATAAAGAAAATTAATAGTAGAGCTTCAGCCCCAAATTTCTTTTAATATATGGGGGAGGACTGATGATTTAAGGTAACAATGAACTGGTTGGTGACTACTCAACAAGGTAGGTAATTGATACTACCTCCATAGTTGCATTGACCTGCACATTTTAAAAGCGGTATATAGGTTAATTAACACTGATAGTTCATTAAGCCAGATGATCTCTAGGAAAAACAGTGCCAAACCTCCACCTGTGGTTGCTGTCTAAATTTCAGCTCTAGATTACTCTGGAATATTGTCAAGGAGATTATTGTAGTGTAAAATCTTTTTTTTTTTATATTGTATGCCCGTTTTTTGTCTTATTGGTGTAGGTGCTCCCTTTCTATTCGGGACAGGCAATAATCTCTTCAACCTAGACCTTAATGGCAATTCACCTCCCTGGCCGTTCACTGAGGTCCAGATTTCTGTACCAAAAGTGATAGTGTTTTGCCTTTCCGCCCCCATCCACGTCACCGATGATGCCGATGGGGGCCGAAAGGCTCTGTGTGCCTGCAGCTCTGTAGACCATGGTCCCCATTCAAAGTACTGGCGATCTACCAGAGAACAATGTTCGTTCTCTGGCTGATCAAAGTTGTGTGCGACCACGGGCAGTGGCTCCAGGTGGGCGTGTTCATTTTGCGATTGATCACCAAGCGATCACACCGAATGTGCATGGTGATCATTCGCAAAATCGGCCACAGATTAAAGCGCTATGGCTGGCTTTAGAGGTACATGAAAAAAATTTATTTATTATTTTTTTTTTTTTATAGAAGTTTACATTTCTTTTCTTTTGATTTGGATTGGATACAACATTTATCCAATCCAATTAAAAACAAAAACAAATTAATAATAAAAAAAAAAAATCTTAAGAAAAAAAAAAAATTCATGTACCTTTTTTTAAATTTTAAATCTCCCGCCCGGGCTGTGATGTCATCGGCACACGCGTGCCAATCACGGAAATAGCCGGAGAGATAAGATTTTCAGAGAAGCTCGGGTCCAGCCGGAGTTGGATCCAGATGCAGGAATGCTCCCGCTGAGGGTTTCTGCTAGCTGGATCCACTTTTGAACTGGATCGGATAAAGACATTTATCTGATCCAGTTCAAAAGTAAAAAAAAAAATATTGAAAAAATGAAAGAAAAAAAAAATTTCTTTAAACCCGGGTCCCGCCTCCGTGACGTCACTTGGGAACCCAGAAAAAGCCGGCAAAGACATTGCTGAAGGCGGCAGCCAGACTAGGTGAGCTCCCACGCCGTGCCCGAAGCTTCGGGCATAGCGCTAGGGAGGTTAATAACAGTATTCAGCAGAAACAACATTTTCTTGTGGATTGGTCACCAGGACAATAATTGACAGATGTAGAAAGCACAGTGCTCAAGAGTCTACACTCTGACAGCAGAGTGCCATGGGACACTGACAGAAAAAAAGTGATTATATTATTTTATACAGAATCAGCATTAAGTCTGCATCAATATTTGTGTATAAGGAATGACCTGGTTCTATGGAAAATCAGGCGTTCTATGGAAAAGGTTTCATTAACCTTTTTCAAAAGATGGTAAAATAAATGCAAAAAAATAAAACAACTGACAATCCTGACATTCATTTTGCTTTAGCAACTCATTTTCATAGGGTGATAACACTGGCCCTGTTTCCTATTCATTTCCTTCTGCTGTGTCACACATGGATTACAAATGGCCATTTCTGTACATACTACACAGGCGGCACCTTTCTATGAAATGCCAGGCAGCGAGGCCGGAAGTGATCAGCAGCACAGAGATATATCTCTATATAATCTATATGTATATCTATATATAAGGGATGAAATGAAGAGAAATGGTATTTGTTGTTGCAAATCATATATGACCCAGTAATAATTATTTCTGATAAAAATATAAAAAAATATTTCTCCAATCGTCTTGTCCAGGACAGCTTACATAAGAGATAGGCTCCACCCCCAGAGGGAGGAAACACAACACCAATAGATCTTTAAAACTCTCGCTCTCTGTATCCTTGGCAGTCTTTGTGTTTCCTCCACCTGGAGGGGAACCTACACCATGTACTCTGCAGGCACCTGGACAGTCAGTCTATGTCTGGGGGTCTGGTCTGGCCCGGTCGGACGAAATTTTAAGGGCTTACCCTCCGTTCCGCCGGTGGCGAGCTAGGTCAGGAACGGCGCTGCTTCCGGGGCACCATACCCAGCGAGGGTCCGGTCTCTCTTCGCCATTTGTCTGCAGGAAAAGGGTCGCATGTTTTTTTTTTTACACTCCTCTTCTCTCATGTGGCTTGCCCGGCTGCAGGTTGAAGGTGGGGGCGTGTCCCGGCTCCGTCAGCGTGCGCAGCGAGCGCCAAACTCACTGACTGCAGGGGGTCGGAGAGTAGGCGTCGGCTGTGGAGTGACGCGCCTGGAAGGGGCGGGGTTACCGCGCACCATCATCTTCCGGCACCCAGTGGGGAGCTGGGAGCGCCGGAAGCAGGCTGCTATTAAAATGGCAGAGCTGCCTTCATTCAAGCCTGGGCAGCAATGGAGTCGGAGGCATCAGCGGGTGCGAGCGGCACACAGGTAGGGGACGTCTACAGCACCCACATACCTGTTGTGACTGGGGGAGAGATAGGAGTCTGAGGATCCTTATGATTTTTTTTCTATGGGCACTCTCTCCCCAGCCTCTATGCCTTAGAGGGACATGGCATTTTTTGTTTGTATGCAGTGTCATTCCCCCTCCCCCTTTTGTGCAAGGTTTTGAGGTGTTTTTTTTGGTGTTCCTGTTTTTCTAGAAAACCCCAGCTAAGGCGGACATGACTGGCACGGCTTTAAAGAAAAAATGCGCCACTTGTAGCGCCAAGCTGTCTAATCCCTCAAAACCCCTATGCCCTAAATGTATTGAGGCGTAAGGGAAGAGACTACAGCTACTCACATTGAGCGTAGTGAGGTGGTGTCAATCATTAGGGAGGAGATTTCCCAGTCTTTTGCGTCTTTTAAAAATATTCTGTCTGACCTCCGCCCGTGCCTTCAGCCTCCAGTGGCTTATCCACCACCGCCACTGGTGCGCACGCTAGGGAGAGTGAAGCAGGGGAGCTGGACTCGTTGGCAGAATTGTCTGCGGAAGAGTCTGGAGCCAAGGGGGATGGGAACCCAGAGGGGACATCTCCCAGGTATATGATAGGACAGGAAGGTGTGGAGGAATTGTTACAAGCCATTTATGATACGTTAGACATTCAGGAAGAGCAGGTGGTAGCTTCCCTCCATGATCGCATTATCAGGGGCGCATTTTTCCCATCCATCACCTTCTGTCTGATACCATCAAAAAGGAGTGGCGTTTCCCAGAGCGCAAACCTTTCTTTGGGGCCAGCCTCAGGAAAAGTTTTCCCTTAGACGAGGACGCAGCCCTTCCCTGGAACAAGGCCCCAAAACGTGCCGCTTTCTCCCAAGTCTCAAGGTCCACTGATTTGTCTTTTGAGGACATGGGGGCGCTTAGGGACCCCATGGACAAAAGAATTGAAGTGCTGCTCAAGAGGAGTTGGGACGCCAGCATTTTCGGTCTTAAACCGGCTCTGGTGTCATCCTGTGTGGCTAGGAATTTGGAGTTTTGGCTCGGGCAGGTTCACTCCCATATAGAGGCAGGGACCCCTAGGGAGCAGCTGCTAGAGGGGGTACCCATTTTGTTAAAAGCAGCTAATTTCCTGGCTGATGCTGCGGTGGAGTCGGTACGATTTGCAGCCAAGACCAGTGCCTTAGTGGTCTCCGCTAGGAGGGCTCTTTGGTTGAAAACCTGGACGGGGGATACAACCTCTAAAATCAGGTTATGTGGTCTCCCCTTCGAGGGGGACCTTTTGTTCGGCCCTGAGCTAGAGAGCATTCTTGATAGGACCGCAGATAGAAAGAAGGCCTTCCCAGCCAGGAAGTCCAAGCTGCCTTTAAAACGCCCCTTTCGTAACCAAAGGTTTTCGGATGCTAAGAACAGGGAGCCGCCCAGGAAGAAACCATGGGAAAATTGGCAGGGGGGCCGAGGCAGGGGTTGGGGGGTTTTGTTTAACCCACCCAACCAGCCAGGAAAATCGAGCTGACTCCCGGACTCCGGTGGGGGCAAGGCTGCACGATTTTTTGGCAGCTTGGCGCAACATAGCCCCAAACCCTTATGTGTTGCGCATCATAGAGGAGGGTTACAGGTTAGAATTCCAAGACTTTCCCCCGGCAAGGTTTTTTCTTACCACTCCTCCCAGGGACCACGTCAAAGCAGGCGCCCTAATGTCACTTCTTTGGGAATTAGTGGATCAAAGGGTACTGATGCCTGTTCCAGAACTGGAAAAAGGCAGGGGATTTTATTCCCACGTTTTTGTGGTAACAAAGCCCCCGGGGAAGTACAGGCTTATTCTGAACCTGAGTTTCCTAAATCGGTTTCTAGCTTACAAGAAGTTTCGCATGGAGACAATATTCACCACGAGAAATCTCCTGTTTCCAGGGTGTTACATGGCCTCCATAGACCTTCGAGATGCCTACCTGCATATTCCAATCTTCAGGGGTCACCAGTGTTACCTGTGGTTGGCCGTGCTCTGGTAGGGGAGCATCCTACACTTCCAATTCAGAGCACTGCCTTTCGGCCTGGCCTCCGCCCCGCGCATTTTCACCAAAATCATGGCGGAAGCTTTGGCTCTGTTGCGCCTCCAGCATGTCCCAGTCATCCCCTATTTAGACGACCTGCTTTTCTTTACAAGGAACAGCATGGAATTGCAGGCCAATTTGTCCCACGCCCTACAGTTTCTGCAGGGTTTGGGATGGCTAGTAAATTGGACCAAGTCCAGTTTGCAGCCGGTTCAGAAGATTCAGTTTCTGGGGTATCTCGTGGATTCAGTCTCCCAAAAATTGTTTCTGCCACACGAAAAAAAACTGAAGATCTCATCGGCAGCAGCCAAGCTGCAATGCCAAAGGAGTGTATCTATCCGGACAGCCATGTCAGTAATTGGCCTCATGGTATCAGCAATACCGGCCGTCCAATGGGCAAAAGCGCACATGCGGATTCTTCAATCTCATGTGTTGGCACATTGGGACAGGAGGAAAGTCACCTGAGATATGCCTCTCCTTCTCTCCCAGAGAGTCCTCAGGTCCCTGTGGTGGTGGCGGAAGGACCAAGTACTGACAGAGGGTCTCCTCTGGTCACTTCCAGATCCGGTTCTTTTGGTCATGGACGCCAGCGCTTGGGGATGGGGGGCCCATCTGGGAGAATCTTTGGCCCAAGGCAAATGGACCAAACTAGAGTCAGTACGGTCCTCAAACTTCAGAGAATTGCTATCAGTTTTTTGTGCATTCAGGCATTTCCACTCCTCGCGGTCAGGCGGGGTAGTCCGCATCTTTTCAGACAACGCAACAACTGTCGCATATTTAAACAAACAGGGTGGCACCAGGTGCCGGTCTCTTCAGGACCTTACTCATCTGATCTGTGTATGGGCGGAAAAAGAGGTAGTGACCTTCTCAGCTGTACATCTCAAAGGGGCACTCAATATCAAGGCAGATTTCCTGAGTCACACCCAGCTAAGGGAAGCAGAGTGGAGTTCGAACAGGTCGGTGTTCCATCTTCTGACAGAGCGATGGGGAGTACCGGGGGTGGACCTGTTCGCCTCCGCTTTGAACCATCTAGTTCCCCGGTACTTCACAGTGACAAGGGGTGACCCAGCCATAGCGGTAGACGCTCTGAGTCACCCCTGGAGCTTCCAGCTGTGCTACGCTTCCCCCCCCCCCTTCAACATGTTACCACGAGTAATTCAGAAGTTCAGGCGGGAAACCACCTCCTTGATCCTAGTGGCTCCACACTGGCCCAAGAGGGCGTGGTTTTCAGAGGTTTTGGACTGGGCGGTGGGTCCACCCTTTCACCTTCCGGATCTTCCCGACTTGCTGCACCAAGGGCCAATTCACTCCCGTCAGGACAGGTCCTGGCACTTAGCGGCGTGGCTTCTGAGGAAGACCTGCTGAGGGCCAGGGGCCTGTCTCCATCAGTTATCACTACTGTCTTGGCTAGTAGGAAGGTTTCCATCCGCAAAATTTACGAGAAAGTTTGGAAAATTTTCAGGGCTTTCGGGGGTACTCAGGGTCCCCGGGTTTCCCTGCCTGGCACCCTCGATTTCCTGCAGAGGGGAAACGACTTGGGGCTCACGGTCAGTACACTTAAGGTGCAGGTGGCGGCCTTGAGTGACTTCCTAGGTTATCGGTTGGCTTTGGAGCCTCTGGTCGTTCTCTTTTTGCCGGGAGTGGAAAGGAGCTCGCCGGTTGCGATCTCTGCTGTCCCTCAGTGGGATTTGTCTGTAGTGTTGAACGGGTTGCTCAGGGCCCCATTTGTAGATCCCAAGAGCCTTAATCATCTCTCATGGCGCACTGCTTTCCTGGTAGCTGTCACTTCGGCTAGGCATATTGGGGAGTTGCAGGCACTTTCCATACGAGATCCATACTTGCAGGTCTTTCCTGATAGGTTGGTGTTGAGGACAGACCCAGGGTTTCTGCCCAAGGTAGCGTCTAGATTCCATCGTTCACAGGAGATCGTTCTCCCTGTAAATGTCCACAGCTTTGTTCTGCTTATCTGCAGCCCCCTCCCACTCTGCAACCTGAGACACAGGAAATCTCCCAAGGTGCAACGGGGTTGCTCCAAGTTTGTTGCCAGGAAGAAAGGCAGATAGATGCTATGAAATCAACTGCCATGTTTACAAGGATAAGGACAATACCTTAAGCATACTTCCCTTAGTTGAGCGGAGCAAGGTAATTTGTGCTACCTATCCATGTTCATTCATCCTGTTTGATATGTGATTTAATTGTCGGTATCATCTACTCTTATGTTATCGCATACTGTTTTGATATGTTGTGTTCTATAGCTAACCCTTATATCCATGTTCTATCTATCATAGTGGCTGTGTTTGATCCTATAGTGATTATCTTTTCTGTATTCATTTGTAGTTTTCACGGTGCATGAATACTTTGGATGTTTCTTATGAATAAATGTTTAGGCACCCGTAAGAACTCTCTGCTTATTGGATGTACAAACCAAGGGCTGTTACAGTGAAAACTGATCGCATCTTGTCACATCTGATTCTATACCAGGAACACCTGAAATTCACTATTGAATTACAGTCAGCTGCACAAGCTATTCAGAATGTCAGTTTCAGAGGAACCAGGGAAAACAACACAGGTCATGCAGCTCAAGAGAAAAACTCTTACAGAGAAGGGACAGGAACTGCATGTCCAGGAAGCCATGAAACATGAGAAGGAGTTTCACAAAGCTTATGACTCCTGGAAGCAGATAGCAAGGAGACAAGAACTAGTTAAAGGTTTTCTGCTGCAAGAGGTTCTCATTAAAACAAGCAAGACGTTCAAAGCAGGCATGAGAGGGTTAGTCAACACATATGAATCCCTATAACCCATAACGCCATACCATCACTCCAGAGATTGTGAAGAAAATGGATGCCTGCGTGGTTTGACCGCAGAAATCTGTGAGCTTGTAAGGAAAGGAAGGAAAAAAATAAACACGAACACGGCTTAGGAAGATCGTTTGACTCGGCTTACATGCAACGCGCAGTTGGTGAGATGAGCGTTCGCTATATTGGGTCTGTTTTTGGACTACCAACAAACACAGAAACACGAAGTCAGAGTCCGATCTAAAGCCAGCTTCTAAGGCTCAGGAAACTAGTAGATGCGAAGTAGATCCTCGCAACCAAGCTGGAACCAGCACAAGGCTTATGGGCAAATTTATACAAAATCAAGAAGCAAACTGCACGCAACCAACTGGAAAATGAATTGAAATAAAGGAGCAAACGCTGGAATTTCGTTAAAAGTGCGGAGAAAAGACAAAGCTCCCAAGCCAGCTACAACAATAAAGAAGGTTCAAATGTGGAAGCAACTAA
>CM070042.1:33141861-33156594 GCA_036250615.1 Ptychadena robeensis
AGTCCATGCTGTTTGAGTCGCTTCTAGTAGCAGCAGGCTGTTGTGGCTGGTCATCCTGGTATTCCCGGCCAACAATATTGACAGCTATGCTTGGTATACAGCAAAAGTTTTCATGAATCTTATGCCGTTTTCTTAGTTATATTTCCATAACTGTGTTTGGTACCTAGTTTTATTATCTTTTCAGTAGTTGTAAGATGCATTTACTACTTGGCATCATACTTGTCAACCCTCCTGTTTTAACCGGGTAAGTCACATTTTTTATGTCGGCCAAATCCCAGATTTTTCCCGGGATTTTGAAATCGGGGGTTTCTTAGGAAGCAGGGGGCGTCACTCT
This sequence comes from Ptychadena robeensis, assembly GCA_036250615.1. Lineage (NCBI taxonomy): Eukaryota > Metazoa > Chordata > Amphibia > Anura > Ptychadenidae > Ptychadena > Ptychadena robeensis. Next base: position 33,142,196 of record CM070042.1, read on the forward strand.
CCCTCCTAAGTCCCCCTCCCCCCCCCCACTTGTGCAGATGATGTGCGGGGTGGGACATTACTAGGGAGAGTAACACCGTCTCACCGGAAGTAACGTCACCCCGTATTCCCGGCCAACAATATTGACAGCTATGCTTGGTATACAGCAAGCAGACTGGACTTACATACCTCATGCCATTACTTAAATGGTTATTAAACCCTAATGCATAGGATACCTATTCACATCTACAAGCAATGATTGATAGATAATGGACATTTCTTTAAAAAACACTTTTCACCCTTTGATTCTATGTTCCATCCTCTGTCTTCCATGTGTCCAGATAGTCTGTAGGATTTAAGGCCCCCACACACGTACGAATAAGGGCTGACAGATCAGTGATGGAGTGCAGCGTGATGATGTTTTTCCTTTGTGTGCCGGCCATTAGCTTTAGTGGAGATGCCATTGAAACTAACGGCATCAGGCAGAGATTATCGGACATGTCCGTTCTCTGGCCAATGGAGCTGTGCCATGTGGGTACCCCCGATTGGTGGCCGATTTTGCAGACGACCGCGCACACCGATCGGTTGGCGGCAAAATTGCCCGCTGCTCGGTGCATGTATGGCAGCCTTTATTTGTTGCACATGCATGTGAAAAACAGTGATTTGGGGATCCACACACACCAGTGGCTATTTACAGGACTACCAACAGTTCAGAAAGCCGAGGCAAAGAAACACACAAAACCAATACATGTGTAAGAATATGTACACAACTTAATATTTTAACCCTTTATATGTATAATAATTTGTTTCCTTAACCTACCAGTTGGGCTTGAATCAGCCTCATTTGGGTTCTTTTCCTGAGATTCGGCACTGATGTATAATGTAAGACGTGGCCGCACAGACCTGTTGGTAAACAAGTTGGAACACATGTCAGACATTGGTCTTGTAACCTATGAGAATCATGCACTACACAACAACTGACTCAACAACTTTTCCCAATAGATGAGCTAGTTGCCTTATTTTTATTCACATTTCTACCTAATATTGTGAAATAGTTTTAAATGAGTAAACATTTTGTGGAGTACAAAGCCACTGAATTACCAGCAATTGCTAGGGGCAGGGTACACATATTCCCCAAGTATCAAAATGTTTAAAAAGCTTATTATTTCAGGATTTTAATTTATATGTCTACAACATTCCTAATTAATTGCAACTACATTGAACATATTATTAAAAATGAAGCTGATAAGGAGGAGTTTTGCATCAGAGCTGTTGGTACCCAATATTTAAGTAATAGATTTTGCCTCTTTAGAGGGCTGCATTTTCCATACAGGTATCAAAAATGCATGCAGCTGCATAACACATAAGAGCCCTTATATGTGATAAGTTGTAATCAATAAAAAGAAAATGTAATCCATGAAATAAAAGAAAGATCCCGCTGCGTAAGTAGTTTCTAAGAAAAGTAAAAGGAGAAGGGGAGAAAGTAGTTGATGGCTGCCTAGAGTCATCTAAAGATAGAAAATTTTTTAATCGAATTCCAAATTTTTACTGGTAGAGTTCTTTAAACTGACACCATGCAGATACGTTGTCAGTTTTAAGTTTTAAGCTGGCCACAGATGGTTATATTTGCAGCCAATTGCGCGGCCGATTCTCTGCATTATTGGCCATGCATGATGACATCATCAGGCGCGGCTGATCTGGTGCAAAATCAGCATAGAATCTATATGTCTATGCCCAGCTATATACATATAAATAAAACAATAAATACAAAAGAATCAATTTATAATTCATTGTATATAATTAATAAGAAGCTTCTTGTTTGCTAATCCCAGGAGTTCAATATGTTTGAATCATTGACCCTGGAACACAACAGGTTTTTATGTTTGTATATGGGTTGTAGACAGACAGGCAAGCAGCAGTTTCATTAATCCTCTATAATGAACATTGCATTAGCCTTCTTGCTCAGCTTTTTTTTGTACGTACCTTGCTGTCAGAGCATGGGACAGACGAATTCCATCAGCTACTCCACATATCTGAGTGAGGTCCCTGCGGGATAACTTCAAAAGATCTGTCCCTAGAAATGAATTTACCAACATAGTTATTGATTCCAGATAGTCTATAGTCCTAAAAAAGGCATCAAATATGTTTAACACAATTAGTACATCTGGTTGGCCCATAAATTGACTGTCAGAATAATTGACCACTTTACAACGCCTACCCATTAAGTAAGATTTTTAAGATCACGTATGATTGACTTGATCCAAAGAACTGCAACAGCTATGTTTAGCACTTTTGCTATAAGAATATTGTACTTAGAATAGCCAAGGGCAAACTGGCCTCCTATTAGTTCTAAAATAACATATTTAACAAAAGCAACTCCAGCAGCTTACCTGTGAAGTTAGAAAATGTTCGACAGTAACTGGAGAACCGATTTCTCAAGAGCCACTGCTGAGTGTCACTGATGGATGCAGAAGGACTAAGACCCTGCAGGGCAAGAAAACACGCCAAGATGAAGGGATTTATTAATAAAACTGTAACGGCTACTGCATATGATGGTGGAAATGAATTAGTGAGTTAGGTGGCCAAAGGCAGGTATGTCAGATATGCCCGAGGGCAACACAGCTAATCATTAGTAATTCATCACTTGTGATATTTGGCAATGTTTGGGTTAACACCAAGCCAGAATATCTGCAATACATGGTGTTTTTTCTGCTGGTACATCCGTTAAAAAGACCAATATATGGACTTTCTTTTGACTTTAGGACCATGGAGCACCTTCATTGCAGCAGCATGTAGAATATTTATGAATACTAAATTGAAGCATATATGATAATAAAATATTTATATTTAAACAAATTAAGCAAATGTGTGCACATTTATAATGTTTAACTCTCATGTGTACTACATTGCAATGTAACTGAATTTATATGTACATTAAGTAGTCAACATTGAAGATTGTAAACTCACCTCCCCAACACAGTCTGTTGAGCTGTCTGATGTACAAACTGGAGATGCGCAAATTCTGGGGGAAAGAAGAGGCCAATATTTAAATGCAGTTTGTACATATCGTATGATAAAGCCACAGTTTCCCACAGTACTGATGCTGAGACAGACAACCCTAGCAATCACACATAATGGTGTCCCTCCACTGCCCAATGTAGTAACTAAACATAAAACAGAACCTGAAGACTGAACATCTAGTTGAATAGTGATTTAATTGCAAAGCCCCCTTAACATGGTATCAATATAAATTGTTAGGAGGAAATTCGTTTTTGCATAAATTAAGCATAACTTTTACTTCAAAGATTTACACTTGAACTTAATGTATGCAACATTATGCAACTACTCCTGCTAGAGCAATACTTTATTTGTTATCCTATAAATCTCCCAAACAATTTCTGAACATTTCCTGAACTGTTTCTACTTTAGCAATCCTATCACTGGCAAAATATGGCTTGACAAGATCAATGCAATTCTCAGATTATTTTATAGGTATTGCTTTCTTGCACGCAGAAAATCTAACCAATAGGTGACCACCATTGCCTAGTGATGAGACATCAGTTAGATTTATTTAAGATAAATTAAAGTCACAATTGGCCTAGTCCTCTGTTGTCTACTTTGGGTATACAGGATCTCCAATATGCAGCCTGCCCTTAGGATGTCCCAGGGTTCTGACAGCTGTGACTAGTGCTGTGTTCACTGTATATAGAGTTGATTGGTGAGCAACTGTCCCCTGAACTCTTAACAGCTTTGCTTTATAGACATTATGTCATCATTCACTGAAATCTTTTGCCTGTAAATTTAGAGGTTTGCCGCAAGTGGTAGTGCTTTTGACAACACATAAGAGCCTTCATCTGTGATAACAAATCAGTAACATGTCAACCTCTTATGGTCTTAAGCCCCCCATACACCTTAGGACTTAAAAGTTGGATTGCACAGAAATTGTATGGAAAGATTGTAAGGTGTAGGGGGCCTTTAATGTATTATGGTAATTCAATTGAATTTTCCTGAGGGTATTCAACTGTGTGCTTTCTGAAGATCGCTGTGGAGCAGGAAGATATATCTACATACCGTTCAAGGGAGGGCACCTTGTAGATCCGTGGTGAACACATAGTGGGGCAGGTGGTTGGAGTTCGATGTACATCACTGTCTGGCCAAGGGGTGCACTGAAAAGATATTTTTTGTAAATATAACTAATTTCTTCAAGCATCTGAGATTATTAGACATTGGCTAACTGATTACATCAATATTCCTATTGACAACATTACTACATTTTACATCTGTAAGGTTGGATAGCTTGAGTTTCCTGTGTACATTTTTTCTTTGCCTATGCACTTCTTTTTCAATCCACCAGTCCTTATATGAGGTGGCTACATCAGCTTTCCCTTTATTTTCATCTGGCTGTGGTGCAGATAACACACTTTTCCATGGTATCTATAGAAGGGAGCCTTTGTTTTCATACAACCTAGTCTTTGAACATGTCTATTACATAGTGGGTTAATGTAACTAATAGTTTACAGAAAAAATATACCATTGTTTATGCTGTATTTCTGGAAATTGCATGGACATTTCTGACAATATAAACAGGTATTTTCTGTACTTCCTTAAAATGTTAGAATTAAATGAAAAACAATGCTTTCACTAGAACTAAGGACTGGCACATTGTCCATTAAGAATTCATATTTTACAGTCATGACTACTATTTAACTACATTATTTTTGTCCTACTATAAGATAAGACAGCTGCAAATGTTACTACCTCTGTTAGGACAGTGTTTTCACATGCTGGCTGGTACTTTTCTCTTTCAAGGTGTGAACGTTTCTCCATCTTTTCACGGTCAGTTTTCAGTTTGCGATCAGCTCCTTTAGGCTAAGCATGGAGACAATTGCAAAAAGTTAATTAAAAATGAATAAGAACAAATTGTTCTAGAACAAAAGATGTCTTTTACACTGTAGGCTCTGTACCAAAAAGGCTATATTTGCACTGTACACCAGCGGTTTCTGGATGTGCATCTGGCTGATGGGGCGAAAAGGAATAATTTGCATGGCTCCGCCCACTGTCCCAAAACGAAGGCTTCCACCTAAAGTTTTGGAATTTGTGCTGGATTGGGCCGTGTAAATTCCTTCTGTTTTAAGGCTTGATTTGTGCTATACACTGTAGTTCAGAAAAGCTTCTATTTATGGGGTTGAAAATGAATATTGTTTATAACCATCAGAGGACCCCATACGCGATATTCTGATGTACGTTCTGCATTTTGATCTGGTGTTTTATGTAGGTAAATAAGTAAAGGAAATAAGCACCTTGAACACCTTGACTTGACAGCTACATGAGTAGAGATGTTCAGTGAAACTTCCATGGGAGTCTGATTTGTATGTGTCCACCTGAATTCGAAATGGGGCACCTTTTTCCCCTCCGTTCTTTCTTGGAGTGAATTCTGTGCTGATACAATGTACCTAAAAAAGAATTACACAAGGAATTGCCTTCCATTAAAACATTAACATTTTCAAGAAAATATATTCTTTTAAAGGCTAGATTCACATGGACTCACATAGATTCACATGGATTAGGGTCCCCATACACCTTTAGATTTCTCTGTCAGATTTCCTTTAGATCTCCTTTTATTTTACCAAAACCATGTAATATGAGGGACTTTCTAAACACCCAGTCTACCTGTGCTCAATCACAGAGGACCCTATACTACATAGTTGCTGGTAGATTTAAAGGATATCTGTCAGAAAGATCTAAAGGTATATGGCCAGCTTTACACATTTGTAAAATGATTGAGTTTTAAAAGAAACGGCCTTTGCTGATGAGAGTCATCAGACAGACCGAGTTCAGGATAATTTAACATTTTAAATTACATAGGGTCCCCCCATAATTCAAAACCAAATCTCTTTTTGTCATATAGTATGGCTGGTAAGGAGGTGCAAGGAGTGAGCATGCCACTAATACAGATCACATAACACCGCCTTTAGGAGTAGAGACTGGCAAGTAAGGTGGCAGCAATGAATGAGTGTGGCACTCAGCTCCGGACAATACCAGACCTGGCTGGCCAAGAAAGGCAGGACAAGGATTGCAAGTTTCTCTCTAGCCAAACCAAGCCCGATGCCAAACCATAAGGAAGGTAAGACACCTTGTTAAGTTAGGGGACCTCATCATCACAGACTGAGCAGGGTGGTGAAGGTCTGCCCCCACCCCTTGGACCATTTTCTAAAAGTACCTAGAAAAATTACACCACACTAAAGCCCCCCATATATGTCTAGATTATCTGTTTAATCAACTTAAAAAGAGAAAATTTGGGGGGTCAGGGAAATTAGTGATTGATTGTGTGTTTGCAAACTGTAGTAACAGATATTTGATCAACTTTTTTGGGATCGAAGTGTAATCAATTTCAATACAACCAATTAAAATTTACCAGCTTGTCCAATAAATTTCCGATAAATTTTTCCCCAATTTTAATTGTTTTAGGTTGATCTAACCATGTGGGCTGCCATAGGTTTTCAATCAATCAACCAAAAATGTATTGAATTAAGTTGATTGGATGTTGGATGTTAGATGAAAAATCTAAACCTGTATAGGTGCCTAAAGCTGGCCATACACTCCGAGATTAAAATTACGATCCATTAAAACAGACCAATGTATCCCGACGGCGGTATCGGTTTGGATCGTAATATTCTGCAAAAAAGCTACCACATTGAAAATCCAATTTAGGATCATATATTTTTTTTTTACAAGAATGTCATCGAAATTAATTGGCGTTTATATTGGCCATTGTGATGTATTTTTTTTTTTTTTAAAAGGGGAAGCCTCGGCAGTAATTGGTCGGTTAACACTATGAAAACAGTATGAAGTTTCCCGATGTTCCCAGACCAATTAAAATTTTTCAACATGTTTAATAAATTACGACCGTAAAAAAAACGGCAATTACGATCGTATTTTATCAGTTGTACCATGTGCGGATTTCAGGCCGATAAAATGCTTTCATTGGTTGGTTTCAATGGATCGCAATTTTAATCTCAGAGTGTATGGCCAGCATTAAGTTTAAAGTACGGTATTTTATTTTGCTTCCATTCCCTACTTCCACAGAAGAAAAACAAAAGAAATGGCCTGCGTTATTCTCTGTAGACAGTAGCAATATGTCCTTGACTAGTCTACAACACTGAGATAGGATAAGATTGTGTCAGCTTATTAACTCTGATACTCTGGTGTAAACACAGGTGGCTTTTACGAGAGCAGACAGGCTAAAGCCTGCCATACACACACCGATCGGCGGCCGATTTTGCTGCTGACCGATGGGCGTGCTCGCTTGCGGGCACCGGTCGGCGGCAAAATCGGTCGCCGATCGGGGGTGCCCACATGGGGCGACAGATGCCCCACAGCTCGGCCGGCCAGAGAACGGATATGTCTGATGTTCTCTGGCCGATGCCGGCCAATGCCATTAACTTCAATGAAGACCAGCGTCTTCATTGAAGGTAATGGCCGGCACACAAAGGGTGCCCGCCGATGCTTACAGCTCGGGAATGCAGCGTGATGATGTCATCATGCTGCACACCACAGCTGATCGCACCAGCTCTGTCAGCCCCCACTCGGTGGGTGTATGGCAGGCTTTACTTGAATCTGGTTCCCATGCTCAAAGCAGGATGCTGGGAGTCCCTGTTTGTCAAAATGACCTGAAATGTGGTCACATCTGGGGACATCCTGACTTGTGCAGTGAAGTTGGGAACTGACGCTATAAAGATTAGTTGCAGTTCCCATGACTGATACAGCCCTGTCCTTGCTCAGTCAGTGAGGGAACAACAGCACTGTTGGGAGAGAATTATGGCGTGGAAGTGGAGTGGTAGAAAAATAAAATACTTTAAATTTGTTGTTGTCTAATTTTTCCAAGGTACTTTTATTAATCCCTAAGGAATGGGTAAGGTGTCCACGGGACCTCCATACACATTGTTAGTGGTCCCGCTTTGAATGTTTGTGTAGGTGGTTTTCCGGATATTTGACTCATGTTAACAAAAATCAAAAAACACGGCTGTGGACAAACGTATTTGTGAACATAGCATAAATGTTCTAACTAGACTGATGACCTTTTTCAAGCCACCACTGCGGCCAACTGTTTTTCTCTTTTTACCTGTATAAAAACAGATGTTCTTTTACTAGGGTCCCACAGGAATTCAATGGTGTTCAAAGTGCTGGGATGGGCAGCAGGGTCCGTCACACCCACAGAAAGGGGGATATCTGCAATGAGGGGTATGTCATTAGAGCAAAAATTATAAAATAGTTTTATCAAAACACAGTCCAACAATAAACTAACTATTTTACTTAAGCAAAATTCCCCCAACACAAAACACTATTTAAATAACTACAACTCAAAGTTCAATAAAAGGACTGGGAAATATAAGAAGCCGGGTAAGCATTATTGGTGTTCTCTTGGGAGGTGTGTGAAAGTGAGAATTTTATATACAAGAAACTCCTCAATTTAATTACATAATCCCTAAATAAAGCATTGTCACAAACATTTCTGAAGAATCAAAATGATGCTCACTAACTTTACCTTACAATGGACCTCTAAGTATGTCGACAAAAATGTGGGTACCAAGGCTATTTCATTCAACATGACACTATTGCCATGGAATCTCAAAAAAATGTATTTCATCTTCGTGACCTTCCTTCCAATTTTGCCTTATTTGCCTTTGTGAACTACAGTTTTGAAGACAAGGGGAGTTGTTCTCATGTCATCCATATACCAGGGGTCTCTTAACAAGCGTTCTACTAAAAAGTTTGTAGCTCAGGCTGCGTCTTGTAGGCCTAAAAGTCCGTGAAAGGAATAGTGCTCCATTGTTGGTGTGATTAGGAAAGCCTCCCAACACTGGTGTTCAGGGGTGTGACGAATAATCGATGTAATCGTCGTATATACCTTGTCCTAAGCCACATTACATTTCCCCAGACCCTTCATAGTTAATTTCAACCATTCTCTAGAAATCATGGAATGTCCACCATGCCTGGTTGTGTCCATCTGTGTAAACATCTAGGGGGTCGTAAATGCCCAGAGATCCTACTTCAAAGCATTGAAATAACTCACTTTATTGCACCCCCCCAATAAACCATGTAGTATCTGGTATTCTAGAGAGGAGGGAGGGGGTGAAGGAGTGAGTTCATACAAGGAACACAGAGAAAGCTGACCTTTTATCCACCTTTGGATCAATGATTGGAGAGATTACCAATAAAACCATATTTCCATACATGGGAAATGCTGGTAAATCGCAGAGGTGACTCTCCTTAGGAAAACGTATATTTGGAAACAAGTATGGAATGTGTGTGACATTCCTAAGCTGAGATCTCTAGATTAGCATCGTAGCATAACATAAACTATTCATGTTCGGTCTCTATGAATTTGGGAAATCGTGCTGAGAATGAACATGTGCCCCATATCATGGTCACATGTTCCTCTGGCAAGTTATACATACTCATATGTACATGGCTGTCCTGTCCTGTCTGATGAGGGGGCTGTCTCACTAACCAGGTGAGAGGCTTGGTCAACTCCGATATCAACTCCTCCCATGGAGGAAGAAGGGGTTAAAAGCATCCTTCATGGATTGTCTAATGTCTTTTGTCTTATGTCTGAAATCTGAAGTCTTTTGTCTTGTGCTGGATTGTCCTGAAACGCTGACCTCGAACTGCCGTCTTTGTGTTCTGACGCCTGTCATTGCATCTCCAGAATTGGACCGCTAGATTACAATATTTGGACTCATTCTAAGGACACTTCTACTCTGGTAAACTCTTGCCTCCTCAGACAAGTTCTCTTTTTCTGTTTTCACCCCATTTATTTAACTATTGAAAATCTCTGTTCCTTTGTTAGTTTTGTTTAATATTTTTATGCACGATTTTATCTTTTAAAATAAATGATCTTAATCATTTCAGTCTGTACCTGTTCTGAATGACCCACAAAGAATCTAAGCAACTGGAGAGACGCTACCTAGTGATAGATATTATTATTTCTAGATTTTTATTTTGAATTAACTTTTTCTCCCACAGGGATAGTTTAGTTAGGAGACGTCTGGCTCATTTTCCAGACTGGTGGCAGTGATACCAAGATATATACATATACAATCACAGAGATTGTACAGAGATTGTATAGTGTATTGCATTCACATCCCCTCCAACCAATCGGTTCCTATTTTTGGCCTGTTCACAGTGAGGAAGGCAGTCCGAGGGCTCCCAGTGGCTGGGACCGGGACTGCGACTGTGAAGAAGTGTCAAGGATACTGATTGCCGCTGGTGGGGGTTGTGACAAGGGGCTACTTACTGGATATGCTCTATGTACCTGCTTGTCAAGGCCAGAATTATGCAAATATATTAGGGAAATAAAACTGACAGTGCCTATGATACATTATCAGGAATGGCTCTGTATTCCGTATCTTCTTATGGTGTCAAATGAAAAAAACCTGCAGAGAAAATGGTTAACTCTACCTATATCGAGGATTCTGTCTCCAGGATGGCTTAGCTGCCAACTCTCCAGCTGTTGTCTCTCGCTGTACTGCAGACGTCGATCATGGAACACTACACGAACTACGCTCTGTAAAGAAAAAAAGTCATAATCTGCTAAAGAGTACCTGTCCTAACTGAATAATTTTCAGCAAAGTGATCCCAAGAGGAACACATAGCATGGCTTTACTAGGTTTTAAGGTCTGCAAAATCTAAATGATCTATCTGAATACTTGTTAAAAGGCCAGTGCGTCACAAGGCAAAAAATCGATATGCTTGTTCTGTGTTCAAAATACAGTGTATTCAAGTCAACATGCCAATATGGCAGCCAGGAAAATAACATTTTTTGAAGAAAGGCAATGAAAACCTCCATGTTGGTTGTGAAAACTTACCACTTCTTTTTATTATATAGTTTTATAGAAACTTAACCTGAAACCAAACTGTAAAATATTGTAGGTTATCAGTCCTTACATGAAATTAATGCATTAATTTTCCCTTTTTACTGCAATTTTTATTTCATTACCTTTTGACCTTGCCAGTAACATTTCCTGCATTCCTGGTGTCAGCACTCACTTTTAGTAAAATCTCCCCCACCTTTATTTCATAAGCAGGATGAGTTGTGTATTTCACAGAAGACAGTTTGGCTAACAAAACCTATAGCTCTTCAATCAACAGGAATACTTATATGAAAAAACACCCAATTTAAGAACTGGTAATATGCATTTATAATCATATTCTATAATTGGGGTTAGATATTCACTTGTTTGGATCAGGTAAACCTACCTTTAGAAGTCGACGACCTTCTGGCAGGTCATTGGCTCCTTTCCAGTTGCTTAACATCCGAATTTCATAGGACTGACCTGCGCCAGAACAGGACACATATGAATGATTTTGCTTTTAAGATGTTTTATCAGAGCTGAGACATGTCCACCAGCATCTGTTCCCATTATCTTCCTTAAGCCCCCCATACTCCTTAAGATCGATCCATACAATCTCCATTAGATCTACCAACAACTGTGTATTATAGTGGCCTCCCTGATAGAATACATAGTGATTGGAAGGATTAGAAAGCTCCTCAGATTACATGGTTTTGGTAGAAGAAAATTTGATTGTACAGAAGTTATATGGTAAGATTATAAGGTGTATGGGGATTTAGTATATGGGCACAAAACTATTTGGGAATCAAGAAGTGAATTGAACTCTAGACCGATTGTAAGCCAGCAATTTTTGAACTGTATGCAACAGTAATTATCGCTGAAAAATACACAAGATGTGTTGCATATTTTTCACCTACTGAAGGTAAAGTCCACTAGAGCTGCATTGCCACAATGGTGCGTCTGCAAAAATCAATTAATCAGATAAAAATATGTTGATGTTGAAAAACATTCCAGATTAGTGGTCATAATAATAAATAAATAAATAATAATAAAACACTTTATTGGTGTCACATTACTAGAATTTCCATGTTGTGTTTACCCCAGATCAGATATATTACAATCCATCACAAGTCAAGACCACTAGCAAACCCCCGGAGATACCCTAGAATTCATGGAACTCTGTTGAGATTTGATGTTTCAAGGCCGCAATCTACCTACTCAACAACCTCACTTTTAAGCAATATTGCCATTTAATAAAAAAATGTGATGATGCCAAGCAATGTTTGCAGCCAAGTGATTCTGCATTGATGCTCAATGAGTAAGCATCCATGTTATTACCAAGCAACATTTTTGCTGATGTATTGTCTGTTCTTTGTCAAGTGTTTATGTATATAGAGTATTTCCTTTATTTACTGTACTGCAATCAGTTGGGCTGGAGATACATTTGCCCCGGGGTTCACATGGTAAATATGGCTGTGTATACTATTCTAAAATGATGTATAAACACAATATTATAGAGATATATGATAAAAAGAATACATGTGGATAGCTTTTGTAAGAAGGTTGTACTGTACCTGATGTTAGAGTTAATTCATGACAGAAGCAATGCTTTATTTTTTTTATTTTTTTTGTTCACTGTTATACCAAATAATCCAATTATTCCAATATGGCATTTGGCTTGGTAAAAGCAGTAAGATTGTAAAAAAAACTAGTTACCTTGGTTAAGGTAGGTGAGTGACTCTTCGTGTAGCTTGACGGCAGGAGAGCTGGGCGCACACAGTACACATTGAAAGATTGGGCATAGTGGGGTTAGTTGTTGGTCCTCCTGCTTTAGGAATGGCAATGGAATTGACTCTCTAAAAGCAATATATAGAACATCAGCATTGAATAAAGTAAATAAAAGGAAAAATTACAGATACAATATATGTAAAAAAATCTGATTAAAATGTAGTCATAAGTTATATTAGGTAGAAATAAGGTATAACTGGTTCCTTTTTCTTTTCATTTGTATTGTCCAGCAGATACAATGGCCTATCGTATTCTTGGTTTGGTCCAGTCCACCCGGTAGTTTTAAATGCTTACACCCATCTTTGCATGTTCTGAATATGTGAGCTCAACAAGTATTGATTGTGGAGCCACATAGTTATTACCCAGAATCTATTCATCTTAGAGAAAGATCAATACCTCTGTGTACCCCTCAACGATGGTAATTTATGGCCTGCTACTAGCAAAGCAATGAGGGTTCCCAAATGCATATAAATGCCTAAATCAAGACATCTTCTAGTCAAATGAATGTCCACTGCAATTAATGCCTGCCATACACACCCCGATGGTGTGCAGGCAGACCTGTCCCAATATGTTCCAGGATGCTAACGTGATGACGTCATCACGTTAGCATCCCGGTGCATTATGGGGCCCCTTCAGTGGGCGGCACCCGTTGTCATCGGCTTCCATCGGCTTGCGCCGGCCAGAGATTATCGCGCACGCCCGTCGGTCAGGTTAAAAATCGGCCGCTTATCGGCATGTGTATGGCTAGCATAACTCTCAGTGATTTAAAAAAAATCTCAAAATGATGCCAAAAGCGCAATTACATTTACATCAAAGGCCATTGAGATAGGCTTGTTTAGATCAGAAACTTTTTAGATCAGCGACTCTGGAAGTGACTTCATGAAGTGTCCCTTTTTTTATATTTGGAAGCGTGGCTGCGCAGCGTTTCAAATACCGGAAGAAACACTCCACGAGGTAACTTCTAGCGCAATCAGTTATCTCCTTTTAATTTTCCAACCCACTTGCTTGTTAGCAGCAGCTCTGATGCTTCCAGTGAACTCGGCGACCCCTGTGAAATGGTTGTTTGACCCCCAATGGGGTCCCGACCCAAAAGTTAAGACTAAACAAGCAACACAAATACAACCTAGGTAGTGAAATGTAAGGCACAATTGGCATTTTTTTCTACAAGTAAACAATAGTTTGAACATCTAAAAAGGAAAATATTACTAATAAAATGCAGAGACATGTTCATTGATTGCTTGACTAGAAGTAAGGATTTGGTCAGAATGGCAAAGACCAGCCATAGGGCCTGCATCGCCCAAGTAAACTATTGTATTGCCCCATGTAGCGAATGAATATAGATTCCATATACACAGGAATATACCAGACTTAGCATAAGGCCAGACATCATGGTAAAGAATTAGTGAGTCACTTCTTGGGAGTCAGGAATGCAAGCGGCAGAAGTACCATTAACAAAGTTGAAACAAAGTCGCAAAAGTAGAGCAGACAAAAAACAATGAGCTCTTGAAAGGTAGTAATAGGTCACCGTTTTAGGTGATAGGATAAGATAAGATAGGAGAGCTTACATCACAATATATGGTATAATATAAGAGGTAGCAGAGATTGCAAACTATCAGTGTAAACCAGTTGATATAGAATAAAACATAGCTTTCAATATTAATACAGAATTGTGAAGGCCTTATGGACTATTTTATTGCAACATACAGAAGGTGAAATAACTTATGAAAGATGATGGGTAGTTGCGCACAACCTTTAGCAGTGATTACACAGCTATAGTAAT
>CM070042.1:33165215-33179356 GCA_036250615.1 Ptychadena robeensis
GTTGGCGAGGAGAGCTCACTGTTCAAGCGGCCATCTCCTCCAGCGTCCAAACCACGCCCCGGGCTATATAGATTCTATGTAGATTCTAGGCTTATAGTAGATCTGGAATTGTCTGATATGAAGTGCCGATGCTTTGGATCATTCCCTGCAATGCTATAATATATCCTAGTAGTGATGTTTGTAAATTGGTTAGTTCCCTATAGACAGCAACAATAAACAATAATTTTTTATTATTATTATTATTATTATTATTATTAGACACATACATTTTGATTAAGATGTTATTTTTGGATATCAATTCAGTTTTGGTGGAATGAACATTCTTGTAAATCATTATTGTTACTATAATGATTTATTATGTTGTGCACATATACATGTTTTCATTTTAAATATTGGACCAAGACATTTTGCTCAATGGGACTTTAAATGGACAGTTAGATGTAGTACAAATGTTAATTAGTGATACAATAAAACATGTTAAACTTTAAATAGTGTGTCATTGTCTACATGTTTCGCCATTGGCTTCGTCAGGACACACACAATTTATGTGGTTTGGATCATAGTGTAGCAGGACAGGGATTATATCCGATTTGAGGAATTAGTAGTTATAGGGAAGTCACACACAAGCAGTATGCAACCGGAAAAGCTGACCACATTCTCTATCAGAATGGATAGAGAAGCTCTGAAGTGTTCACATCAACAGCTGGTCAGCTGTTCTGGTTGCATACTGCTTCCCCAAACGTTGGAGGTCCTCATAGATGTGTGACTGCCCTATGGAAGATTTTAACTATAAATTCCTCAAATCGGGTATAATCCCAGTCCTGCTACACTATGATCCAAATCCAAACCACATAAATAGTGTGTGTCCTGACAAAGCTGTTGGCTTCATGTAGACATAACACACTATGTGATGTAATAAGATTAACTTTAGGATTGTTGTAGAATGTACAGGATTAATTATGTATACGTTCTTAATTGATGTAACATTTGTTTTACATCTAACTGTCTATTTAAAGTCCCATTGAGGGAAATGTCTTGGTCCAATATATATTTGTAGGGATGGGACAGTTAGTATAGAGCCATTGGTTTCAATAGTTTTCTGTGTTAGTTTTAATTTTAAATGCTAGTATACACATAGCTTTGGTGATTTGGTGTTATCATTACTACATTATGACTATTTAATATCTAATATAACAATATATAGAATACGGATTTCAATCCCAACTACTGGTAGTGCTTTGAAGTCCCTGTGGCAGCTGGGTGGGCCTAGATGTAATGGGATGACAACCCCCATATTGAAGGCCTGGGGGAGGCATGACTTTAAAGATAAAATCTAGGAAGGTTTACAAGACACAACTGAATACAGTGCTATAGCTCAAGAAATTTAGTTTTTCATGCAATGTTAAGGTAGCCATACACGGTTTGACTTTTCCATACGATTTACTTAAAAAATTACAGTTTTAAAATCGAAGTGATCCAAAACCAGCCATGCTGGTAAATTTCAGTTAATCAATCAACTATCTGACAGGTTTTCTTGGTATTTCGATCAATATGTATCTAATTACACTGTGGAGCATCTGTACAAGGCTAAGGAAAGGAATAGATCAGTCGTGAATTGATAAACTTATGTGTTTCAAAACCATCTTTTAAAACAATTGTTTTTCAAACAATCGGTTTAAAGCAATAATTTTTTAAGTTGATCGAATTCAAAATCAATCCATATTGGCCTAGCCTTAGAAACTGAATTTGGTTTGTTTTCTGTCTCTAACGTACAGCAGAGCTCACACTGAAGGAGGGCTAGGCAATAAAAGAGCCAGTTAGGTGGGTTGAGATTTATATCTGAGGAGATCTGTGTGCAACAGGAAACTGGCATAGTTGTAAGTTGTCAATCTTAGTACTGGATATACAATATTATTATGTAGGCAAAGCAACTTGCATAAATACAGTGTATGAATGTATACTCAAATGACTGTATTGTGGCTTTTTCAATATGTTTCCAAGCAGCATTGACCAGCAACATATCCCAGAATTGTCTATGACCTCTTGGCTTCATATCTGCTGACTGCACAGTACAGAGGTCACATGATCTCCACGCTGTCTTCTTAATTTGTCATTATTGTGATGGTGGGCCAGCCCAACATTTTGTTGAGGACTGACAGTTATTTTTGCTTTCCAAAATATTGAGTATATTGGATATGGGCAGAATGTTTTAGAGTTTGTCACATCCCGCCTGGCCGTAATCATAGTAAGGAGTGATGTTTTATTTTGTTGAGGACCGCTGTAGGTATAACTTGCTTCAAATAGAGTGTTGAGGGCAGACATGAGTAGATTGAGTGTGAGTAATAAGTACTATTAAGGAAGGAGGTGGGATTTAAAGGGGACCTGATTTCCCACACACTTTCAACCAGGTATCCTGCTGAATGAGCAAAGTAACATTTATTTTACATTTACCTTTCACATTTATACCTACATACCTAGCAAAGCCACCCAGTCTCAGCCAATCTCTGGTTTCCTACCACCAGGAGAGTGTACCATGGAGCTAGCAGGGCATTATTTGTAGTAGCCTATACAGGAGGGAAACACATAGCTATGAGTAATAAGGCTGGAGGATCAGTGCCCCTTCATTAAATGTGTGATTGGACATATCTGATTGGACAGTATCTTTCATGCAATGAGAAGAATGTCTATGCTATGATGATCATAATTCACACTCAGATCTTCTTGTTGTAAATATGGTGGACACAATTTTAGAAACCCCTCATCACACATGTCCTTCCCCTTACCTACCCCTCAGCACACATCTTTCCCCTTTGCAACCACTCAAGACACATGTCCTTCCAAATCCCCCCAAACCCTCATCACATGGCCTTCCCCCTAACAACCACTGAGCACATATCCTTCATCTTAGCACCCCTCAGCACATCTTTCCTCTTAGTAAAACCTTCATCACACATGACCTCTTCATTTGCACCTCCTCAGCACACATTATTGCCCATAGTAACACATAAGCAAACATGTTCTCCTCTTTAGTAACACCTCAGCACACGTATTCTTCTCCTTAGTAACACCTCAGCACACGTATTCTTCTCCTTAGTAACACCTCAGCACACACATATTCTTCTCCTTAGTAACACCTCTGCACCAGCTTCTACCTCTGTTTGTCGATTGGACTCCCTCAGCATGCCCGACTTCTGATGTTGTGTGAGGTCCAGGAATGTCCTCTGCCCGAATCTGTGGTGCCCAGTACTGTCCATGTAAGGGTATGTTTCTAAATCCGTCAGGACCCCATACCCTAAGCGCATTGCTTGGCAAGAGGTCCCGATAGAGCACATATACTAACCTGCTCGGCGGATGTTGTGTTCTCACGGCATTGAGCTGTTCTGCCAATGCACGGGTTAACATAGTCAAGTAAGTTAACCCTTGCATCGGCGGATGTCTGAACACCGTATCCGCTGGCCAGCTAAAGTGTATTTGATCCGTCTGGATCACCCTCAAGCACTGCGCTTAACATAGGGGTTCAGACGGATCACACAACGTTGTGGAAACCCCCTAAGACACATCTCTGATAGAAGAAACCTGGGGGGGGGGGGTTTCCTGATTATCCTGATTATCAGATATAGTGTTGTGACATGGCAGATTGTGGCAACAGTGCTTTTTCTAGCCTTTCGGGTGTCCTATTCAAGTTCTTTATTCAGGCCCCCTGTTGATCGTGGGGGTATGCAAGGGAGGGAGGGCACCAGGGGCCTCCCAAGGCCCCATTTGCATGTATATTCGGCATATTGGGAGAAAAGGATCTGTGTGGCAACGTTCTGTTTTGGGAAAAGGAGGGAGCATTGTCATCAGCAAACAGGATCTAAGACAAGCTGGAGCCAGAAGGGACTTTACTGAACATTCTTATAACTGTATTTTTGTTGCAGTATCTACATTGTACAAACTGGTGTTTTGATAGATTATGATTTTACATTGTATAATTTTCACTCATTGTTGAGAGAAATATGCAAGGTTGTGGATTCCGGCCTCTCTCCTCTTTGTCATTATAGTTCACAGATAACCTTCTCAGGAAAGGTGACAGTACTGAGAACCAGTGAAATACTATGTACACACTAAGCAACATATCATATAAAACGTGTTCCCATGGAGTGAGCTATAAAGGAGCAGTGTAACCAAACACAATGTTACATTATATGAAACAGTTATTATGTGGTTGTTACAAATTATACCACAACACATAACATTTGCCTTCATAAAAACAAAATCGCACATTATTGTTCCATTACCATTAAAATTGATGGTCTGACTCAATGCAAAGCATGTCAATGTTTTACTTTAGGATGCAATACAGAGAGGAGGCACAGAATACAACCACAATGGCTCCATTTATGTTGCAACATAAAGGCATAAAGAACCCCTTCTTGACTCCCCAAACCAGTACAACACAGGTGCCACAATGTAAAGTGTTCACATAAATATATTGGACACTGCTCATTGCGTCTACATACAAAGCACGATAGGGACTGAACTGAACCTGCTTTGTCAATGATATGATTAACAGGCCTTTCAATAAACAAAGCACCCTTTGCTCACCACTAGGACAACAAGTAATTTGTAAACGTAAAAATTCTATGTTTTAGAGATCATACTGGCACAGAAATAGCATGAAAGATTACACAATGGTTTTCCAGAAATCAGGACTTTATGTACAGAGGGGCAGAGTAGTGTGTGGTCGTTGTTTGTGTGTAAACATGAGAAAGGAGACTCTCTGTGATCAGAACCACGCCTGCAGTGGTGTATACACTGTACACATCTCCGTGCAGCCTCGACTGTTTACTGTAAACTGAAAGCCTTACAGCACGCAGTCAAATATTTAGGCTAAAGGTGCTCATAGGTATCTCCCAATCATATTTTGCCAAAATGGATGATGAGCTAATATCTATGAGAGAGACGTTACATGTAATCTCATGTTTAGGGGAGTAACCAGAAAAGGAGACCTGATCATGTTTATTTTCACACTCTGCACAGGGCTATATGCATCTACTTATTATGTTTACATATGGGACAAACTGTAAGGCTATGTTCCCACATCGAGCTCGCAATTTTAATCGCATGCGTAATCGCAGGTGGGCCATCGGGCGTGATCGGGCACGATCGACCAGTCAATTTTCACCCGGAAAAAAAAATCGTGCCCATAGAGAATGAATGGACATGATTTGTCGATCACGTCCACACGCGATCAAAAATCGCGTCCATTCATGCCCATAGGTGCGATCAGAAAAAAAATCAGAACACGACAGGTGCAATCACGGCCATCAGTTGAGTGGGGACAAGGCTATTCAACTGAATGGACGCGATCAACGGCGATTTCCGCACCTGATTAAAATTGCGAGCACAATGCGACTAATCGCCTATGTGGGAACATAGCTTGATAAGATTTTTTATAAAAGGCATCAAAAGATTGTATAATAGCACACTTATGCATCACAAATAATTTAAGGGTCATTTAACAGTACACACAATGTGGTAAGGTGGGGGTCGCGTTTGGATCAATACGGGGAGGGAGGGCGCCGGATATGCAAGGGGGGGAGGGCACCAGGGGCCCTCCAAGGCCCCATTTGCTTGTATATTTGGCATATTGGGAGAAAAGGATCTGTGTGGCAACGTTCTGTTTTGGGAAAAGGAGGGAGCGTTGTCCCAGCAAACAGGATGTAAGACAAACTGGAGCCAATGCACGCCATTTCACATGTGCATAAAATTATGGATTACTATCATGAAATTATGACACTGGAAGTACTTATGGCCTGTAAGAAAGAATATACAGATTACCCTGCTGGACTCCCATCTAATCCTACTACCACCTCACCTAAATAGGTAAAGTTGTCCATAGAGGGCTAGATTTGCGGCCAATCTTGCCACAGATCGACCCCCGTGCACGCTCACATCGATCAATCTGCAATCGGTCACAAATCTAATGCTCCCACCTTAAATCTGCCCAGGATTCGATCAGGGAATCTCAGCTTTAGCCATGCACCCATCAACATTTGTTCCGATTTTTTTTTTTTATTTGTCTTGTTTTGTCTTAGATTTCCTGATAACAATTGATTTTTTAAGTAACTTCAAGAAAGTTTTATTTTACCTTTATTTTGCCACCCTATCTACATTGCTCTCAATACCTATCCATGTTACCTTGGTCTTTTGAGAATTTTCAAACCCCTTAAAAATATGTGGTTAACACATGATTCACAAATTATGTGACAAAGTAAGTGTACATTCTTATTATGTTGCTAAGTATTTTGTTTGGCACATTTTTTTGTAAATCCAACAGCTCCATCTGTAATGTACGGTATATACCGTAAATTAAGAATTTATATTTCTAATAATTTTTAAAAAATGAGATAAACAGTGGTGTTTAGAATTTGTGAAAGAAGATTATTGGAGACAAATGTAAAAATGGTTCAGGGAGAATGGTAAAAGAGGAAGTCCACAGATCAGTGAGTGGAAGAGATGTGTAAAGGGACAGTAGTAAAAGAAAGTAGGGGTTGGAAGAGCTGTGGACTAGGTGTAGAGAGTGGAAAGGGGGAGTGTGAAAAAAAAGATGAGCTGGCCAACGGGGTACACGAAGCCAAATGTTGTAGAGGTATGTGATTGACATTATCTGCAAAAAAAGTAAACTAAGGAAGGTCTGTGGACAGGAGCAGGGTGGGGTGCACATTTAGAGGTGGACATTTCTAAAGGGAGAGTTTTAATGGGGTGCTTACTTAGCACTAGTCCAGGTGGTCTGTCTTAGGTGCTTTGCTTAAGGTAGGGAAAGTTTTTTTCTTCTTTTTGGAAGGAAAGACCTCTTCAATTAGTATGTTAGTAGTGCAGCAGCCATGTTTGCCACAGCATACAAAGTGCAGTGGTAGGGATTATGTAACCATACTTTACCATAATATACTATAACATAGCCAATACATTGTTGTGAAAACTGCACACCCCATATTCGTGTATGTTGCATACTTTGGGGCACTGTACACTTCTGAACTCTCCATGTAAATAGAATAAAATAATATAATTACCACCCCAGCCAGGGGACCGTGGCGAAAGGGTGCATGATAAGGGTGGGATGAAGGAGGAATGTTCATCTGGAAGTGATGTCAGCGTCAAGGGCTTAAAGCTGGCGGCAGAAGACTCGCGCCCTCCTGTTGTTTCTCGATTTTCTTTTTCAGGTTCCGTGTTCGGTGGCATTTGTTTGGTGACCTGATCCTTTTTTACAGCAAGCGGGGCGGGCAGTGTCCAGGAAATAATTTTGGCTGGTTTAACATTTTTGGGGAACATTAAGCTCTTGCAGGGGTCAATGACCTATTCAGTTTTGGGAACCTTGCAAATTTAAAAGTGTCTGGGAAGTACCCACCAGGCTGGAGTGGTTAAGGCTGGTGGCCGGTACTGGTGGTTTGGTTTTATGGATCTGGGGGGAAACTGTCTGCGGACCTCTTTTGTTATTGAACTAGTTGGTTATTTAATAAAGCTGTGGCCAGTTTTAACCACCATCTAATCGGATATTGGTGTCCTTGTTGTGATCGAAGGGGGAGCTGTCTGGCAGTGAAATAAGGTCGGTTAGGTGGTGTATAAGTAAGCATATGTTTTAACGGTTTTTCCTTCACAGCTCATCCCTGCCCAGGTCAGTGTTTTTATGTTGGGGCCCTGTTCCCAAAAGGTTACTCCAATTTTAGAGTCCATGTCACATTAAGTAAAACACTGTAGAACGTCTGCATGTGTGAGCAGAAAAAAGGCAGCTTCCATTGCTTGCTTGTTTTTCACGCGGACCAGGAGCATATATTGGGGAGCGGGCAGGAAACTCAAAGCAAGGATGCGCCACAGAAGGAGAGACATGCTATCCATCCACCCCAGGTAGGGTTGTGACTTGGTCTGGGGCTTGTTTGTGATGAGGAATGTAATAATTGTTAATTAATTAATTAATTAATTGTTGTTATTAGTAAGTGATACTTATGGTGGCACATTTGCATTTAGATGAAAACAGAGAAGGCATACCTACACTTGTCTTCATATTTAGACCTGCCTATTGAAATAACTATTCAGGATATCAGATTGTGGGACCAATAATACTCATTAGGTAAGGAATAGGAATTAGTTTCCACTCCCTTACATATATTTATATACAGTATGATCGTATTATATTGGTATGCTTTGTTTGTCTTAGAATCACCTTGGGTGTGATGAGAATCTACCTCATCCTGGGCAAGATGTGATTCCTTCCATCTGTATGTCAGCAAAACGGTGAGTTTGCACTCTGGCACTCTGGCGATTCTCTACCTTTTGCACCGACCGCCCTGGCCTAGGGCCTGCCAGTTTGGTGGCCACTCATTGGGAACACCATAGTAAGTGTTTTTTCTTGGTGGGGCTCGGACCCCTGAAGCCAGCGGGAATTCTTTGGTGGGTAATACACAATTTTCTAGCAGGTATGAAACATTTTAATGTAGACAGATTATATAGAAAAAGACAATTTTACCTTACCATTCATTGAAATAAAGCTTCCCATAGGCTAATACTGTAGGTATATACCCCAAGACCAATGTTGTATGTATGTGTGTATGTATGTGGATTGTGGTTCTTCCGTGTTCCCATGGTACCAGGCTTACCTCTCAGCTGTTTTAGCAGGAAGAGGACGTTACTCTCCATTCCACCCAGCTTGTGCTGATAATGTGCGGCATAGGACAGCAGCAGGGAGAGTAACGCCCTCTCCCCGCTAAATTAGCGCGATTTCAAGAATCCGGGAAAAATCCGGGATTTCTTGAAATCTGGATTTGCCCGGGAAAACCACATGAAAAACTTTAGTGATTACTGAAGTGATATCAGCAGACCAAAAAGATTTAAAGATGTCTATTAGATTGTAACCCCGTCGGGGCAGGGTCCTCCACTCCGCCTGTGTCATAACCTCTTCCTGTGTGTACTATATTGTGTTGTATCTCCACTCTAATGTATTGTACAGCGCTGCATAATATGTTGGCGCTATATAAATAAATGATAATAATAATAATGTCACTCAAGTGACACCATGCTTTATTCTCTATCACTTTGGATAATGATTTATGAAAAAGGAAACTGTCAAAAAATTTAAACACCTTTTGATGGTTCTGTTGTGCTGGATTGAAATGGTGTAGTTCTGGTGTTATCCAATGGGTTTCTTCCCAACAGGATTCAATAGTAACCAGCTGAAGTTGAAAGATAAAAGCATGTGTTATCCTTACATAATACTGAGGCCAAGTGACTAGACTGGCTACACAAAGGAACTATGAGCCGTTTGCTTTAGGTCATTTGTTGTATTTTTGAGGTAACCCTTTATCAAAATAACTTAAAGTGGTGTATTATGTGTATACGTGGAGGAATCAAGGGAGTATTGCCATCAGATATTTCCTGACCAAACTAGAAAACAGTTACTAAACCTTTGCTGAAATAGAGATCTGGTCTAAGCTGGCTTTGTCTGGTAACTTCAGGAGTAATCACTTTTCTCTTTAGTTTGTCTCTAGTGTGGTTATTGGAATAGGAGACACTCTGTTTCTATGAGCTCTATTTTGTATATATTTAGGAAAGGCCTTGCTGAACTGTAATAATTCTGTCAACTTTCTAGTTAGACATGGAAATTGCAAGTTGGGTTTTGTTCATTTCCAGTTCAAACTTGGTTCGACATGTCTTCCCCAGACACAGCTACTTGACCTATTCCTTCTAAAGCACATCTCCAAAATACCAGCTTACCCAAATGTCATCATCTCCATACCAACCAGACAATCAACATTTCTGCTAACCCTAATCCATAGCCTTCTGTTTCTGTTCAAACCATACAACCCTTGCATCTAACCCCCTAACATTTCTTTCCAGAGAACCATGATCAATAGTAAACTTTCATAGCTTTCCTGCCACTGCTTTCATAGAAAACCCCCCACTGTTCTAGTTATCAGATTAACAAAACTGCCTGGTTTCCAGCAATTACCAATAGAAGTCCATTGTCCAAACCAAAAACGTGTAAAAATGCCATGGCTGAGACTTAATTTGTCCCTATCTTACCTTACCTTCGCAGAAGCCAATCCAATCCTGTGTCAACTACTGTTTTGTTTTTTTGCCAGTCCTTTTTCAAAACTTTCAGAACTTTCAGCCCTACTACTATGCAAATCACAAGAAGTGTGATTTATTAGTTATACAGGATTGCTCATTGAGCCATATGGGCTCTTCTCCATATCTAATATCACCGCTGTTCCTTAACTATGTTTCACAGACCTTGCATATGGCCCTGCCTTTGAGGTCCTGCACCATGAATTTACTGCAGAAGTCCAGGGCTTGACCTTTAAAGGCCCCCATACACAGGTCGGATTCCGGCCGGATTCCGGGCCGATCGATTCCGGGCGTGTGCACGTGAATCGATCGTGCCGGAATCGTGTGCAGCCCACCTTGTCCGTCCGATCACGTCCGATCGTTCGGGGGCCCAGAATCGGATCCGTCAGAGAACCAACATGTTGGTCTTTTTGATCCGATTCTGCACAGATCAGGGGGAGTTGCCATTTGTGAGGTGGAATCGGAGGTGGAATCGGACACGGAATCGTCCCGGAATCGTGCCGGAATCCGTTGGACAAGGTGGTATGCAGCGATGGATACTCTTAATTGGCCGATTGATCACACCTGCGATTCCCGGCAGAATCGCCGGAATCGATCGGATGATGAATCGATTGGACATGGAATCCGACACGTGTATGGCTAGCTTTATTTTAGGAACCTTGTTCACTGGTTTCAATCACCAGCATTGCTGCAAAGGACATGCATTCCCTCTCTCTTATTCTACATTTTGTATCTGTTGCAGAATACTTGTATAATTTGTTGTATAACTGAAATCTGCTGCATTGTTTTTGCATCCACACTGTGCTCCTTCAAGTTTAAATCTCCATTCCAGAAACTGTGCACACAATTTCTGCTTCCGAGGGCCTGCCTCCTAGTTTTACTGATTCTCTCTGTCCACTGCCCAGACTCTCTCTGTTTCACTGCCTGCTGTTTGGCCAGACTAGTTTATGCTGATATTTTGCAAGATGGCTGGTCTGTTTTATCTGAATTTTGAGTTTTGTAACATGCCTGGCATGGATTACCTAAATGTGTAGCCCAAAGCCCATTGCAGCAAAGCATGGTTCTCAACCATTTTAGATCCGCGATCCTGGAAGTGATGTTGCCAAGTGTCACTTCTGGTATTTGGAATGCGGAAGTGAGAGTGTAATGTACATGGTGGGAAGTTAGGAGGAAGCATAAAGTCCCAATCCTCCGGAGTTAGGAGGGAGGGGGAATTACTATCCCTCCTAATTTTCCACCCTTGTAGGCATCTGCGCTGCTGCTTGTTAGGAGCAGCTCTGATGCTTCCTGAGAACTCAGCAAACCCAGCAAATGGTCGTTCGACTCCCACAGGTTAAGAATGACTACTCTAAAACATGGCCCTTGTATTCGTGATTTTCTGGGGAAAAGCAGTGATCCATTTAAACCCTCTGGTGACCCATATATTAGTCCCACATTTGGCAAACCTCTTATTAGAGACTACATTAACAATTATTTCTGACAAACCAGAATACTTGTTTTTTCTTTCACTTGTAATGTGATTCTATAGATCTCCTTCTTCACTGCAAATTTTTGTGATGATACGTTCTGTTCAGAAGGTTCACCCATGCTTCCTGCATACTTTGTTATGTGTTGTGTTCAGCAATGTTCTAAAGTGTGTATATTTAGAAAGTGTTTGTTTACCCTAACCAATGTTAACTGTCTGTCTCTGAATAGGTGCTGGGAGGTGCAATACTTAATTGTGTAATTAAAGAGGCTGCCTAAATAAAGAATTGCTATTGCTGGACTCTAGTGATAAACTGTTTTCAACAAAGTTAGGTTTGCAGTGAGCTTAAGCAGTTCATTTATTGAGTATCGCTTCAGTAAACAACTATTTCTCTTTTACTGGTATGCACCTACTTTGTGAAATTATTCTTATTATCGCCAAATTTGCAGGGGAGTGTAGATTTTTTTTTAAAATAAAATTACAATTACATTCCAGATGGGAAGTCTGTTCTAGAAATCGTATTTTTTATTTATATATCTGAGGCCCCCCTAAGCATTTAGCGGGAAAAGGGGGGGGCAGCAAAAGGGCAGGAACCCTCCCCTGAACCCAACCAGGCCTTACATTAAGGCAGGTAAGGTAGGGGGCCTCTTCTACACAAGGTGGTTGATGCTGCTGAGGTTAGTAGGAAATTCACTAATTAAGGATCCAGGGGGTCCGCTTTATTAAGGGGTTCCTCTATATTTTTTAAATGAGTAAAGGGCTCTATGCACATTCATCTCCCCATTCATTCTCCTGTTCTGTCAGCCCCTATGTTAAGTGGAGGCCTGGTATTGGCCAGAGGAGTACACTGACTTTTTCCTAAATAGCCAGGTGCCATACCTATTGGGATCTAGTATTAATATTTTATGGTCTAATATTTTGAGAGAGAAGAAGGTCTCTCGTCTGAAATCTTATTTTTACTTGACCCCCAGGAGTTACATTTTTAGAGGATTCAGTTAAGTTATATATATATAGGGCTAAATAACTATCAATTCCTGACTTGAGTTAAAATAATTTCTTTTTTTAAAATTGCTAGTATAAGGTTCAGAGGCAACTCACTATAGTCCCCCATACACGTTCCGATTTTTCGTACGAATTTTGCCCGACTGACCAACGTAGTCAGGAGATTAATCGATCGGGAGATTAATCGGATGCGGAATTATGTATCCGACCGATCCAGATTTCTCAAAATTGGCCGAAAAATTTTGTCAAATAGATGCCGGCAGTGTGTGGAGAAGAGCGGGGCCCCTCCATTGACATGGAGGTCTATGGCGCCGCCCCCCTGCCCCCTTCGACATCACAGATAACGCCAAAATGGAGCTGGAAAGGCTCAGTGTGTCTGCGGCTCTGTAGAAGAGCCGCAGGCACACGAAGTGGCGTTTGTGCCCGATCCCGGCACAGGCGCAGTTTGATTCACAATCAAACTGCGCCCGAACTGGCTTCGGGCATATCGCTCAGGAGGTTAAGGAACATTCTAAATTTGTAAAATTTGATTTGACTGTATTCTATTGCCTTCCATTGCGTGTAGCTGTTCACAATTATTTGCGAACTAAGATTCGCAAACCAGCTTTACAGCTTCTCTTCTTCATTCTGTGATCTTAGCCAGTATGAGCACTGTGCGTATTTCGCGAATCTATTTGCAATGCGCACAAATATACGCAATGTATCCTGGTAAACAATGTTGAAGTATAATATGACGAATATCCGCCATTGCGAATATACGAGTGCATATTCGTGAAATATTATAAATTCTCGAATGTCGGATATTCGTCGAAAATATTAGAATTTCGAATATTCTTGCTCAACACTAGTCATTACAGGAAAGCAATAAAAAATCATTGTGTCTATGTTTAGAATAGTTCCATTAGAGCTGAATCTATCTTTTTATTGCAAGTCTGAGTTTCTAGTAATCCAACCAGTTCCATTTGGAACTAGTACATCCTTGCAAGTAACTGCTTTTCAGTTCACTTTTAAGAGCATTAGTGTATGTGCCCTCTCAATTCAGAAACCCTTGCTCCCTTAGTCTACCTGCCTTTTAGGCAGAGGTGCCAAATTACTACTACATTACTTCTCTACTTGTTAGAGGTCTGATTAGTCCTTCACAACCATGACTTTCTACTACATTAAATCAATAAACACGCAACACATTAGGGCAGTGATGGTGAACCTTTTAGAGACTGAGTGCCCAAACTCAAATCCAAACCCAACTTTTTTATCTCAAAGAGCTGGCATTGCAATATGACCTGAATAACACAACTCATACACACACACAAAATATGTAAACACACAACTCTACTTACTTATAAGATATAATAGGGGAGGGTATAGAGTGCTGCGTGCAATCAAAAGATAGGGGAAGAGAACTGACAGCATTAAGAGCCAATAGGCTGCAGTTCTTTCCTCTGTGCTGGCTGACAGCTCATGTGCCCACAGAGAGGGCTCCGTGTGCCACCTCTGGCATGCGTGTCATAGGTTCGCCATTAGTGATGGACCGAACTGTTCGCCGGCGAACTGTTCGCGGCGAACATCGGCTGTT